>BSBK01008369.1:2500-95000 GCA_027943335.1 Chamaecyparis obtusa | reverse complement strand
GATCTAAGTATACATTTTCTTAGAAAAAGGCAATGAAAACACATAATTTTTTATTATTTACTTATGTCATTTGCATGGTTTGAATTATTACATGTTTGATTGTTGTTTCAAATTCTTTAAGGATGTTATTTTTTATCATTTCAAACAATATTTGATTCTTTGAAAGTTCATTTGAATCAGATGGATACATACATGATAGATGTAAATGATTCATTGTGTAGTGAGGGTCAATTGAAAGTAGCACCGCAGTGTATCTTTCAAACCGTCCATCCTGGCATCGAACCGTCTACTCCATTGGCTTTGGTTGGTCAGGTAAACACTATTGACAACCCCGTTCCACCCACGGAGTCACTAGAATGCTTGCAACCACGCTCAACCCAAGTGACCCCAAGGTGCACTAAGCATGATTGGGAAGTGATCTTCCGAGGCTTGTATCTCAGACCTCGTGAGAGGTATTTCCAAACCATCAAGGGTTACAAGATCATGTTTCCAAGGTCTACAATAACCTCTCTTAGTTTTGGGTAATTCGACTTCGTTTGAATTTGGAAAGGCAATCTCAGTCGATGCCAAAACTTGTAGTGAGGGTCAGTTGAAATGTCTCTGAAGTGTATCATTAAAACCATCTATCATGGCATTGAACCATCTACTCCATCGGCTCTAGTTGGACAGGTAAATGCCATTAACAACCCCATTCTTTCCACGAAGTCACTAGAATGCTCGCCATCATGCTCAATCGAAGTGACCCCAAGGTGCACTAAGCATGATTAGGAAGTGATCTTCCAAGGCTCATATCTCAGACCTCGTGAGAGGTATCAAAACACCATTAGGGGCTACATGATTGTGTTTCCAAGGTCTACAATAACCTCTCTTGGTTTCGGGTGATTCGACTTCATTTGAATTTGGCAAGGCGATCTTAGTCGATGCCAAAACTTGCAGTGAGGGTCAGTTGAAAGTAGCTCTGAAGTGTATCTTTCAAACCGTCCATCCTAGCATCAAACAGTCTAGTCCATTGGCTCCGGTTGGCCGGGTAAATGCCAGTGAAAACCCTGTTCTTCCTACAGAGTCACTGGAATGCTCACGACCACGCTTAACCCAAGTGACCCCAAGGTGTACGAAGCATGATTAGGTAGAGATATTCCAAGGCTTGTATCTTAGACCTTGTGAGAGGTATCAACAAACTGTTAGTGGCTATGAGATCATGATTCTAAGGTCTACAATAACCTCTCTTGGTTTTGGGTGATTCAACTTCGTTTGAATTTGGCAAGGTGATCTCAGTCGATGCCAAAACTTGCAGTGAGAGTCAGTTGAAAGTAGCTTTGAAGTGTATCTTTCATACCGTCCATCTTGGCATGGAGCCATCTACTCCATCAGCTCTGGTTGGCTGGGTGAATGCCAGTGACAACCCCGTTTGACCCACAAAGTGAATGGAATGCTCGCAACCATGCTTGACCCAAGTGACCCAAGGTGCACTAAGCATGATTGGGAAACAATCTTCCAAGGCTTGTATCTCGGACCTCATGAGAGGTATCTAAAAAATTTAAGGGATACGAGATCATGTTTACAAGGTCTACAATAACCTCTCTCATTTTGGGGTGATTCAACTTCATTTGAATTTGGCAAGGCGATCTCAGTCAATGCCAAAACTTGTAGTGAGGGTTAGTTGAAAGTAGCTTTGCAGTGTATCTTTCAAACCATCCATCTAGCATCGAACCATCTACTCCATCAGATCTAGTTGGCTGGGTAAATGCCAGTGACAACCCCATTCCGCAACTGGAGTCAGTAGAACACTCACACCACACTCAACCCAAGTGACCCCAAGGTGCACTAAGCACGATTGGGCAACAATATTTTGATGCTCATATCTCAGACCTCATGATAGGTATCAACAAACCATCAAAGGCTACATGATTTTGATTACGAGGTCTAAAATAACCTCTCTCAGTTTTGGGCGATTCGACTTCATTTGAGTTTGGCAAGGCGATCTTAGTCGATGCCAAAACTTGCAATTAGGGTCAGTTGAAAGTAGCTCTGCAGGTGTATCTTTCAAACCATCTATCCTAGCATCAAACTATCTACTCCATTGGCTCCGGTTGCTGGGTAAACTCTAGTGACAACCCCTTTCCACCCACGGCTTCACTAGAATGCTCTCACCATGCTCGACCCAAATGACCCCATGGTGCACTAAGCATGATTGTGTAATGATCTTCTGATGTCCATATCTTTAACCTTGTGAGAAGTATCAAAAAATTATCAGAGGCTATGGGATCATGATTCCAAGGTCTACAATAACCTCTCTTAGTTTTGGGTGATTCAACTTCATTTGCATTTGGCAAGGTGATCTCAGTCGATGCCAAAACTTGCAGTGAGGATTAGTTGAAAGTAGCTCTATAGTGTATCTTGCGAACCGTCCATCCTAGCATTGAACCGTTTGCTCCATCGGCTTTGGTTGGCTAGGTAACTGATGAGAGCCAATTATAGGCCTATTTAATTCCATATTTTAATCTATTTCATGTACTTTCCTACTCACTTTCCTATTCCATTTCCACTCCATTCCATCTCATTATTTCCATTTTACGTTGCATATGGTTTAATATATATAAGTACTATTTAATGAGGTTTTGGGATTAAAATATGGAAAATGCATTATTGATTACTTTTACTAATATTTATAATTGCAGCATGTTCACATGTTCCTGTCACCTATTTCATACTTCTTCCTGTCGCCTGTTGAATAAAAACAATAACACTCTCTACCGATTCACTGTCTGCCAATCATTGGAGGATATAATGCAATATGGAACCTTCTTGTTATGATAGAATGACTTCTCACATAATACGTGAGGCTGCTATGCTTTTATGGACTCCGTAACTCCTTCTCCACCAACTATATTGCAAGCAATATTCTCAAGCTAGCCATGAATAGAATAATACCTTGTACGGTGATTAAAATAAACAAGCTCATTTTAGACATTTAACAAAAACAACCAATCCCGTGCTGCAGGAAACTGAGTTGTTATTGCTGTTAAGGAAGTGAACTTGCCATTTCCATACCTCATGTGAAGACGAACTACATTGATACAATTCTGGAAAAACCTTTTCAAGTCTATATTAGATGATGACAATGATGTTGGCTGGAATGATAACAAATCATTGTCTACTCTTAGCACGTATCTAAATGCTGGTATTATTTGTATGGTGATGGAGGGCTTTTTACGTGGCAGGAACCAAACTTGTTCTTTCCTATTTTCTGCTGCAACTACCTACAGCCTGTAAATATGCTTGTACGTTGGCTACTATTCAGTTTCATTATCTCTATTTTTCTCTAAGTTGTTATAAGCTACATTTATATAAGCAGCAGGAGATAGAAGAAGGAAATATATACATACAACCCTGCAAAACATATAGAATTGTATAAGAACTGTTGTTATTCTGCAATATAAGTCCCATATTTATGTGCATGATTTCAAAGGTGTAAAACTATTAAGTTTTCTTCATCACCAGGCAGCTGAGGAGGCAGGGCCCCACTCTGAAGTTACCTGGTGATTATTTTTTCATTTGCATTTGGAGTGTGTTTGAGTTTGTTTCCATTTTTATTTTAATTAGCTTAGTATTAAATAGTATATATTTAATCATAGTAAATTAGTTTATATATTCAATATCTGTATTTGATTAGATAATAATATTACATATGAAATAGATTATAAGTTGATAATTTCTTAATGAGTTGTAGTTATGTTTATTACAGATTAGTTTTTATTGAGTTATTTACATTTCTGATGTTCCTGTTGCCAGGAAGTGACAGTTCCTATCGCTGGGATTTACTTGGCTTTTCATAGATTCAATTTCATGTGTTGTAGATGCACTCATAAACCCTCATTTCACAACTATCATCCCTTGATAGCATATTGCTCGGATACCTTTCGTAAGCTTACACTCTCGGATTGACACGTATAGACCAGCAAGAAACTTCATTATAAATCATTAATTCTTCTTATTATTTGCCCCAGTGTTGGCCTATCATTTTGGCGCCGTTTGCCGGGGAAAAATGTCAAAGGCATGTTGGTTTGCTGATTTGAGTTAGGAACAATGCATTAGGATGAACACTTTTGCAATTGCTAGCCTTGCTTAAGTAACTAATCTTAATTTGTGTTGCTTAAATCATATAGATGCATTGCTTTAGAGTTTTGTTTTAGAGTTTGCAAGTAGGCCTTAGAAATTAGATTCATTAGTTGTTTTATAAATTAGATTCAGTTTTATATTATCATTAGTTGTTGTGAGTTATTGGTAAAGAAAAGCATATTTTGAAGAAAAATGTTAAAAATGATGCATTTTAAAGGTTGTTCAAGAATATCAATTTTGGTTGAAAATTGCTTGAAAAATGCAAAATTTGAAGGGAACACGAGAGGCAAAATGTGCTTGCGTCGGGGCAGCTGCCCCTTGACCCCGCCCTGTACTGCGACAGGGAGCACACCTTGGGCGCTGCCCCAGGACCTCGCAAGGGGCGTTGCCCCTTGACCCCACTGGTGGCTGCCGCCCCAGACCCCCGCTTTCAAATTTAAAAACAAAAGAAGAACTTGGTGGGGAAAATGCGCCGATCAAAGGTGATATTTTAATACCCTCTCTACCTAATGAATGCATCTTTTCTGCTCTTGATCTCCCCTTATCAGAGGTATGCAAGAATTCTATCCCTATGTTTGAACATGAGTATATCATTGATGAATTCTTAGAACAGTGTGATTTTGATGATGAAAATCTAACCACTTGTTGTTCTAATTGCTACAAGGAAGATGACCAATGTATATGCCCAAACAACCACAAGCACATGGTGAATGAGGTGCAAGATATTTCTAATCCCTACCATGATAAGGGTGGAAGTGACCAAGTATTCCTTATAATGGATGAACAATCTCAAGCATCAACCCAAGAAGATCAAGGTATGCATTATGTTGGTAATATGTATTGTCACTCTATTTCATTACAAAGCCACATATTTCTTCAAAACATACTTCTCCATCTAGTATGCACAATGAATGTAATCATGCATGCTCACAACAACCCTTATATCTCTCTTATATTCCACCATATCCATCCTTACCATCTTTATTCCATCCTTCCTCCTTATTCCCATCTACTTTATCCACTTCATTCTTCTTACCATATTCATTATCCCATTCACATTGCACTCCACCTTATCCACCAAAGGCAACTATATTGCCTCATACAACACTTCATAATAAGGTGATTAATAGTACATATAAACTTTCATGGATCCCTTTCCCATCTAATGATGTGCTTGAAATTGACAAATCAACATTGGAATATATCGATGTACTTAAGGAATGGGATTTTGGTTTAATTAAATTAGAAGAACAATATTATTTATTGTATTATAATCAACTTTGTTCTTCTTTTCTACTTAGTGATTTCAAATACCTACAAATGAGCCCATACTTCAAATTGCATCAATTTTAATCGATGGACTCATGAGTATGTGTGTTAATATCAATCATGCACTAAGTAATTCTAAGCCATATGAATTCCATGTTTCCCAAACATGCTACGAGATCCTCCAAGATCTATATTTTATTTTTGTACTTATACATATTGATATTTGGAGGCCTATGGTTAAAATATGCATCCCTCACACACTTGTTGATTTAGGACCAATAATTGATTAAGCACGACCATATGGGATTCTATGCATTAATGACCAAACAACAACTGTTATAATTGGATGAGTATTATTTGTCATTGCTAAATCTTTCCATTGTCCTAAGATAACCAAGTTAACTATGGATGATTCATTTAATAAGGACCAAGGCATTTCCATCTATACATTTTCATTCTTGGTTCTTGTATCTTACGATGATCATTCATTGATAACAAGTATTAAATCCATTTCTTGATTCCTTGGATAATTCAAATTCCCTATGTTTTTATAACCGACAATTCATTTGGGAATCTATCCATCGAATTATTGAAATATTTGATTTAATAAGACTCACAAAATTCTAAAGATGTGTTACTCTCTGTGGGTTACCTAATTTGTTTGGTTATCCAATGATTTTGTGACCTTGTAGCATGAAGTTAAGTTGGGGGGAATCCTCCAAATTTGTGGTGCTAGGATGATTTCCAATCAAGATTCATTGATTGTTTCATTTTTAGTAAACTTCACATGTGACATCTGAACAATTCAAGGTATGTACTTTTATGTTGATTGCCATTGGTATAATCATAGTAATCACACTCTTTTGTTTTTATCAAGTATTTATTTATATTAATGACTTTACCTACCATTTGTATACATGTATTACTCATTTCGTGGTAGGGTTATTAATTGGATTAAGTTTCTTTACTATACTTGATATGCTTGGTTTCGAGAATATGGTTACAGGTCTATTGTTCTGGTGAGGTGCAAAACCAATTGATGATGCTTCTCTACACAAGCATTGCAAAACACACTATGTTAGCTTTGTTAACATTATGTGGGCTTGCTAGCTCTTCGGTGCATGTCCGTTTCACTTGTGCTTCACTATTCAGGATCACATGCAAATTTTGGCATAAGGTGTTCCCCACCTTGAACTGAGATTTATTTTCCTTGATGATTTATCACATGGTGGAAAATATGTAACTTGGTCTTTGAGATTCATGATTATTTTGAGCTACACATCCAGAAAGACTTGGAAGACATTGCAGATCATCACACTCCTTCTTTGAGTTGTGTCTCCTCCTCTCTAAAGTTCTATGGCCACATTGGAGACTATCATTGGTGATCCAGTTTTGTCATTATTAGAGCACTATGTCATATGAGTATCATCATCCTTGTGAGTACTTCTTTCATCCAAGTATGCTAGTATGTGTTCCCAATCTGTACAAGGCACTTCTAAATTTAGTAGTGTGAGATACATAGATCAAGGTTGCTTTCGCAGTGTTTCAGTATTCCTAAGTTTGTGGAGATTATTCTTAGTCGTCATTTCAAGTTCATTAGGAAAATAAGTTTCAATAGTGCCTTCTGTGAGGTCATGGACAAAAATCAAAGCTTTGGATGGTATCATCATTCATCATCCATGTAAGGATTTCATTTCTTTGGTCATTCTATGTAGTTATTGAAAGAGAAAAAAAAATGAAAAATGGAAAAATGAAAAAAAAGAAAAAGAAAAAAAAAGAAAAGCAATAAAAGATCCAACAATGAAAACCTTCGGGCGTTGTTGGCCAGTTAATATCTGAAAACTAGTTTCTGGTGGATATTAATTGTAAAATAAATTCTTAATGGTGAAAACTATTTTTACAGCACCATTAAGCGGTGAGTGATTGAAAACTGGCTTGCCAGCGGTCACTTGTCGTTATCAAAAATTGAATAAATGAAAAAAAAAAAAAGAAAAAAAAAAAAAGAGAAAAAAATAAAATAAAAAAATGCAATAATTGGTGTTCTTGGTTTTTCTGCTAATCATTATTTCAAGAACACTCAATGGATTTTGTGGTTCTTCCGTTCTTGGCACCTCCTGTTGCTCACTACTACAACTCTGCTCCTCTTCAGTGTGATCGTCAAATCTTTGATCCCCGATACTCTGAGTTTCCTGTTCAGTTGAGGTGTTTTCAGTGGAATGTGCTACTTTTTATATGATCTATACTAGTTCATGATGGTGGTCCCTCAGATTGCCTTCTTGGTCCCAATTTTTTGGTTCCTTCCAGTGGTCTTCTCTTCGATGCTTTCAGTCAGATGGTGGTCTTTTGTGGTGTTGCAGTACAATTTTTGATGCCTATCTTCCTTCATTATTGATGATTCATCCATTTTGGTGGTCCTGGTTGCTGAATTACTCTATGTTCCAGCCTTGGTCTCTCTGCACATGCATGTTGGTAAAACAATCAATTTTGTTTTTCCTTATTTTATCTCTTAACTTTATTTGTATTACTTATTATGTTGATCAATATGCAACAACCCTCCCTATCCTCTCCTTGTTTCCCGTGGACGGTCAACCTTTAAGTTGGGGGGAGGCATATCATCCTATTATCTTCCATCCATCACCCTTACTAAACCCATCATACTATATCCATCATATAATAGCCTTTGTTTTGTCTCTTATCTCTCCTGTTTCACCCATTTAAACTCCTCTTGTGAAAATTGAGATAAAATTCCCCTATATGCAACCTTTTGAACCATGATGCTATAAAAAAATGAAAGGAAAGAAAAAGAAAAGAGAAAAGAGAAACAACTCATGAAAAGTTAAAAGAGATATCCCTATTGAAGAAGAAAAAAATAACAAAGCTTGTCATGTGAAGCAAAGAAAGGGATTTGTGTTTATGAGTTATCATGGTTCAGGGTGGAGACAAAGCTAAAAACCATAAACCTAAAGTGCTTCCAGTTAAAACTAAAGACCTCATGATCATAATGATTGCACGAGGACGTGCAATAAGCTAAGTTGGGGGGAATGATGAGAGCCAATTATAGCCTATTTAATTCCATATTTTAATCTATTTCATGTACTTTCCTACTCACTTTCCTATTCCATTTCCACTCCATTCCATCTCATTATTTCCATTTTTACGTTGCATATGGTTTAATATATATAAGTACTATTTAATGAGGTTTTGGGATTAAAATATGGAAAATGCATTATTGATTACTTTTACTAATATTTATAATTGCAACATGTTCACATGTTCCTGTCACCTATTTCATACTTTCTTCTGGTCGCCTATTGAATAAAAACAATAACACTCTCTACCATTCACTGTCTGCCAATCATTGGAGGATATATGCAATATGGAACCTTCTTGTTATGATAGAATGACTTCTCACATAATACGTGAGGCTGCTATGCTTTTATGGACTTCGTAACTCCTTCTCCACCAACTATATTGCAAGCAATATTCTCAAGCTAGCCATGAATAGAATAATACCTTGTACGGTGATTAAAATAAACAAGCTCAGTTTAGACATTTAACAAAAACAACCAATCCCGTGCTGTAGGAAACTGAGTTGTTATTGCTGTTAAGGAAGTGAACTTGCCATTTCCATACCTCATGTGAAGACGAACTACATTGATACAATTCTGGAAAAACCTTTTCAAGTCTATATTAGATGATGACAATGATGCTGGCTGGAATGATAACAAATCATTGTCTACTCTTAGCACGTATCTAAATGCTGGTATTATTTGTATGGTGATGGAGGGCTTTTTACGTGGCAGGAACCAAACTTGTTCTTTCCTATTTTCTGCTGCAACTACCTACAGCCTGTAAATATGCTTGTACATTGGCTACTATTCAGTTTCATTATCTCTATTTTTCTCTAAGTTGTTATAAGCTACATCTATATAAGCAGCAGGAGATAGAAGAAGGAAATATATACGTACAACCCTGCAAAACATATAGAATTGTATAAGAACTGTTGTTATTCTGCAATATAAGTCCCATATTTATGTGCATGATTTCAAAGGTGTAAAACTATTAAGTTTTCTTCATCACCAGGCAGCTGAGGAGGCAGGGCCCACTCTGAAGTTACCCGGTGATTATTTTTTCATTTGCGTTTGGAGTGTGTTTGAGTTTGTTTCCATTTTTATTTTAATTAGCTTAGTATTAAATAGTATATATTTAATCATAGTAAATTAGTTTATATATTCAATATCTATATTTGATTAGATAATAATATTACATATGAAATAGATTATAAGTTGATAATTTCTTAAAGAGTTGTAGTTATGTTTATTACAGATTAGTTTTTATTGAGTTATTTACATTTCTGATGTTCCTGTTGCCAGGAAGTGACAGTTCCTATTGCTGGGATTTACTTGGCTTTTCATAGATTCAATTTCATGTGTTGTAGATGCACTCATAAACCCTCATTTCACAACTATCATCCCTTGATAGCATATTGCTCGGATACCTTTCGTAAGCTTACGCTCTCGGATTGACACGTATAGACCAGCAAGAAACTTCATTATAAATCATTAATTCTTCTTATTATTTGCCCCAGTGTTGGCCTATCAGTAACCACTAGTGACAACCCCTTTCTACCCAAGGAGTCACTAGAATGCTCGTGACCACGTATGACCCAAGTGACCCCAAGGTGCACTAAGCATGATTGGGTAGCGATATTCTGAGGCTCCTATCTCAAACCTCATGAGAGGCATCAAAAAATTGTCAAGGACTATGAGATTGTGTTTCTGAGGTCTACAATAACCTCTCTCAGTTTTGGGTGATTCGAATTCATTTGCATTTGGCAAGGCGATCTCAGTCGATGCCAAAACTTGCAGTGAGGGTCAGTTGAAAGTAGCTTCATAGTGTTTCTTTCAAACCGTCTATCTTGGCATCAAACTGTCTGCTCCATCGGCTATGGTTGGCTGGATTAACACCAATGACAACCCCATTTCATCCATGGAGTCACTAGAACGCTCGACCTATGTGACCCAAGGTATGTGATTGAGGACAACAAATCCATTACATCTATTAATTTATTACACCTGTGTAAATTATTACATCTGGGTAATTTATTACATCTATTATAAAAAATTCAAACAAATTGACATATAACTTCAACAAGATATAATTTAAATAATAATGATAATCATAGTCAAGATATAACTTCACCATTCAATTCCATAAACATGAATAATAAATATGTATACAAAAGATGACACAAATATAACATAAAAATGAACATGTTCTATATATAGAAAGTATCAAATGTATTAAAAGTATCTTCATATACAAATATGGCACATGCCATTTCAAAATGTCTACAAAATCAATGTTTTGAGGTGTACAATGTGGCATATATGCCATCTCAAAATGTGCCCAATGGCATCTCTAAATGACCACAAAACTAAAACTACATCCTATGCCATAGGGGGATCATCAAAATGTAGCCTCTTTGAAGAAGTGTTTGGCTTTGATTGATCCTGCATAAAAAATGAGTTCAAACCCAAGTTAGATTGCTTAATTTATATGATTTGTACACACACACACACACACACATATATATATAATTCATAATTCAAACACTAATTTAATTAAAATTATAACTGAATACAAACATTTGTACCTAGCCTCTTGGTCGCCTACCACGACCAGGTGTCCTAACATAAGTCTTTGGTACTGAAGGGACAATGCCACCATAACCAACTCTGACCTATAAATATATATTTGCAATAATGAGATTAGTAGAGTGGTGCAACATAGAGTAATAAATCTAAAAAATAGGATGATAGGATAATAAAATTACAAATTGATTGAACTAAAATTAAAATTTACATCCGCTGATCCCTCCTTTGGAATAGTGGGCTGGGTCAACAAAGATATGAAAGATTGTCGTGGGCCCTCACTCACACTGGGAGTAACCTCTGAGAGTAAAAAGATTGTCAGTTATATATAAATGTACTTGATCATAACAACCCTGGTTACAAAATACAAATAACAATATGTAAAAGTCTACGTACAATCGGGCTATCACTCCGAATTGAGATGCCTATCAACCTAGGCTCCTGAACCTATGTCGGGACATCATCAAGAGCCACACCCTATACAATAAAGTACAAGTAAAATATTTATTACTACACTTAAGTGGCATACATATGCATGCATAATTAATGTTAAATAATTAATTACCTTTCCTTTGTCGGCACATGAAGAAGGAACCCCCTTGTGCCCCCCACTGATATCAACTATAGCCTTCAAGAGTGCAATGAGATGACAATATATTAGTAAATGTATGAATTTTATTGCTCTAATTGATAGAGATTTAAGCATGTACACCAAATGATATAAAAAACTAATGGGTACATAATTTTTAATATATCGTATAGGTGTCAAGGCCAAATGAAATGACTGGAAGTGTGGGGTCATTCACCTGTCTCAACTCCTCCTCTGTCATCGATTGAACATAAATGGAAAAAATATATATACATAAGTGCATGAAATCATTAAAAATAATCTAAATAAATAAATTATTTTTAAATTAAATAAGTCATGTGACAAATTTATTTATAATGTTTACTCTTACTGTATCAACAGGAGTCCAGGCTCTGCGTACCCCTCCTGAGCACTCTCGTGAGATGTAGATGCTCCATGAGGTGTTGCAGCCTCTACAACTGTGTCTCCTATATCCTCCTCATCAATAACATACTGATATGTATAAGCATCAGTAAGCGGTCTGAGGCACATATTATTGCATATAATGCAAATATGGGGCACACATACATGTGAACTCTGGCCAGATGTCGATGCGCCAGCATCATCCACACCAGGAGGCAACAATGACCTGGTCTGCATGATCAACTAATCACTCAGCAAATGAATGGCCCTTATACCTTGTGAGGCAACCTTTGTAATGATATCAAGATGCTGCACTGGAGGAGGGGGTGTGACATCAAAGGGGGGGACAAAGGTAGTGGCCTTTTTGCATTGGGAAAATGGCCTAGTCTGAGGAGCTCCTCTGCCTACGCCCATGTTGGGCCTCATGCTCCAATAATTAACATTGTGACCAAGCACAAACTCAGCATATAATTTTTTTATGAAATAGAAAGGGAGCTCCAAATTGCTATGGGGTGGTTTATCAAAAACCATCCACCAACGATCCCAAAAGTGTGTGCACATTGCTTCATTTGTGTACCATTTTATTGATAATTTGGGCTTTTTGGGGTCAAATTTTAATCTGGTTTTAGGATTAACAAAAAGGGAGGCTATATCTTCCTTAGTTATATTAAGGGCCACAACCCCATCATGGTCAAGCCCATCATCAAAATGGTCGTGCATATCATCATGCCAATGAAGAGCAACATTATGTTGCTGTGTAAGGGTGTCAATGTTTTCAACAATGGTATTTAGGGTGGAAAGCATAGGAGCTAATGTAGGTATATTCTAATACATGTTTTTGAAGCCCCGTATAGTATTCAAGTTCTCCTGTATCAAATCCTCTAAAGATTGAGGGTTTTGAAGTGGTTATGGATTATTTTGGGGATTGTTATTTGGTGGGGGAGGGTTATTATCTTCATTGTTGTCAACCATGCCTGATTAAATAATAAACAAATATAAATTTCAAATTGATTTCATATATTATTCAAAAAATCAATACAAAACCCTATTTTAACCAAAAAAACTACATTTAACATGAAAATGAAAGAAATTAATCAAGATATAGCAAGAATTTACTTACCTGATCAACTGCAGAGTTGATTTTTTTGTTGGTACAATTAGGTACCTAAAAATATCATGTATATGATACTTGGAGCCATTTTCCAAACCCAAAATGTGAGAAATGAGGAAAATAGCTCGCAGGTTTTGATTTATGCCATAGGTTTCGGGTACCTGAAAATATTGGGTACCCAATAAGGCTTGTGCTTTGGTGTCAGGTTTTCCTAGGTGTACTAATAGCTAGGCCTACTAAAAAGTCGACATACATTTTCATACACTTTTGGATGACTGAAAAGTGGATTTTTTTACATCACCACTTTTTGGCCCCTCATGATCTTGCACATACCCCGCTAATAAAAGGTCGACCGGTGATAATAAAAAATATTTTTTCTTAAATGAAATGCCACCACATGTTATCTTTCATCTAAGACAAGCTAGTGTGGCTAGCCCAGCTGTTGTCCAAACCATGGCTATATGGTTGGATGATGACTTCATCACTGGAGGAAAGTGGGAAAAGGAAATTCAGACTAGAAATAAGAATACCTAAACATCCTTTGAAAAAATGTTGAAAATATTGACTAATGATGTGATAGCATTAAAGAGGCAGATGCCTAGGGTGAATTCTTCCTACCATAAACCATATAGGAATACAATAAGGAGATAACTAGACAACAAGAAATTACTCCTTCCACCTGTCTAAAAAAGGTTATAAATTGTAGCACTACCTAGATCAAAGAAAGGAAACATGTGTTTGTTCCACCTTGCTATGGATCATAATGGTGAAATATGTCCCGTGATGACCAGGGACATGTAATTGGTCACCACCGATGAAACCCAAAAGGATCCTCTTGGTGAAAGCTCAAGCCTAGGACAAAATGGCATCTCTGAAAAGTATTACCTGGAGTATGAGTTTGATTTTGAAAGAGGAGGAGATTGCTTTACAACACTGGATGAATCCTCATCATGTTTACTTACAAAGAATTAGAAAATAAAGCTACAAGGCATATCAATCTTGCATAATCCAAAGACTCCTACACCACAAGATTTGCCAACCAAGGAAACTAATCAATCAACATAATCAATATGGGCACATGTATCTAGTAAGGATAAAATTCATTTGATATTGTTCAACTTTGTGAAACTTCTAGGATCCAAATATCTCCTTTAGAATAACTAAAAATTAATCCATTTGAGTTGAATCACCTAGTATAGCATTGTAAGTCTAATCATACTAGGGTTGATAACTATGAAAGCCACTCTCCTAATAGGGAGTCTTCCAGACTTGGTCTCACCCTAATGCCCTAAATCTCATAATCTCTATTCCTAACAAAAAACTAGACCCATTCCATGTGTCTCTATTCATAAATGGGCATAAATTGAACAATTGCATAATTGATTCTAGAACTTTTGACAATGTCATGCCTCCCTCTGTATCAAAAGCCCTAAACCTGTCATTGAAAAAAAACCTTTTGTAGGTGTTATTCCATGGACATGAAGCAAGTTCCATTGATTGGCCAAATTAAAGATGCTCAAGTTTCCTTAGCTTCTCATCTGGATAAGAGGTTAAAACTAACTATCTTGGTGGAAGACTTCCTTCCCATCTATGGAATGCTATTGAGTCATAGTATCTAAAAATATCTAGAAGGGGAAATAAAATTGAATTGGACTCAAGCTCTTATTCTCATTGGAAACAAAGGGGTCCAATTGGATATGGAGGATAAAATAAAAATACTATGCTAAAATCAGATGACTCTAAGGCCCAAATTCTATATGAAGAGATAGAATTTAGGAACTACATGATATTCACATATCATACACCATAAGAAAAATAGGATGAAAAGGATAGATAATCTCAAATATGGGTAATGAAATTTGATGGGAGGTGTTCTTCATTGGAGTCTAGAGTAGGGGTAGTTTAAATATCGCTAGTTGGAGAATTTACCCCCTATCATATAAGCTAGAGTTCAAGAATACAAATAATATAGCTGAGTATTAGGAAGTGTTGTTAGGCATTGTTGTAGCAATAGAAAGAGAAGTAAAAAAGATGATGTTGAACTGATAGTAAACAAAGTTAGAGGCACTTTTTACTATAAAAAATGATAGAATCAAGCATTACAAAAATAGAGTTTGGAATGCAGTCAAAGGTTTTGAGGCTTTCTCCATTAAATTTATGGCTAGAAAATAGAATTTCAAAGTAGATTCATTGGCTATCGCAGTATTCTTGTTGTTACCTCACCCATATTTAACATAAACCATACACAATTGAGCCGATTCATAGACCCAACATCATAAACAACGTGAAAGTTTGGAAAGTTCTTGATGGTGATCTACAACTTAGAGCCTTTCTAGAAAATATAGAGGCATTCATGGAGCAGTACTTTGAAGGAAGTGAAAGAGATTGTTTGGAGTTCACTCCTGATAATAAGAAATATCTGATGCAAAGAGTAGTGCAATTCAAAGGTAACAAAATTCCTAAAGGTATGATGTCACTACAAAAACTATTTGATAATCATGATGCCTATAATAAGAAGAAAAGAGCAGAAGGAAATGAAACCATAAGGGACTACAAGAATATTCATATAGGAGAGTTTTAGAACCCTAAGATGGTCAATATAGGTAAAGGTTTTATCCAAAAGGATGAGGTGAAGTTGACATGACTGTTGATAAAATACCAAGATATTTTTTCTTGGTGCTATGATGACTTGAAAATTTTTATGAGTGCTAGGTTTAAACATCTTATTCCCCTTAAACTAAATGCAGCTCCATTTTTCCAAAAGCAACACAATTATAATCCTAAGGTCTCAGATGCTATATTTTAGGAAATAGATAAGATTCTGAAGGCAAGAATCATATATCTAATTCATCATTCTGTTAGGATTAACAAGGCAGAAATAACAATTATGTGCAAATATAACTAATATCAGAAAATAATAAACCACACAGAATAGAACACAAGACACACAGATTTAACGTGGTTCACCCAATCCCTGGGCTACGTCCACCAATAGTGAGTCCAATATTATTATTATCCAGTGATTACAACCTGATTACAATCCGTAATCCCTTACAGCCCAAATTCTACTGCAAGTACTAAAATCATACATAATGAAAATCCCTAACCCTAAGCCATATTATACAATATTTTCCCGCTTTAGGGTTAGAATGAGTTATAAGTAGTCGGCCCAAATAACCGAAAAGTAGTCGGCCTCAAAAAAATTTATCTCCCACTTGGTGACTGATCAGTATCCACACTATACTAAAAAACCTCCCACTTGGAGACTGATCCTGTAGCAATACCACTACCCACATGAGGCTCCCACTATTCCTTTATTTTGTTCAGTCTAGAAGACCAACTGAAGCTGAACACGAGTTCAACTTCTCCCTTGTTACTACCTTTGTAAACATATCTGCGGGATTATCATCAGTATGAATCTTTTCCAGCCTTAACTATCCATCATCCAAAACTAATAGAATGAAATGGTACTGCAACTGTATGTGTTTTGTCTTTGAGTGCAAAGCAGAATTCTTTGCAAGATGAATGCAACTTTGGCTATTTGTATGTAGAAAATTATCCTTTTGTGGATGTCCCAATTCTTCCATGAAGAATTGAAGCCATATCATCTCCTTGGCTGCCTCTGTAGCAGCAACATACTCTGCCTCTGTAGTTGATAAAGAAACCACCTTTTGTAGTCGAGAAATCCAACTCACTGCTGTCCCACCAACTGTAAATATATAACCTATAGTACTCCGCCTGCTATCTATATCTCCTACCAAATCTGAGTCAACATAGCCTTGTACAGTAGTAGTAGAACCCCCAAAGTGTAAACACTTACTAGATGCGCCTCTCAAATATCTGAGAATTCATTTGACTGCATTCCAATGCTCAATACCAGGGTTACTCATATAATGGCTAACGACTCCCACTGCGTGTGCAATATCTGGCCTAGTACATACCATAGCATACATTAAGCTCCCTACAGCTGAAGCATAAGGTACCTTAGACATTTTAGTCTCTTCTTCTGGTGTCTTGGGACACATATCCTTAGTCAATTTCAAATGACCAGGCAAAGGTGTGCTGATAGCTTTGGCATTTTCCATAGAGAAACGTTGCAACACCTTCTCAATATAATCAGCCTGAGATAGAGACAATTTCTTATTTTTCCTATCTCTACAAATTTTCATACCAAGGATTTGTTTTTCTGCCCCCAAATCCTTCATAGCAAAAGATTTTGCTAACTATTGTTTCAACCCCTTAATGTGATTCATGTTAGACCCAGCTACAAGCATATCATCAACATATAAACATAAAATAATGTAGCTGTCATCATCCAACCTCTTAAAATAAACACAATGGTCAGAATGACACCGACTATATCCATGCCCATTCATAAAAGTGTCAAATTTAATATACCATTGCCGAGGTGCTTGCTTCAAGCCATATAAAATTTTCTACAATCTGCACACTAAATTCTCCTTACCCTTGACCTCAAATCCTTGTGGCTGAACCATATATATTTCTTCATCCAAATCACCATGAAGAAAGGCTATTTTAACATCAAGCTGCTCTAAATGCAAATCTTCAGTAGCCACAATACTTAAAACAGTACGAATAGAAGTCATTTTAACAACTGGAGAAAATATCTCATCAAAATCAATACCATGTTTCTGTGCAAATCCTTTTACGACTAATCTGGCTTTAAATCTTTTCGTACCTCCATCCTCTTCTTTTATCCTGTAAACCCATTTATTCTGTAAAGCCTTTTTACCTGTAGGTAACTTACATAAATCCCATGTCTGATTTTTCAGCAAAGAGTCCATTTCATCTGTCATTGCAGACTCCCACTAAAGCTTTGTATCCACCTGCACAGCTTCATTATAACATTCAGGTTCACTAGCATCTGTTAACAAAATAGAATACAAAGATGGAGAAAATCTTTCTGGAGGTCTACTTAGCCTTGTTGACCGTCTAACACTCACTGGGGTGTGTGGTATTTGTTGTTTCTGTTGTTGCGGAGCATAAGGAACTACTGGAACATGAACTTGTGGAGTATCATCCAGTACTACATAGTCATTTTCTTTCTTCTCATGCTGCAGCAACAGATCTTTGTACAATACTTTCTCATTGAATATGACATCCCTGCTTCTTACAATTTTATGATTTTCAAAATCCCAAAGCCTATAACCAAATTCATCAATGCCATACCCAACAAATACACATTTCTTTGACTTAGCTTCCAGCTTGGTTCTATTTTCAGAATCTATAAGTGCAAAAGCTTCACAACCAAAGGTTTTGAGAAAAGAATAACTCACCTTCTTACCACTCCATGCTTCCTCTGGAATACCACAGTCCAAAGGAGTAGAGGGGCCTCTATTGATTAAATAAACAGCAGTGTTCACTGCCTCTGCCCACATATTTTTGGGCAGCCTAGCATGCAACCTCATACTCCTTGCACACTCCATTATTGTCCTGTTCATGCGTTCAGCCACTCCATTTTCTTGTGGAGTCTTTGGTACAGTTTTTTGCCTACGAATACCATTAGAGGAACAATATTCTTCAAATTCTATGCTGCAATACTCACCACCATTATCAGATCTGAGACATTTAAACTTTTTACCAGTCTCATTCTCAACGAAGCATTTCCATTTCTTAAAAGTTTGAAATACATCAGATTTCTGTCTAAGGAAATAAATCCATACTTTTCTTGGTGCATCATCTATAAATGTAACATAATACAGAGAGCCACCAAGGGAAGATACCTGAGCTGGTCCCCATACATCTGTATGCACAAGCTCTAATCTCTCATTTTTCTTTTCCTTCCCACTCTTCACAAAACTAACTCTCTTTTGTTTTCCATAAACACAACTTTCACAGAAATCCATATTGACACATTTCAGACCAGGTAAAACTTTCTTTGAATGAAGTAATTTCATACCTTTTTCACTCATGTGCCCGAGTCTGTTGTGCCATAGTGCTGTGTCAGAATCTACAGCAATAGTTTGATGTTCTTCCTGCTCAACTGCAGCCATTGTTCCTGAACATTCATTATCTTCTGAAACAATTAAAGTAGAAGGAATAGTATGACCTGTACAAAGATATAAGGTGCCTACTTTCACACCTTTTGCTACTACTAAGGAACCTTTTGAAACCTTCCAATTTTTATCATTAAAATTAACTGTGCAACCCTCATCACCCAGTTGCCCTGCTAAAATTAAATTCCTACTCAACCTTGGAACATGTCTTACCTCCTGTAGTAGCCAATGATTCCCATTCTGCAACTTAATCTTAATTTTTCCCTTTCCAACAATCTGACAGGGTTCATTATCTCCCAAATAAACTAGCCCAAAATCCCCTTGGACATAATCAACAAAATAACTTCTATGGGGTGTAGCATGAAATGAAGCCCCAAAATCTAAAACCCATGAATCATCAATACTTTCTAAGGACAAGAGCAAAGCATCCTCCTCAGATTTGTTACTTACCACATTTGCCTCCTTGTTTCCATCATTATTGTCTCCTTGATCTTTCTTCCGAGACCAACAATCTTTCTTCTTATGACCTAGTTTTTCACAGTACCAGCAATCATTTGGCCCTTTAGATTCGGACCTCTTTCCCTTTGATTTTCCTCTTGATTTCCCACGATTTCCAGAGTTGTTTCCTCTATCTCTTGTTCTGCCTTTGCTTTCTGTGTTCAATACACTACCTGATGTGGATGCCCCTGAGCTTTTCCTATGAATTTCCTCCCTCAATATAACACCAATAACATCATCATACTTTAGGGTATTAGAACTAGAAATAGAATTACTAACAGCCATTACCAAGCCATTCCAGCTTTCTGGCAAAGAACACAAAATCAAGAGAGCCCTAACCTCTTCATCAAAAGTAATTTTAACTGAGGTTAATTGACTTGTAACTGTATTAAACTCATTCAAATGATCAGTAACTGATCCACCTTCTACCATTTTCATATTAAATAAACGCTTCATAAGAAATACCTTGTTTGAAGCTAAAGGCTTTTCATACAACTTCGCTAGGGTTTCCATCAGATCTTTAGCTGTCTTTGCTTCAGTAATATTGAATGCCACCAATTGTGCCAGGCATAGAAAAATATTCCCTAGTGCCTTCCTATCCAAAATATCCCAATCATCCTGAGACATTGATTTCTCTTTCTTGGCTACTCCCTCTAATGGCCGCCATAGATCCTTCTGATAGAGATAATCCTCCATTTGCATCTTCCATAACTAGAAGTTCTGCCCATTAAACTTATCAACCTTCAGCCTACCCTCGTCTGCCATTTTTCCCACTTAACCGAGAGACTCTCCCACTAACTCGTGAGACCTGCTTCAGAGAATAGATGAAATAACGAATGAAATAACCTGGCTCTGATACCACTTGTTAGGATTAACAAGGCAGAAATAACAATTATGTGCAAATATAACTAATATTAGAAAATAATAAACCACACAGAATAGAACACAAGACACAGATTTAACGTGGTTCACCCAATCCCTAGGCTACATCCACCAATAGCGAGTCCAATATTATTATTATCCAGTGATTACAACCTGATTACAATCCGTAATCCCTTATAGCCCAAATTCTACCGCAAGTACTAAAATCATACATAATGAAAATCCCTAACCCTAAGCCATATTATACAATATTTTCCCATTTTAGGGTTAGAATGAGTTATAAGTACCGCGGCGAGGTCGGGAGGAAAAGTGTACAGTACTTTCCTGATTAGTCACCACAAGCTAACACATTCTATCTGGGTAGCCAATATAGCTTCAGTATGCAAAAAGAATGGATAGATAAGGACTTACGTAGATTTTAGAAATTTAAACTAGGCCTTTGTCAAGGTAAATTATCCCTTACCTAATATGGATCGCATTTTAAAAATGGTAGTCGAGTTGGAGATGAAGTCTATGCTTGATGGTTTCTCAGGCTATAATCAAGTTGAAGTTGATGAAAGTGACTAACATAAGATCACATTTACTAAACCATGCGGAACGTTTGCCTACAACATGATTCCATTTGGGTTGATTAATATAGGAGATACCTTCCAAAAGGATATGGATCTATCATTCTGAGATTTGAAGAATAAGATCATTGTGATCTACCTAGATGACTTGACAATTTTTTCCAAGAAAAGAAAGGATCACTTTCATGATCTAGAAGTAATATTACAGAGGTGTAGATAACATGAGATCTCATTGAACCTAAAGAAATCAGTTTTATGTATAATGAAAGACAAACTATTCAGCCACATAGTGTCATAAGAAGGAATCAAGATATTAGAAAATTTAAGTTGTAATTAGTGAAGTTAGATGCAAATGCCATTCTCACTGGTATAGGTTCACTGGTAGTTCACTCACATTACTAGAAAGGCACCGATAGAATAAACATAGGAGATACACTGGAAGACCGAACCAAGTACATTGTACAGATCTTATATTACATACATGGATGGATTGGAATATGAGGAGCATCCACCATTTAGAACTGAAGTAATCTTTTTAATAGGAGTTAGTTTTATGTCTACGTGGATGTTTCAATGTAAACTCAAGATTAGAATGAAAAGCTTTTTTTTTGTTGCATGATTTAAGGACACGTTTATAGCCTGGTGGTTCTATGAGTTAAGGGTTTCATTGAGATTATCTTTTGTATAAATATAGGTCATAGGACGCAAGAAAGAGGATTGTTGATATTTGTTGAGTTTATAGAGCAGAAGAGAGATACCTTCTGAGAGAAGTGCTACAGTCACAAAGGTGCAAGGTAGAAAGATCAACAACCAGGAAGAACCGGGAAAGATCAACAGTAACTGATTAGGAATAACACAAGATAGTTTCTAAAAGCATTAGGGCTATCCATAAGAGAAGCTTACCATCGACTAGAATAGGGGTCGAGTTCTTCTTTGGTCATGTCAATTTTTTGAGAAGGTTTGTACCAAATTTCTATGAGATCACCAAACATATTGTGGATATGATGAAAGGGAACCAAAGTTTTATATAGAATGATTTTGGGGGATATAATTTTGAGGATATTAAACAAGCGATAACTAATGCACTAGTGATGACTCATCCATACTTTAATAATTTTTTTTATCATTTATTGTTATACATCGAGAAAAACCATGTCAATAGTCTTACTCTAGGAGAAAAAATATAAAATCCAAGATGCCATCGCTTTCATGACAACTCCCTTGAAGAATCATGAGTTAAATTAATCCTAGTTATTAAAGCATGCCTTCACAGTAGCAAACGCTTTGAATCAAGTGGTAAATTTTATATCACATGTCATCTCAAAAGAGTTGCAATTATAAATTTAAGTGGACTAAATGGAACAAACTTAGCGTTTTTATTTGGTAGTCCAAAGTTCATTCACAAACCCAACTCACTTCATATAATCTTATCAATGTTAAATTTCCTACAAGAAAATAAATCAAATTTATTAACACAAACCCATCTTTCCCCTTCTACACCAAGGCCAAGTCCATTTTCTATTCCTTTTGGTGTTGGTCATATGGTTGGATGCTTTGACATTCACTTACATCCTTCCTAATTGCTCTTTTTCACTTTACTTAATTATGAAAAATACTCTCTTCTACTAAGAATGATGTGGCTAAAAATACATGTTGCCAAGTTTACCAAACATATTTGGGAGTATTGTTGTGTAGCTTCCTTCTTCTAGAAATAATCTATCCTTTGTAGGTCAAACTTAAAACATTTTGTATTAATTTACCACTTCAAATAATTAACATTGCCACATCAATCAAAGTTCAATTCAAGAACAATAAATTTTTTATAAAACATCTTAATACCATAGAATTTCAATTTTTTAGGCTTAGGTGCTAAGCATATCAACCGGGAATCTTAATGTATGAGGCCATTTCCTTTAAGAAGTCTACTCAACCACAATATTTAAACTATTGGATGATTTTCTCCATGATTTTGCTTTTGATTATTGCAATAGGTATAGGTATTGAGGTTCACCATATCCTTGGCACTTTAAGCCAAAGATGAAGCATAAACCTACAAGGATATTGATTATTATTGTCAGTCTTATTTTTATGAAAATATTTTTTACTTATAATATAACTTTCACAATTGACATAATATTTGAGCATACTAAATATAAATTTTCCCATTCATATAATTTTCTAACGTCTACTCGTTGTCATCAACAAGAACTGACATGTTTACAAACAAATATGTGATTAGTTTTTTTCATAAATCCAATTGAATCAATCCTTATTTATAAGATATTTGGTGAACAATAGAAATTCTAACCAACAAAAACATAGTGCAAGTCAATTCCACTAGTGTTGTGATGTGAAGCCCAATGTTCACATGACTATTTGTTTTTCCCATCTCTTTGTATTGGAAGAGCTTTGTATAAATGACTGTGTGCAGTCTATGTATTGTGTGTATTGTAGATTGGATCAATAAACTGATTCCCTGCTTGAGATTGGATGTAGGCAATTACCGAACCACTATAAAATCGTGTCTCTTATTTTGTTCTTATTTTCTATTTTTATTTTGCTTCTCTGCTTGTTTTAAAATTCACAACTAAAGTGTTTACAAGCAAATGGGAATGGCCAACCTGATGCAAAATCCCCCTCTTCAACTTCCCAATCTATAAGCAACACTTGTATTAAATTTAATTATTTTTTTTACCATTTGTATTTAATGGAATTAATAATCTGACTTCCCTTTATTATACTGTAAAAAGCAAGAAACTTCAAAATTATTTTAGATTACAAATAATGTCATGGATGATAGAAGCGTTAATCATGAACTTTCAGATGAACAAGCATTTAATATATAAGAATTTGTGGCTTGCACAGTATATGAAAATAAGTGGAATGCTTCTTAATGTGTGAAATCGACCTCATGTTGCGGTAACTGGACTAGTGATTCCTTGCCTTTTGGAGGAAAGCTTAACAACTATGACACCACTAAGTGCACCCACCCCGAAAAGAAGTGCCTGACACACCTTATGTATCTTTGCAAAATTTGATGCAGAAGACAATGTGCTATTGACAACACTTGAACTGGTCTTTGCCGTCTCTTTCGAAGAAATGGTAATTATGATTTCTTCATTGGGGCCTGATGGTTTCATTTTTTCTTAGATTTCTTCTTCTCTGGATTCTTTCTCTAAACTTCAATTCCAGCGATTACAATAACAAGTCATTGACAGAAGTTGTAAATGAATTATATTTATACATCTAAGCCATTAGATGAAAGTTAGAAGTTTAGATTAACACGTTTAATCTTATGATCATTGAATGCATTTTGTTTCTATTTACCTGATTTGAATATAAGGCAACACAATTTCCAACTAATTTTCCGGCGTTTTCTAATGAAAAGGTTGCTGGTGGATCTTTATGACTTCAATCTTTGGTTGCTCGTGATTGTTAAACAAAATCTATTGTTTTCCTTATCTGTACGATCTTGGTGTTTAGTCCTTAATCTATTTTAACTGTCTTGCAGTTGAAGAACATGTTTAGGTTGGTTGACAAATTCACAATAAGTTCTATGTTGTCACTTTACCAGTCGTTGTATAAATCTGAAAAAGTGAGAAACAACTTGTGGTGATGAAGGTACCTTGCATAACTGGCTTCTGCTTTTTCCATCAATACATAACTGTTAAGGCAGCCAAAAGCAGTCATTTATTAAACTTGTCAATCTGCAATCCCATGTGAATTTTACCGTAATGATAGGCCAGCCCAAAATATTACAGACGTTATAGAGGAACTGCTACAAGAAATTCATGACAGCGTGGCAGCATGCTCGACTCCATGTTTGGCAGCAATAGAAAGGAGCTATGAAAAGCCCGGGTTACAAGTTGTATAATGTGATTTAACTTGTTAGCCGGTTTCTTGCATGAATTCATTCCACGAGGAGGTCTAAATTTTTTTGAGGGTAAACATGTGATGCCATCTCTCTTGAGTATCCCATGAATTGGATTCGAAGCCAATATATATGACCTCAATGTAGCTTTGAGGTTGGCGACGGCGTAAGAGATGGTGACAGGCTTCTGCGCAATGTCAGCACTGCTAGGCTGCCGTTGGGCTGCATGAAGGCCAGGATTGCTTGGGTGCCCACCATGCCTGTCGTGTTGGGGTTTAATTCTGCATGTAAATGGTTAGAGTAACACTCTCTTATAACATACTTTTTTGCCGGGTACCCCTTGGAAGCATGCTATGGACTTGTGTTATCAAGTGTGGGTATCTTATGGAGTCCATAGTGACAGTCCAAAACTTCACCAATTTGTTTTTCCTTTTTATCTTGTCAAAGTGAGTCATCTTCATACTATTTTCATCATGGCCTCCGGTATTTCATGTCATCTTTGTTAGTTTTCTCTATTAGCCTTGGTCCCAAGACTTTTTTAATCTCTGTTGGCAAGAAGCTCCATGTGCTTGTTTTTCTAGTGTTTTTGGTCTTCCTTTTCCATGTTGGCATTTTCTTCAAGTTATCCCTTCCTTGTTGGGGAAGCTTATTTGTGTTGAAGCTCATGCTTGATCTTAGAAATGGGGTTGTGTCAAAGTGGATTGTCCTATTATCTCAAAAACATTCAATTGAAATTCAAATAGGAGGTCTTTGTCATACCCAAATTGTGCTCTATTTAAATTTTTCAAAAATGTTCTTCTTTTGTCAATCTTTGAACCATAAATTTAATGATTGACCATTGGTTGTTCCAAGGGTTAAGTCTCATCTAAGGTTTGTTGACCCTTCACACACTCCTAATGCTTCTAAACTAGAGAAAAAATTAATGACACTAATTTGTCGGGGAAGTCTGTCCTATCTTCTAGTGCGCCAATCACACCCTAAGAGCTTGCTCCTATGCAGAAGCAACATGTTCATTCAAACCCTTATTTGGAAACGAAAGGTAGTGTCATTTCCATTAAAAAAATCATCTGGGTCAATTATATTCACGACATTCAGGGCAAAGACTTCCATGTTTTCAAAAAAGGTAAAAATAACTTGATTATGTTTTGCCCTCTATCAACTAAATAGTCATGCCATGTCACTAAGAAGAGGCATGTCTTTATTTTGTAATGCATTTTAATTTTTTTATTATAATTTAACTATTTTATTATCTTATTTTTAAAATTGATATCAAATCCTCCAAATCCCGAACCTGATTTATTTTTCACCTCTTGATGCGACCCTCTAAATCCTCCAAAAAACCCCAACGAGACTCACAAAATGATTATTCGGTTGAAATTAGCTTAAAAGAAAGCCACTATTTTTGAGCTAATTGCTAGTTTGAAGACTTCCCAAATTGACCATCATACATTCATTGCCACAGACTTAGAAACAATGGTGACAAGTGTTGATGCAATCACCAAACAAATAGCTAATTGGAAAACTTATACAAATTCATGTTGTGATTATTCTTTGTTGGAAACTGCAATTGAAGCAATTGTTGTATTGTCATTGATGTCAAACCTTAATTGGTAAGACTATTGCTATCTAAGAAAGTACTATATCTATTTGATTATTGTGAAGGGGGTAGGCAAGGTTGGTAACAATAGCACCTAAGAAAAGGTTGAGTTATCTTGATACTTCAATGAGTACTTGATTATGTGGCACAATGATAAGATAATGTATTGTTTATCTCAGTAAGAATGAAGACTAAACTGGTAGGCTTAACCGAGAAAAAGTGAAGAAATCTAGTTTAAGCCGAGTGATGTTAGTGTCAACCGAGCTAGTATATGCCAAGTAAACTCAGTGTTGACTGAACATCAATTAATTGCCAAGGAAGATAGTATTAGTCGAGGAAACAATTTTTGAGGTGACCAAGCTTTCTAATGAAGACCGAGGAGTTGAACACTGTATTGACCGAGCATCAGTAATTTACATTTGAGGAAGAATTTAGATTTCTAGCTGACATAGTTGAATTCTTGGATTATGTAAAATGTGTTGACTTTATTTATTTATTGTACGAAAGCATTTAATGTACTGTAAAATGTTTTATTATAAATCTATTAAGAGATTTGAGATATTTCTAGAAGGATAGACGAAGAACATAAAGTTGGAAGGATTCAATGAATCTGACCTAACCCTAAGATCTACGAAGGAGATTAAGTGAAAAAAGATGTATTGACCTAATTTGAGGAAGTATTAAGGAAACCTAAGCATGAGGTTGAAGAGGAGAGGATGCTGGAAGTATTGTTGATGTTATTGACTGTCTGAGCAGAAAAGGATGAAGGAGAAGTGGTGTGATTTCTTGAAGAGATTTTCGAATAGATTAGTGATGGAGATGGAAAAGGTTCACAGTCAGTAAGCCAACATATGTGTATGAAATTGGACTTGATATTTTCAAAGTGAGTTGTATGTTTTTCAGATCAATACTACTGTTACTTTCTAACCATTGTATCAGTCAAAATCCTTTTAACAGAGGTTGACCTAATAGTCATTTGTATAAATCATTTGAACAAGGTTGCATTCTAATGGGATGTATGTAAGTCCTATAACAAGGCACACTTTTAACAGAGTGGTTTAAATCTTTTAACCAGGTCACACTTGACAGTGTTTTTGTAACCTTTGACAGGGTTGGCTTTTCACAGAGCTCACTTCAGAAGAGTGAAGATAATAGTAACTTGTTACAAAGTGGTTTTTCCCTAATTGGGTTTCCACTATAAATCCTAGTGTTTATACTTGTTTGAATGTTTTGGTTTGAACATTTCTTTGTTTTACAAGTTAGATACTATTGGATAGTGGATTGCACTGCTATATGTTTCTGTTATGCAATCAATAATGACTGAGCAGTTGTTGGTTGTTGGATCTCATTTGCTGAAGAGTTTTAAAGTTTGTTTTATACATCTAGACTTGATAACAATTGATTCACCCCCCCCTCTCTATTGTTCTAAATTATATTAACAATTGGTATCAGAGCTATTGGTGCTTACAGAGAAAAAGTTAAAGGTACTTAAAGAAAATGATCAAGATGTATAAGAAGGAGGTACCAAAGCTAAATAAGGAGAACTTCCTTGCATGGTAAAGCTTGATGAAGCTACATCTGGCTAGTATTGGTGATTCTACAAAGTATTATGTTGACCATGATTATGCCACACCTGTCGCACCTCTGGTTGCCAAGGAGATGAGAGCTAAACAAGGGCACAACCAAGAAATGTTGGAGATTGCATCTTCTCAAAGTTATCCAGAATTTGAAGACATCAAAGATTGCACTAATGGAAAGAAAATGTGGGACACTCTTGCAAATATCTATGGCAGTGACATAAATGTACTGAGAGCAAAAGATGAGAGCCTAAGAGGTTAATTTGATGAAATGAGAATGCAAGAAGGTGAGAATATTGCACAATATTGTGGTAGAATAAAAAGAAGTTGTAAATGCCATTAGAGGAGAAAATGGAACTATTGATGATGAAACTATAATTGGAAAATTATTAAGAACTCTACGTCCTATTTATGCCATCAAAATTTATGCAATTTAGGAATCTAGATGTAACCCTAACAATGCTCTTACTTTGGAAAGTTTGGTTGGTAAGCTTACTGGTTTTGAACTTTCTAACTATGATAACTTCACTGTTGCTAATGTTGAATCTACTTTTAAGTCACAAATGGTTTTGAGTAAGTCAAAGAAGGAAAAAGAAAGATGAATCAGTGAGAGTGAAAGTGAAAGTGACACATCTGATGAAGAACTTGAGGATCTAGAAGCTCTTATGGCTAGAAGACTGAAAAGGGGAAAAGGAAAGTACAAAGGTAAACTCCCTATTATACGCTTTTCATGTAAAAAAGTTGGTCATATAACTGCTAGATGTCCTGACAAGGATGATAAGGATGAATAAAGAGACAACAATCATAAAGACAAAAGAGAAGATAGAGGTTACCAAAGGTACAAGGACTACAAAGGAAAAGGTAAGAAATCTTGTTATATTGCCGAAGAGGAGACTAACACTGATAGTGATGATTTTGAAATTGAGGTTGTCTATGTTGCAATGAAAGATGAGTCTGATGAGGATGAGAAAATTGCATTGATATCTTATGTGAACAAAAATGATAAATGGATTATTCATAGTGGTTGTTCACATCACATGACTAGTGACAAGAGTAAGTTTGATACCTTAGATCATTATAAAGGTAGAAGTGTGAAATTTGGTAATGATGCACCATGTCTTGTTAGAGGTAAAGGATTAATTAAGATGACTGATAAGATCACTTGTGAGAATGCTTATTGGATTGAGGGCCTTAACTATAATCTACTTAGTGTTGCATAGCTTAATAGCACTGGCTACCAAGTGGAATTTCATCACAGGAAGGTCAAAATATTTGATGCCACTGGTGAACTGATTGGAAGTGGAGAACAGATAAGAGGTAATTTTTTCTATCTAGACCTATTTGAAGAAACATGTATGATTACACAACTTGATGATATTTGGTTATGGCATAAGCGGCTATGTCATGTTAACTTTAATAATCTGGTAGAAATTAGTAAGAAGAAGAAAGTGAGAGGTTTGCCTAGATTGAAGAAACTTGAGAATGTAATGTGCAAAGAATGTCAATTGGGTAAGATGACAAAGTCTAGTTTTAAGAGAAAGACTTTTACTTCTGAGAATGCTTTAGATTTGGTTCATACTGACCTTTTGTGGACCTATGGGTGTACAAAGATATTGTGGTGCTAGATATTTTATCCTGTTTGTCGATGATTATACCAGAATGATGACTGTAATGTTCTTAAAAGAAAAATTTGATGCTTTTCAAATTTTTAAGTGGTATTTGGCTAAGGTTGAAAAGGAGACAGGTAGGAACCTCAAGTGTCTGAGATATGACCAAGGTGGAGATTTTATATCCAATGAATTCAATATGTTTTGCAATGATAGAGGGATCAAAAGATAGATGTCTGCACCAAGAACTCCTCCATAGAATGGTATAGCATAGAGAAGGAACATATCTAGCATGGATTGTGCAAGGACATTAATGATTGAAAATAATGTTGCACAAAAGTACTGGAGAGAAGCTGTAAGTACAGTTGTTTATACTCTTAATTGAGTATAGATAAAAAAAGGTACAAATCAGACACCATATGAGCTATGGCATGGGTATGCACCTAATGTAAAGTACTTTAAAATTTTTGGAAGCAAATGCTACATACTAAAGGACAATAGGAATGGAAAGTTTGATGCTAAAAGTGATGAGGGCATATTCCTAAGGTATTCCACAAAAAGTAAAGCTTATAAGTGTTTGAACTCTAACACTAACAAAATTGTGGAAAGTGTGAATGTCAAAGTTGATGAGTATGCAGAGAAAAATGAAGTTGATAGCAAAAGAGAACCAAAAGATTACAAATCTTTTGTGTATATAGAGGAAGGAGAGGCAAATGAAAAACTTGCACCTAATGCAGAGTCTTGGGTAAGAAATCTTGAGCATCAGGAAAATAGTGCCGAGAGAGAAGAAGAATATGTCAAGCGATAGGAGGAAGCTGCTGAGTATCAGGAAGAGGTTGCCAAGCATTCAAAAGCTGAATCTGACAATATTGTTGGTGAGCCTGTAGAGCAAGATAAAAGGAGAGAAAAACCTATTTTGGCATAATATGTAAGGAGACATCACAAGCCTGAACATATCATTGGAGACAAAGATACTGGAGTTTTGACCAGAAGCAAGATAAGAGATCCAACATGTTTACTATGTGAATTCGAGCCTAAGACAACAAGGGAGGCATTAGAAAATGAAGACTAGATACAAGAAACGAATGAGGAGATAGACTAGATAAAGAAGGATGATACCTGGAGTCTGGTGCCGATACTAGAAAATAAAAATATCATTGGAACAAAGTCGGTGTTTCAAAACAAGCTGAATGAGCATGGTCAAATCACAAGAAACAAATCTAGGCTGGTATGCAAAGGCTATACACAAGAAGAAGGAATAGATTATTGGGAGACATTTGTCCTTGTAGCTAGATTGGAAGGAGTAAGAACCTTACTTGCATATGCTTCCTACAAAGATTTCAAGGTATACCAAATGGATGTTAAGTTTGTATTTTTAAATGGTATATTAGAAGAATAAGTGTACATTGAATAGCCAGAAGGATTTGTTGATCCAAACAAAAGACACAAGGTTTGCAAACTAAATAAAGCACTGTATGGACTAAAGCAAGCTCCTAGAGCATGGTATGAGAGATTGCACAACTTCCTGATATAGATTGGATTCTCAAGGACAAATGACACAAGCAATCTGTACATGAAAGATGAAGAAGGTAAAGGAATCTTGTTGGCTAATATTTTTGTAGATGATATTATATTTGGTGGACAAGATCCCTTGTGTAAGAAATTTTCAAATAAAATGCAAATTAAATTTGAAATGAGTATGTTTTGGGAGATCAAATGTTTTGTTGGTTTACAAGTATATCAGATGGAAAAAGGAATTTTCATCACCCAGTCTAAATATGTTCATGAGATACTGAAAACCTTTGGTATGGAAGATTCAAGGCTAGTAAGTACTCCCATGACTATTGGACAAAAGTTGTCTAAAAATGATGATCCTGCAGAAGTAAACCAGACTTTGTATAGATCCATGATTGGAAAGTTGTAGTATGCTATACACAGCAGACCAGATATTGCTTTAGCTATTGGGATTGTGGCAAGATTCTCTACCAATCCTAAGGAAACTCACATGATGTCTGTCAAAAGGATAATGAGATATTTGAAAGGGACTGCTGACTATGGATTGTACTACAAGAAGCATGAAAAGTTTGAACTGAAAGTGTATACTGATGTTGATTGGGTAGGAAATGTGGATAATAGAAAGAGTACTAGTGGTGGAGCTGTTAGTCCACTTTCCTGTCATTGCAAAACCTTATGAAAATGGCCTATTTTCTTGCAAATTTTCTTGAGTTCCCTTGGCCCTGTGTTCTTCAATGTGTCACCTGGCTCTGGTCCAATCTGCACATGCTAAATCATAAAATCCGGGAAGTTAGTCAAAGTTTAATGCCTGCTGGAAATATTTCAAAATTTTCCACAATGTCGAAAACCCACAGTGTTTTAAAAAATCCATGATGTTTTTGGTCTGTGTGTTTTCGGCCTTCGTTGTTTACGACCCTGTGCTTTCTGCTTTTGTGTGCTTATCCTTTCGCGTTGAAACTCTGTGTGTTTTCGGTCTTCCGCTGTGTCGAAAACCCTATGTGTTTTTGACCTCGTAGTTTCTTATTTGCTGGCGTTCCCTCAGCTATGCAAGTGCGATGGATGGTGGGTCTGGGCCTTTGAGGGCTCTTCCAAATTAGCTATCGCATGGCTGCATGTCAGAATTTTCTGACATGCGATCATGTGACCGCCTGCCACCTGTTCGTGTGGTCCCAGCTTTTTGCATTGTTTGGCTGTCTTGTGGTTGGTTCTTCATTCAACGACCTGGCGACTAGCAGTTATCTATTGATCTCCTGATTCTAGTGGTTAAGTGGCTAGCATCCGGTGACTCGGTGATTGTTAGTCACATGATCTCTGAAAGGTTGACGGTTATCTACTAACATCTCACGACTTGGTGAATGGTTAGTCGCGTAGTCACTGATTTCTTGGCAGGTTACGGTGGCTGAGGTTGGCGGGTTGTCGCATGTTCGCATAACCTAAAAATGGGCTATGTGATCATGCAATAGGGTGCCATGTGTCCTAGGGCCTGCTTGTGCTCAGAGGTGGGGCCATTGTTAGTGGGGATAGATCTAACAGCTGGTGTAAGTTCTCATGGAATTTGTCAGAGCCATGAGATCTTACGCCAACCGTTCATTTCAAAGGCTTATGAAATGTGGGGTCCATGTTTGTGGTGACCGGGTGAGTGGTGGTGTGACACGTGGTAGGTGGGCCCAGGTCCAAGGCCTGGTAGTTGTTGGCAGAGCGAGGCATTGAGTTCACAAGTTGTCACATGTTCGCATAACCCATTTTCAGGTTATGCAATCATGCGACTAACCGCCTGGCTTAGCGATTGTGGTGGCAGTGTTCTATTGGCCGGTGAGTGATGGTGTTATCTCCGTGCGGTGGCAGTCGTGGTGGCGGTTGTGGCAGGGTAAAAGGAAATGCCATGTCGCATGTTCGCATAGCCCATTTCTGGGCTATGTGATCATGTGACTAAGCATTTGTGTCGCGGTTGCTGGGTTCTAAGGTGGGTCCATGGCACTGGCATGCTCGTTTTGGATTGGCTGCTTGCTGGTGTGGTGGCTGAGGATTTTGTAAGGTTTTTGGGCCGACCATTGGCTGTGGTTAGGAGACTGCGGTCGCATGATCGCAAGGGCCATTTCCACAGCTTGCGATCATGCGACCAAACATATTTTGGAGCCCATTTCCTGTGGCAGTGAATTTCATGACAGTGTGATTGCGTGACTGGGGGCAGGCAGTTGAAGAACATAAAGCCCACGAAGTGTAGAGTGACCATTGCATTTTGATTTGAATTTTTGAGAGACAGGGGATACCAAATTTATGGAATTGAATGCAGAAGTGACCTTGTTCGGTGTGATGCGACTAGTTTTCTGGCCGTTTCTTGGTGTGGTGGGTGAAGGCTATGCCTTAGCTGTCCGTAGCTTATTGCAACCTGTCATGGGTTTCCAAGGCAGCTAATGGTATATAGTGTTGAATTTTTGTCTTTTTCTGGGTTCCTTTCTGCCACAGTTGTGGGGACTGGTTCCACGAATGTTCTTCCTGCAGTGTTTTCCTTCTTCTCTACATATACGGTGTTCTTTCTGTCCTCTCTGGCTATGGGAATATAATAAAATTGTAACAGATGTCTTATGTATAAGATTTCAATATATTTGTTCTGCTCTCAGATTGTCTCCATTTGGGTTTTAGACTTATTAATTGTAGCATCAAGGGTGTTATAGTTTTTCTACTCGCATTTCTAGTGAGTGTCTGCAGTAGAGTTGTTTTTCACAAAAGCAACTGAGTCTAGGACTAGTGTTCAGATATGCATGAGCTGAGGTATCAAAGATGCATCATGCTTGTCTTCTAGTGGATGCTAGTTAATGTATTGCCTATTCCTAGGTCTTTCTTTGGATAGGTGATAGAATATCTGGGTGCACAGGTGGTTTGGTAATGTATGATTTGGTTAGGGTGAGTGTGTTGTTTTCTTGTTTCATAGCCCTATTGCAGTGAGGTATTTGACTCTGCTGCCCATTGGATAAGGCACTGGTCTATGAGAGACTTGGGGTACTTCAGGGGTCCATTCAACCCAACATCAATCATTGAAATGAAATCCTTTCCCTTCATGTTGGTAGTAGTAGTAGGAGGTTTCTCTCTAGTTGTCAGACTCATTGCATGCAGATCAAGTTATTGCATGAGGTCATGGTTCATTGGGGTATAGGATACCCAGAGGGGTCTGAGAACTATTCCACAGTAATGCATCTGCAGGCCTTTTGTTCATCAACTCAAGAAGAGTCATGAGTGTGTAGATGAGGCAATACCTACCTCAATGATGTGGAGCTCGAAGCAAAAGGAGGATGCCCTTGGTCCTCATCAATTGACACTTGTTCCCTTGTCAGACTTTGGAGCGAAGACTAACCAGTTTGTCAATCATAGTGTAAACCTAGCACCATGTGGGAACAAGTTCAAAGGCCAATAGGAGCTTTCTTTCTTAGACAAAGATTAGTTTCCTGGACAAGCAAGAAACAAAATTGCATTTCCCAATCTACTGTTGAAGCTGAGTATGTGGCTGCAGCAGTGAACTGTTCAAACTTGGTATGGATAAAGTAATTGTTGGTATTCATGAAAGAAGAGATCATTGAACCAGTTGTCATCTACTGTGACAACACAAGTGATATCAACATCTCTAAGAATCTAGTGATGCACACAAAGACCAAACACATCGCCCTCAAGCATCACTACTTGAGGGAATTGGTACAAGATAAAGAGGTCCGAATGGAATATGTGAATACAAAGGAACAACTAGCAGACATATTCACTAAAGCTTTACCTAAAGAAGCTCATGAATATCTAAGAGGTCAATTAGGGGTTCTTTCCCTAATTGAGGCTGCCTCGTCAAGCTAAGAGTACTACATCAAATGTGCTGCAAAGAGTATCTAACAAATTGATGTAGAGATAGGTCACACTTTAGGAACAACTTAGAGTTGTGAAAAGTATAGAAAAGCCAAGAATCAGTCATAAGAGAAGATAATAGAGGGAGAAATATTGTTACTGAACTAAAAAATGATATTTACATCTCCAGGATGTATATTTTAGTTGTTGCTTTGGCATTTTTGTCAAAGAGGGAGATGATCATAGATGAATACACATGGTGAGATTTCATAGAAGATCAAGTAAGAGGGAGAGATTCAGTGGATGGTCATACAAGCATGGCTAATTGATTCTGTATCAGAATGAAGATAAGGATATTATAAATATTTTTGATGGACAAATAAGTTTTGGATTAGTTGGTGATTCATGTGTTGTTCATATGGTGTTGCCATCAATGCCAAAGAGGGAGATTGTTGGAAACTACAATTGAAGCAATTGTTGTATTGTCATTGATGTCAAACCTTAACTGGTAAGACTGTTGCTATCTAAGAAAGTACTATATCTATTTGATTGTTATGAAGGGGGTAGGCAAGGTTGGTAACAATAACACCTAAGGAAAGGTTCAGTTATCTGGATACTTCAATGAGTACTTGATTATGTGGTACAATGATAAGATAATGTATTGTTTATCTAAGTAAGAATGAAGACTAAACTGGTAGGCTTAATCGAGAAAAAGTGAAGAAATCTAGCTGAAGCCGAGTGATGTTAGTGTTGACTGAGCTAGTATATGTTGAGTAAACTCAGTGTTGACCGAACATTAGTTAATTACCGAGGAAGACAATATTAGCTGAGGAAATAGTTTTTGAGGTGACCAAGATTTCTAATGAAAACTGAGGAGTTGAACACTATATTGACCGATTGTTAGTAATTTACATTTGAGGAAGAATTCAGATTTCCAGCCGACATAGTTGAATTCTTGGATTATGTAAAATGTGTTGACTTTATTTATTCATTTTACAAAAGCATTTAATGCACTATAAACGTTTTTATTGTAAATCTATTAAGAGATTTGAGATATTTCTAGAAGGATAGATGAAGAACATAAAGTTGGAACGATTCAATGAATCTGACCTAACCCTAAGATCTACGAAGGAGATTAAGCAGCAAAAGATGTATTGACCTAATTTGAGGAAGTATTAAGGAAACCTAAGCATGAGGTTGAAGAGGAGAGGATGATGGACGTATTGTTGATGTTCTTGACTGTCTAAGTAGAAAAGGTTGAAGGAGAAGTTGTGTGATTGCTTGAAGAGATTTCCAAACAGATTAGTGATGGAGATGGAAAAGGTTCATAGTTAGTAAGCTAGCATATGTGTATGGAATTGGATCTGATATTTGCAAAGTGAGTTGTATGTTTTTCAAATCAATAATACTGTTACTTTCTAACCATTGTATCAGTCAAAATCCTTTTAACAGAGGTTGACCTAACAATCATTTGTATAAATCCTTTGAACAAGGTTGCATTCTAATGGGATGTATGTAAGTCCTATAACAACGCGCTCTTTTAACATAGTGGTTTAAATCCTTTAACTGCGTCATACTTGACAGTGTTTTTGTAACCTTTGACAGGGTTGTCTTTTCATAGAGCTCACTTCAGAAGAGTGAAAATAATAGTAACATGTTACAAAGCGGTTTTTCCCTAATTGGGTTTCCACTATAAATCCTGGTGTTATTACTTGTTTGAATGTTTTCGTTTGAACATTTTTGTGTTTTACAAGTTGGATACTATTGGATAGTGGATTGCACTGTTATATGTTTCTGTTATGCAATCAGTAATGACCGAGTAGATGTTGGTTGTTGGATCTAATTTGTTAAAGAGTTTTAAAGTTTTTTTTATACATCTGTACCTGAGAACAACTGATTTAGCCCGTCTCTCTATTGTTATAAATCACATCAAAAATTATTTTTATTGTTTGTCATACAATGAAGTAAAATCAAAAGAAATAAGAAAACAAAATATATGTAACCTCTTCGTTGATCTCAAAACTGATGAAATTCTTCTGGTTAATTCAAAGAGGTTTCCTATACATTTGTGTACTCACAAGGGCATCAAAATAATTACTTGGATGGGTGGTATATGGTCTTTGACTAACCACCTTGTAATAATTATGTGGTGCCTTTATATTTTTTGAGAAAGCTATATTGCATGTTTATCCTCAATAAAACTCTCAATTTCTTTGATATGAGGGAGTTCTAATGTAGAGGTGGAAGGTCTACCCAAGATAGAGCAGGAGCTTGTCAGGTAGAAAATTACCTAAATCAGGTACCAATAGCAGTGGTACACTCTATAAGAGAATTCCCTCAGTCAATGAAATACCTTGAGAACCCTATACTAGAGCACTCTCTCAATTCATTTTCACATAATCTAAAACAATCTACTCATACCAATGAGATATTTCATCTCATCATATCTTTCAAGCATTTGTTAGATACAAGCATTATGGAACATCAAATTACAATAATCTTGACATAAAAGTGCTTTCATGATTAATCTCCTTTATGTCTTGTTATGTAATGTTATCACATCAACCCTTGTGATCACATCCAAAGAGAATTTAATCAACAAGTTTGAGGTTTGATATTCAAAATTTTACTTTTGAGATTCTATTTCATTTACATTTCAATTTAATTTCAAGGTTAATTCCAAAACTAATGTTTGACTTAAGAAAACTCCCATCAACCAACATTTTCTTTTCTTTGAATGTGCAAGTGACATGATTGGTAGATATGGATTTAGAATCAGACTAAGAAGACAAAGACCTATGGATTTAGATTTCATTGATCCAAATAGAAGGGTTTCCATTGATCTACTTGACATTGACTTAAACATTTTTTGACAAAATTTTTGGGGAAGGTTCTCAGTAGAATTGTGATCCTAGAAATGCAATTTACATCCACATCCACCTTTCTTGGGTCAAAGTCACCCACAAAACATTGACCTCCTTATTTCAGTCTATGTTTTAGACATAGGTTCCTCTCTCTATCTTCTCTTTCAAAACTTCCATCCCTAGTTCACTTATCCATTTTGCAAACTCCCACACATGTAAAAAATCCTCAATTTCTCACGTTTAGCCTAATAGATAGTATCCAACTCACACCTTTTTCATAGTTCATTTCAAGTCAAATAAGGAGTATTGAATTTACCTTGTGATAAATTATTTGAGCCTAGTGAGTCCATTCTCCTTAATGTAATCAAGGGAAATAGGTCTAGTTTCTTGTTTGCATGCATAAACTGGTGAACCCATTTTCCAACATTACACATTACATTGTAGGAAAAGTCCCCAAGTACTCTAGCTTTAGACCCTTGGAAATCATTTCTACGGAAATCCATTCCAAAGGACAATTAACAATATTTAGACTAAATTCCACTCCAGAGCCCTTTAAAATGTAATTTATTGAAAGGTAAAAAATATTTAAAAAAATAGACTTTTGATATTTTCCACTATTAGCTCTCGATAGACCAACCAAATTACCCTTGATCAAAATGGGATAAGTTCTCCCATTAATAACGTTTGAAAAGCTTGGAAGTTAATTTATTCCATGTTATCTTGGCTCAATCAATCTCTTAGTCATGACCTTATTTTTACCACATTCTATATTTGTTGGAATCAACTTATCAAACTACAAGAGAAACATTTAGATTATAAACTCTAAGGTAAATATTTAGATTCAAAAAATAGTAGGATGTTACAAGATTTTAATGGAAATCATGGAGATAACTCAAGCTCTAATTTATCCTTTCATAGAAAAATAAATTTCTATTCCTAAAACTCCAAAATCTCATTCCTCTGAGTTATTCAATCTTTCTATCCAACTTGTTGAAATTCTAGAGAATTTCAAATATTAGAAGTGGCTTGAAGGACAATCATTTTATTTTCTCTCCTCACGTCTATCTACAAGAAACTCTTGCTAACTTTCTTTATCACACGTTATCGCAAAACATTTGGAATTATAAATCTAAGTAGACTAAATAGAACAAACACAATCTTTTTATTTAGTAGTTCAAAATTTGTCCACGAGCCAAACTCGCTTCATATAATCTTCTCCATATTGAATTTCCTATTATGAAATACCTGAAATTTATTTATGCAACCCCTTCTTTCCCTTTCTACACCAAGGCCAAATTTATCTTTTATTGCTCTTTTCGGCTTGGCCCAATGCTTGGATGATTTGAAGTTCCTCTGAAAAATCTGCTTAGCCACAATTTTCAAACTATTGGATGATTTTCTCCATAATTTTGTTTTTAATTATTGCAATATTAGGTATGGGTAATAAGCCTCACTATATCTTTGATGCTTTAAATCGAGATAAAGATAAACCAATAAAAGATATAGATTATTTTTGTCTTACTTATTTTCAGTGATGAGATACTATTTGCATTTAATAGAATTAACAATCTGATTTCTTATTAGTATTCTGTAAAAAGCAAGAAACTTCAAATTTATTTTAGATTACAAATTATGTCTTGGATGATACAAGTGATAATCATGAACTTTTTTGTTGAACAAACATTTAATAATCATGAACTTCCTTGGTAAAACATTTAATATATAAAAACTTGTGGCTTCCACGGTATATGAAAATAAGTTAAATGCTTCTCAATGTGTAAAACTTCACCTCATGTTATGGTAACCGGACTACTGATTCCTTGCCTTCTGGAGGGAAGCTTGAGAACTATGACACCACTAAGTGCGCCCACCGCGAAAAGAAGTGCCTGATACAACTTCTGTATATTGCCTTCCTCCGATGGATATAAACAATGCACCACTTTTTGGTCTGTGAGGGCTATCAAACAGAACACCAAAACTGCCATAGCTGCATGCACCAAATCCTTAGACTTAATCTTATATTCAGACTCATTGGAAGGCTTAATTCCATTAGCAGTGGCTAATCCATTAATTGTAGCAATCCCATAATGGACCTTGCCTGTGGAGGCATCTGTGAAGGTGTCTATCAGTGAAAGGAAGAAACATGCTATTCCAAGAATACCCACAACCACCCATACTAAATACTTATCTGCTGTTTTGCATTCTTCATTGTTGGGGAGAAGATTAGAAAGAGCTTGAAACACGAACAGAAGTCCAGTGGGCAATATCTTTGAAATATTTGATGCAGAAGACAATGTGCTATTGACAACACTTGAAGTGGTCTTTGCAGTCTCTTTGGAAGAAATGGTAATTTGGATTTCTTCATTGGGGTCTGATGGTTTCTTTTTTTGTACAACACTTGACGTGGTCTTTACAGTCTCTTTCGAAGAAATGGTAATTTGGATTTCTTCATTGGGGTCTGATGGTTTCATTTGCTCTTAGATTTCTTCTTCTCTGGACTCTTTCTCTAAACTGCAACTCCAGAGATTACAAAACAAGTCATTGACAGAAGTTGTAAATGAATTATATTTATATATCTAAGCGATTAGATTAACACGTTTTCTCCTTGGATGGACTGATGCACATTAATCTTATGAACATTGAATGTATTTTGTTTCTATTTACCTGAGTTGAATTTAAGGCAACAAAATTTGCAACTAATTTTTTCGGCTTTTTCTAAAGAAAAGGGTTCTGTTGATCTTCACGATTTCAATCTTTGGTTGCTAGTGACTGTTAAACAAAATCTTAAGAAAGGATGGCTTTTGGGTCTACGTGAATCTTGCCAGTGATGGCTATATAAAATCTATTTTAACTGTCTTGCAGTTGAAGAACTCGTTTGGGGTGGTTGACAAATTCGCAATAAGTTACAAGTTGTACAATGCGAGCTTTAAGGGTAAGACCGTAAGCACTCTGCTAAAGTGAGAAACAACTTGTGCTGATCCAAAAACAGTCCATTATTTAAGTTGTCAATATGCAATCCCATGTGGATTTTCCCCTAACAATAGGCCAGAAAAAAATATCAATGACGTTATAGAAGAACTGCTATAAGAATTTCATGAACATGACAAGTGTGGCATTAATGGCAGCTATAAAAAGCAGCGTGGCAGTATGTTTGACCTCATGTTTGGCAGCAATAAAAAGCAACTACGAAAAGCCCGGGCCACAAGTTGTACCCAGGTCCCAGATGTATAATGTGATGTTAAATCCACTTTAGGGGAAGAGTCGACGAGTTTGTCTCAATTGTATCTTGAACTGGTTTGCCACATTTAGCTGTATCTACCGGATATAACTTGATAGCCGGTTTCTTGCATGAATTCATTCCACGACAAGACCTTTTTTTTTAACTGTAAAGTGACGTGCTTAGAAATCTGTCTTGAGTATGCCGATTCCCATGAATTGAATTCGAAGCAACAAAATTTCCAAGTAATTTTCCTGCTAATTTTCCGGCTTTTTCTAATTTGAATATAAGGCAACAAAATTTCCAAATAAATTTTCCGGCTTTTTCTAATGAAAATGTTGCTGTTGGATCTTCATGACTTCAATCTTTGGTTGCTCGTGATTGTTAAACAAAATCGATTGTTTTCCTTATCTGTACGATTTTGGTGTTTAGTCCTTAATCTATTTTAACTGTCTTGAGGTTGAAGAACATGTTTAGGTTGGTTGACAAATTCACAATAAGTTCTATGTTGTCACTTTACTAGTCGTTGTCTAACTCTGAAAAAGTGAGAAACAACTTGTGGTGATGAAGGTACCTTGCATAACTGGCTTCTGCTTTTTCCATTAATACATAACTATTAAGGCAGCCAAAAGCAGTCATTTATTAAACTTGTCAATCTGCAATCCCATGTGAATTTTACCGTAATCATAGGCTAGAACTAAATATTACAGACGTTATAGAGGAACTGCTACAAGAAAGGCATGACAGCGTGGCAGTTTGCTTGACTCCATGTTTGGCAGCAATAGAAAGAAGCTATGAAAAGCCTGGGCCACAAGTTGCACCCAGATGCATAATGTGATTTAACTTACTAGCCGGTCTCTTGCATGAATTCATTCCATGAGGAGGTCTAATTTTTTTTAAGGGTAAACATGTGATGCGCTTAGAAATCTTTCTTGAGTACCCCATGAATTGAATTCGAAGCTGTTTCCGCAATATCAGCACTGCTATGCTGCCCACCCGATTTTCTTTCCCGGTGCCATTCGGTACGCGAAATCCATGGTCACGTTCTGAGGGGTGGAATGTCCACCATAAAGTGAAGTCCAGAGCCGAAAAGTACCCGGTTGGGATCATTCTCGGTAGTTCATTGTCAACGAAGAGGAGAATGAATTATTCAAATGCAATAACAAAATCTTAGAATGAGATAGTTGAAAGGAAGTGAAGGGAGAATCAGAGAATGAGAAGGTTCCCATCCTTCTTAAATCCCACAATAGGAGTATTCTAGAACAAGGAATCCAAGAACAAGGAGTCTTCTCATCCTTCTTAAATCCCACTTTAGGAATATCCATGAACAACTTCCATATTTCTATAGTGAGATTCCTCAAAACTTGAATTATAGGAAGATTCAAGAATGAGGGGTCCGGTGTCTTATTCTTATTCAGTCTTAGACTATCTACGTGCACAGAGTTTTATACTTTTTCTTTCACAAAGAGTATTTCAATTTGGATTTCTTGATTGATAAGATTCAAAATTCCTTTTACCAATAAATATCAGAGAGAGAAGTCAAGGACAAATCAAAATTTCTCAAGACTCGGTGGAATTACGATTGATTAATATAGGTTCATGTTTAAGTACACAATAGAAACAGAGGAGAGAAATTGGCTCTGTTAGTGTTTTTTGTTTGTTATATTAAATTAATTATGGGACCTTTAGTTTTATAATGGCTTGGCCAACTTCAATCTAATAGTTTCTGCTGGTGTCGACTGTTTGGCAGTTGAAGAGCTTGTTTGGGGGTGGTTGACAAATTCGCAATAAGTTCTATGTTGTATAAGGCGAGCTTTAAGGGTAAGACCGTAAGTACTCTGAAAAAGTGAGAAACAACTTGTGAGAAAATGTATCCTTCTAGAAGTGATTTAAGACATTAAAGTCAAGGACAAATGAAATCTTGTCAAGATCAATTGAAATTATAATTTGGTTAATATGGATTCTATGTTTTAAAAAACTAAAAGGGAAATAAGAGAAGCTGTCTCTGCTAGAGATTTTGGTGTTTCTGTATACTTTGGTTTGTTATTGTTGTCTTATTTTGCATCATACCACATTAACTATTGGGAGCTTTAGTTTTACATTGGTTTTGGCTAGCTTCAACTTAGCAATTGCTGCTGGTTTTGATGGTTTGATGTGTAACGACATTGACCCCTTTAAACAAGTGTTCCTAGAAATTTGTTTTGAGAGTGTTTCACGAGGAATGCCTTTTGATATTCCCATAGATGCAGTTTAATCCATTTTAGAATTTAATTCTGCATGTCAGTGGTTAGAGTAGCACACTCTTATAAGATATATTGTTTCAAGGCTCCTTCTTGATAGCATGCCATAGGATTGGGTTGCCAAGTCGCAGGCTCCTCATAGAGTTTGTCTTGATAGAGTCTAAAACCTCACCAAAGGGTTTTTCTTTTCTATTTCATCAAGGTTAGCCATTTTAGGCTATTTTTCTAGCATGGATTGTGATATGTCATTTCATATTTGTTAGTTTTCTAGCCTTGGTCTTGAAACTATTTTGTCTCCAATGACAAGAAGCTTTGTGTGCTTGTTTGTCTAGAGTTTTTAGGTCTTCCTTTGTCATCTTGGCATTTTCTTCCAACTATTGCTTTCTCATTGAGAAAGATTATTTGCATCAAAGCTAATAATTTATCATGACTGACCTTAGAATGAATCTACATCAAAGTGTATTTGTCTCATGACCTCAAAGACATGATCGATATGTAGATAGGAGGTCTTCATCACATCAAGTTGGTGTTCTATCTAAATTTACCAAATATGTTCTTCGTGTGTCAATCTATGGTGGATGAAATTGAGGATTGCTGATTAGTTGCTCCAAGGGTTAATTCCCCTCCAAGGGTTCATGATCCTTTGCACACTACTAAGAATTCAAAACTAGTGAAAAAATGGATAATAATCATAGGGAGAAGTCTGCAATATCTAGTAGTGCCTAAGAAATCGGTAGGAGCCTGCTCCTATTTGAACACCTTACTAGACCTGACTTAGGATCTCTCTTCTTTGTAGCATATTTTGCATGACTCTCACACCCCTTTTGGGCACATGGAAGAATGCATGATTGGTCTAGAAAAATGAAGGAATTGTATGCTTTATCTTTAAATGGCTTCAGGCTTCTCTTAGAATTGATACTCCTCTTTAGAGAACAAGGATAGTATGCAAGACTTTAAATAACAAGTTTTCCCCAATAAAAATGTTTGAGGACTCATTCACCTCATTAGGAGTATTCCATGCTTTAGGAAATTAATAATTGGTTTTTGCCTCCAATCAGGAGGCTAGTCATGAAGTAGATGTTACCCTTCTTGTGTCATGGTGGCATTCTTATGTAATTAACCACGAGCCAGGTCCTCCTTAATGGTTTGTTTGGATCCTCATTTCAGTATATAATCATTCTATTGGGATCCTTAAAGTTTATGCTCCCAAAAATATTCTATGATGAATTGTGAATTCAAAGCCTCTCAGGCCACTTGGGCTTTGTACCACAAAATGTAAAAAAACTGAATATTAAGGAAGAAGCTTAGAAAGAATACTCAAGATTAATTGCTCATCATTTTTTTGATTCACCACTATTCCAATTACAATCTTATAGATTTGAGTTTTGTGAAATGTGTTGTATAGGTTCAAAATTAGTTGGACTCAACCCTATGAGTTTTTTTTCGAATTGATGACCTCTTAACTCATATTTCTTACTAAAGAGGCTTTCCAAGGTGGTCCATAGTCCATTTGGTGCAGTAGAGATCAATATAAAAAAAGTGAAGGATAGATTGACATACACAACGTACCAGAGGCTTTATCACATTTGTTAATTGATTCTGCTTTTTCTTTATCATGCTAACGTCTAGTTTTAAGTTCCATTACAATATGATGATATTTATGCATTTTCATATATACTATCTTCTTAGATTTCCATTCAAAATAGTTACATGGTGTTAAAATAGGAATTATAGATGCATTTGTGAGAGAAAAAATAAGAGTATGAAGAAAAAGAAAAGTTTGAGAGAGAAGACACACAAGACACTCCCCTTTCCAATTGTCTCAAAAAATACCCACCAAAGATTATAGCTTGGCACTTCATAATTAGTGCATTTACAAGACCTTTTATCAGATTACAATGCTTTCTAGACCTTCAAAGACTAAAATACAAAATTATGGTACAAAATGAATCTGATACAAACTATTAACAAAATAACCTTGTAGTTATGTGATACTCTTCAATACTTTTCCAATATTTTTTTGTTCTTGAAAAATAGAGTTCAGGGGTGAAAGATTTTACTTATTGAAGGGAAAAAGTGTAACGAATTCAAACACATTTGATATAAAATGGAATATTTTTTCAACAAGACCTTTGTGTGCTCATTTTGAGATTTCTTTGAAATACTCAATTGCAAAATCTTGACACCCAAGGCAAAAGTTATACACTTTTTAAAAAGTTGATAAATATGTCTTTAAGAAATGACACGCACCTACTTATGATTTGATTTCTATAAAATGTATTGATTGTATCAATAAAAAGAGATACCACAGTTTTTAAACCCTTGGAACATAACCCAAATATCATTTTTCTCACGAATGAGTAAAAGCTAGATTTATAAAGCAAAAATGAAAACAACTTGAGTAAAAATTCAAAATTTTAACACTTTTTTTGGTTGTTTCCTCCAATCTTTGGTTTTGATGAAATAAATTTAAAATTTATTTTCTCACACCTTCTAGATGATCTAGAAATTTTGAAAAAATCTCCAATATTACTAAAAATATGTAATCACCCATATTTCACACGAACACATATATGCAAGCCTAATTAATTAGATGCTTAATTTTGTTTAAATGACACTAATTCTCTAGCTCATAAAATTATTAAGGAGAAGAATATACTAGGTTTATGAGAAAAATACAAACTATCCATTATTCTCAAATCTCTCAAAAATTTAGATAACAAAATAAAGCATTCTACACAATATGACTAGGATACCATTTTAGATTCTACGAGACATGAGAATTGAGATAGGACTTGATGTTGGTCAAAGATGAAATTAACTAATATTTTCCCTCAATATATATTCATGATATATTTTTATTTAGGGATGCAAATTCTTTGATGGAAAACAATGGTTTCCTTTACCACCAATTTCTCCTCCAAAATCCTTGAAAGTGCAACATAGAAACTTTATATAAAGCTTGACGCTTCGATGCTTTATTCATTGAACCAAAATACCTTTAAATAGGAAGTATAAAACCATTCTAATAGTTTTAAGAAAAACAATAGTGATAACCATTGACAGTTACAAAATAGGAACTAAACTAACTAAAAAAACTATTATTATTATTGTAATACACCAAATTTTCCCCCATATTAAAATTCAAACAAGAGTGGAACACTGAAATGGTTTTGAACCCAACCCTTCTAGAGACTTTGATGAAGTGCCTTCACTAATCATCCTTGCTCGCTCAAGAAACACTGAACTGATGACAATAGTGGATCTTCTGAATTCCTTGATTATCCAAGAGACAACGAACTGTCCGCATTGATGGATCTCCTAACTAATGATCTACAACTGATTGAATATCTAGATAAACTGAAGGAACAATGATTAGATATCACTGAGCTACTTAAGTGATATGTAAGGTGATTAAACTAGTCAATATATTTTCACTGATGTCAACTAGTTTTGACAATACTTATCATGATAGTTACAAACATCTGAACATCTATAGAAGGGAGAAAAGATGAAGAAATGAGATATCTACATAAGGAAAAGATGGATATGATGGATAAGGATAAGATAAACATTGGGTAACTTATTGATGAGTCTATGGCTTTATATGTTGACTTGAGCATATTACATTAATCTATTATGAAGAAGAGATTTGAATTGAACAAGTCAATGTGGTCAGTAATTAAAGACTTCTGTATACACCGAGCCAGTGCAGTGTATACCAAGTGACAGTAATAACTGAGTTATTTATCATCAACACATTCAGTATTAACTAACTATGGATAAAAAAATTAAATGCTAAGAATAGCCAACTGAAATTGATGAGCTGGAAGTTGTTATGATTTCGAGGTAAAGGATGAAGTTAGTTATGATTTCCATGGTTGACATAATTTAGAGATGATATAAAGGATGAGATTGAAACGTGTTAAGGAAACATCTACCGAGGAAGGTTTAAGCAACAAAATGGATGAAGGAGACTAAGAGGCAAAATCTGATGGCTCATATGAAAATGGTTTACTTCTCTATTTAAGAGACATGAGTTTCATTGTTGAAACATGCCGATCAAAAAGGGAGATTGTAGAGTGAAGTAAGTTGAGAAATATTGAGGAAGTGAATTGATTAATGTGTTAGGCCATTTTCTTGTTATAGCAAAATCCTTTGAAATGGCCTCCTCCCTGCAAATGTTTCATGGTTTGTGTCCTGCCCTGTGTTCCTTGTGTTTTCACCAGGCTCTGGTCCAATTTGCACGTGCTGAATCATAAAATCTTGAAAGTTATCCAAATTCTAAAGCTTGCTGGAATATTTCAAAATTTGCCACAGTGTCGAAAACCCACAGTGCTTTCAAAAATCCATGATGTTTTCGATCTTTTACCGATAACGTACATTGTTTTTGACCCTTTGTCTTCCAGCTTTGTGCCCTTATTTGTTGACGTGTCAGAAACTTTGTGTGTTTTCGATCCTCTTTCATCAAAAACATTGTGTGTTTTCAACCTCACACAGTTTCCTCTTGGCCAGCATTTCCTATCTGCGCAGGTGCGATTGGTGGTGGGTCCGGGTTTGCAAATGCTTTAAGGTGATTGGTTGTCGCATGATCGCATGTCAAAGTTTTTTGACATGTGACCATGCGACCAGTTCTTGCCTTGCGTGTGGGGCCCATTGGCGGAAGGGCTCTGTTTCTACTGGTGATGATGTGGCAGCTTGTGATTGGTTGTCGCAAGGTCGCATAGCCCAATTTTTGGCTATGCGATCATGTGACCGGTTGCCACATGTTCTTGGGGCCCGTTAGCAGGTGGTGAGGTGGGGCATCTTCCAGGTGCTGAGGTGTTGATGTTTGATTGGCCGGTGTACCAAGGTGGAAAGGGGTTTGCAGGTGGGTCCCGTGGCAGGTGTGACTCGGCAATTGCAGCGAATAGTAGCGTGACATGTGCCGGTGACTTGGTAGATTGTTAGCGGGGTTGAGGCATAGTGTTCATGGGTTGTCACATGTTCACATAGCCCATTTTTGGGTTATGCGATCATGCGACTAACCACCAGAATTAGCGGGGGCGGTGGCGGTTGCGGCAGGGTAAAGGGAAATGTCATGTCGCATGTTCACATAGCCCATTTTCGGGCTATGCAATCATGCGACTAACCATCTAATGTCATAGTTGCGGGGTTCTAAAGTGGGCCCATGGTGCCAGTCTTATTTCATGCTCGAGTTTGATTGGTTGCTATGGGTGATATGGTGAAAGTCTTTGCAAAAGGGTTTTGGACTGACCGTTGACTGCGGCTAAGAGACCGCGGTCGCATGATCACAAGGGTGAGTTGGGAGCCATGTGATCATGCAACCAAGTGTAAAATGGAGCCTGGATTCCTGTGGTGGTGAGGTTTGTGACTGCGCGACTGCGCAACTAGGGGCAAATGGTTAAGGAACTTAGAGCCCGCGAATGCATGATGACCGTTTATTTTCAAATTTGGATCTGCAGCAACCAGGGGTACCAAAATTTATGGTTTTCTGGCCATTTCTTGTCCTAGTTGGTGAAGGCTATACCCTAGCTGTCTGTAGCTTGTTGCAACCCGTTTTGGGTTCCCATGGCAGCTAGTGGTATAAAGTGTCAAAATTTTGACTTGTTGAGGGTTCCATTCTATTTTGGTTCCAGTGGGAAATAGAAGGCTCTGTCACATTGCATGTAAGTTGAATAGAATTTCTTTGCACCTTTTGCAGATTATTGAAGTGGTAGTCTCATTTCTGATATAGGCATGTGCAAGATTCATCATACTTAATATAATTGTTTCATGTTTCAAAGTCTCTCCTTGGTGTCAGTCTTATGAGTTTTGGATTTCCTGATCCATTGCATTGGGTTTCCTCTGTATGTGTTTTAGTCCTTAGTTCTTGATCTAGGATCAAGTGAAAGATACTTTGGATAGGGCATAGATTCATTTGACTTGTCTGCAGAAGGATTCTTTAAGTAGTGGGTGGGCTGAAATAGTTGTGTTTATGGCTACGAATCTTTGACAGTAGTTCGTTCATGTCCTATATTTGTTTTTGAGTGCTGCCCAATGGATAATGGCACTGATCAAGGACTAGTATATTCAGTTGAGTCCAATGCTTGATGGTTTTGGGCTATTTTCTGCATCTTTATATATCAATACCATTTCAAGTCCTACCCTTCACAAGATCATTTTACCCTGCATAGTAGAGTTGATTCAATGAATACCTGGTTAGTATTTAGCAATCCTTTACTATGATCTGCAATATAAATCCAGAAGTATAAGGTGTGTAGTGAGTTTGAATTTTGTTTGGATTAAGCACACCCGCCTTGGTTTTGCAGAGCCAGAAGTAGAAGAGGGTAGTCTTGTCCCTAGAGTTGGTCTGGTTGCCTATAGATTGCCCACATTTGGAACTAACCAATCCTTAATATCCATCATAGGCATATCGGTGTCTCTTTGAGTGTAAACTCCTTATTAGGAACCAACATAATGATCAGAGGATTTTATGAGCATAGCATAGATCTAAATATTTGCAATTGAGTTGTATTTGAATCAAATTATAATGGTGTTAGTTTAACCATTGATTCAAAAAATCTCTTAACCAAGTGGACTTAACAGTCTTATTGTTTTACCCTATGATATCCATTGAATGTAAATTGTTATCTTGTTGACCCCATAGTGAATGCTGATCAAGAGTTAACTATTAGTGATAAACCCTCTAACTAGGTCACACCTAATAGTGTGCATTGTAACCTTTAATAGCCCGTTGGCTCCTAATCGAGCTCACTTCAGAAGAGTGAATTATTTTGGGTTATCGGTCTCAAGTGGTTTTTCTCTTAGCAGGGTTTCCACATTAAATCATTGTGATATGTGTTATTTGTTATAATTTCTTTTTCTATCATACAAGACATACTGCATAGTTGATTTAATCAGTAATTACAGTTTGGATAATTACTGGTATTCTGTAAAGTGAACAGAAAAATTGATAGTTTATGTTATCGAGCCGCATAAATTATTGAAATTATTTTTTAGAGTACATCTTGAAGTTTGGGACTATAGGATAATTGATTTAACTGATTCACCCCCCCTCTTAGTTATTCTAACACTAACCACAAAACCTGGAACTATCTACATAACAAGAGTGTTCCCACCTCCCATGCACAATGAGAGACATTTCCTTTGAAATTCCACATCTCCTCTGAGTGTATCTAATGCCTCCTCTAGTGCTACATATGAAACATCTTTCCTCTAAAAGTCTACATCTCCTTGGAGTGTGTCTAACACCTTCTGAACTAGTCAACAAATCTCCTTGGAGTGTGTGGTAAAGCATGATGAGGCTTCACATATCTAGAATTGGAGAATATGCTATACATTTACTAGACAATGGCTACTTACAACTGAATGTTGGACCTTTGATATTTGATCAGTTGAGGGATAGACATGAACATAATATAAATATGATAGAGATTGTTGTTGCTCTATCTGATGCTAAGTTTAAAGATATCAAGGACTTCACTACAACGAAGAAAATGTGGGATAAACTTGCACTAGTTTATGGTGGTGATGTGAATGTAATGAGAGCCAGAGGTGAAATCTCGAGAGGTAGATTTGATAACATGAAGATGAAGGAAGGAGAGAACATCACACAATATTCAAACCGAATCAAAGAGGTATTCAATGCTATCCGAGGAGCAGGAGATACTATTTTTAAAGATACTATGGTAAGTAAGAAACTAAGAACCTTATTGCCTATCTATCCATTCAGAATATCTGCTATTCATGAAATGAGGTTGGCACCTAATAGCACTCTTACTCTTGATAGTCTGATTGGAAAGTTAACTACTTTTGAGCTGAATAATTATGACAATAGTGTTGTACTGACTATTGAGTCTGCTTTTATGTCATCTCTTAAGATTGGTAAATCTAGCAGTAAGCATAATATAAAGAATGAAAGTGACAATCACAACGAAGATGAACTTGATGAGCTTGAAGAACTTATGGCCCGGAGACTTAAAAAATGTAAAGGAAGGTATAAGGGAAAGTTACCTTTAGCTTGTTTTATTAGTAAAAGGATTGGCCATATTGCTGCTAGATGTCCTAATAGAAAAGAGGAAGATAAAGAAAATGAATGATCTGGTGATGGAAATTTTGGTAGAAGAAATAATAGAGGAAACCGACACTACAACAAAGACAACTGAGATTACAGAAACAAAGGAAAGAAGGCATGTAACCTTGTTGTCAAAAATGAAGATGACATTGAGACTGACACTGGTGATGAAATTGAAGTGGTATTTGTTGCAATGAAAGATGATTCAGAAGAAAAGGAAAGGTATGTAGAAACAACCCTTATTTCTAAAGTTAGTAAGAATGATACTTGGATCATTGATAGTGGATGTACACATCACATGATTGGTGATGAAGATAAGTTTGAACATCTTAAGCACTATAATGGAGGATCAGTGAAAATGGGAAATGATACACCTTGTCAAGGGAAAGGAAAAGGGTCTATCTTATTGAATGATAGGATTAGATGTGATAATGCATACTGGGTAAAAGGACTTAACTATAATTTTTTGAGTTTAGCACAACTTAATAAATTAGGTCACCGAGTTGCATTTGAAAGCAAGAAGGTGAAAATCTATGATGAAAATTGAAAGCTTGTTGGTACTGGAGGATAATCAAAAGGTAATTTATTCTATCTTGACAATGCTAGAACTTCTTGTTTATTGGTGAAGAATGAAGATGTATGGTTATGGCATAAGAGGCTATGTCATGTGAACTTTGATAACATGATTAAGATTAGTAGAAAGAGAAGAGTTATAGGTCTATCGAGTCTAACCAAACCTGATCATGTTATGTGCAATCAATGTCAGAAAGGAAAGATGACCAAATCTAGTTTTAAAAGTAAATACTATTTATCTAAAGGTATTTTGGAGTTGGTATATACTAACTTATGTGGTCATATAAGAGCTCAAAGCTAGTATGGTGATAAATATTTTATTTTATTTGTTGATGACTACTCTAGGATGATGACAGTCATGTTCTTAAAAGAAAAATCTGAGGTATTTAAATTGTTTAAATGGTATAAGGCTAAAGTTGAAAAAGAAACCAGGAAAGAATTAAAATGCTTAAGATCTGATAGAGGAGGTGATTTTATTTATGATGAATTCACTAATTTTTGTAATGAGCATGGAATCAAAAGACATGTTTCTACACCTAGGACACCGCAGCAAAATGGGATTATTGAAAGGAGGAACTGATCTATTGTTGATTCTGCCAGAACATTAATGATTGAGAAAAATGTTGCACAAATGTACTAGAGAGATGCAATTAGCACTGCAGTATACACTTTGAACCAAGTTCCACCAAAGAAAGACACGAACAAGACACCTTATGAGTTATGGTTTGGCTATACACTAAATGTAAGTTATTTCAGAATCTTTGGAAGTAGGTGTTGTATTCTGGAAGATAATAGAAATGGTAAATTTGACTCTGAAGGTGATGAAGGAATATTTTTAGGATATTCTACTAAGAGTAAAGCTTATAAATGTTTGAACAAGGCTACTAATAAAATGGTAGAAAGTGATAATGTACAAGTTGATGAGTTTGCTGAAAAGAATGATGAAGAAATCATGAAGGAACCAGAAGACTATGATAGGTTTAAATATGTTGAACATCTAGATTATCTACCAAAGCCATAGGCTGAGTCTACCGAGCATCAAGAAAATGCTACCGAGAATCAACAAATGCAAACCGAGAACTAGAAAGAACCTACCGAGCAAGAAAATGAGCTTGAATTGAATGATTGCAAAGAAGAGAACAAGTGCTAGCAAGATTTGTTAGAAGACACCATCCGCATAACCAAATCATTAGAGATAAGAAAGCTGGCATGATGACCCGAAGTAAGTTAAGACATAACACATGCTTAGTTTGTGAGTTTGAACCTAAGAATGTTAGGGATGAACTTAAAAATGAGGAATGGATTAAGGCTATGAATGAGGAAATTGAATAGATTGAGAAGAATAAGATATGAACATTAGTACCCAACCAAAAGATACAAATGTAATTGGTACTAATTAAATTTTCAGAAACAAGTTAAATGAAAATGGTGAGGTCACTACGAATAATACAAGACTTGTATGCAAGGGATATGCACAAGAAGAAGGTATAGATTATAGTGAAACCTTTGCACCTGTTGCTAGACTTGAAGGAGTCCATATAGTAATTGCATATGCTACACATAAGTGATTCAAAGTATATCAAATGGATGTAAAATCAGCTTTTTTGAATGGAATTCTTGAGGAGGAGGTCTACATAGAACAACCAGAAGGTTTTATTGATCCAAATTAGAAGAACATAGTATGTAGACTACACAAAGCTTTGTATGGATTGAAGCAAGCACCAAGAGCATGGTATAAAAGACTACATGCTTATCTTATCAGTATTGGCTTTGTAAGGACAAGTGAAAATAGTAATTTGTACATGAAAGGAGAACCTGATGATAATATTTTGATTGCTGCAAATTTTTTGATGACATAAGCTTTGGTGGACATGATCTGATTTGAAAATCTTTTGCTAATGAAATGAGAAAGGAATTTGAGATGTCAATATTTGAAGAAATTAAATTCTTTCTAGGTTTGCAAATTATACAATAGCATGATGGGATTTTCATCACTCAATCAGAATACATTAAAGAAGTGTTAAAGACTTTTAGCATGGAAGATTCAAAATCGGTAGGAACACCGATGGTAACAAGATGTAAGTTGAGAAAGGATGATGAATCTATAGAGGTAAATCAGACATTGTACAAATCAATGATTGGAAAATTGGTGTATGTGGTACACAGTAGGCCTAATATAGCACATGCAGTTGGTATTGTGGCAAGCTTTTCTGCCAATACTAATGATTCACATATGGTTGCTATTAAAAGAATTTTGAGATACTTGAAGAATACATAAGACTATGGTTTATGGTATACAAAGGAAGGAAAATTTGAACTCCAAGTTTATACTAATGTAGATTGGGCTGGAAACATTGATGATGAGAAGAGCACAACCGGTAGAGCATTCTTTTTGGGAGAAAGGCTTGTGACTTGGATAAGCAAGAAATAAACATGCATTTCTTAGTCTACTGCTAAAGTAGAGTATGTTGCCACTGCTACAAATTGTTCAAATATTGCTTGAGTAAAATAAGTGTTGGAAGGAATGAATGAGGTAATCACTGACCCGGTGATTATATATTGTGACAACACTTGTGCTATAAATATTTCCAAGAATCCGGTGATGCACTAAAAAATAAAGCATATATCTATTAAGTACCACTACTTAAGGGACGAGTTCAAGAGAAGTAGGTGAAACTGGAATTTGTAACATCTAAAGAACAACTTGTTGATATTTTTACCGAATCCTTACTGAAGGACACATTTGAGTATTTGAGGACTAGACTAGGGATCTGTCCCCTGTCTATCAGTCACTCAAGTGATCAGGAGGTTGCATCAACCTTTACTTTATCAGAAAATCATTCATGTTGATGCACATAGCTCACACTTTAGTTTTTCCAAGGTTGTGAAAGATTGTAGAAGCTGGAACAGGAGATTGTTTATCAGTACATGAAGGTACTTGATCTGGACCAAATAATAGAGGATAATTTGGCTACTGCAAAGCTTTTTATTTTCTTTGGCATTGTTGTCAAAGGGAGAGAGACTGCATATTGAAATATCTATTGCTGATAACATATATGGGAGAAAGAATTTGAGAACTAAAAAAGATCAAATCTGTAGGGAGAGTCATCATGGAATGTTTGTTATTTTGTAGTGATTAAACATATTAAATAACAAGCTAGGGGGAGCTTAGTGAGCTAGAGCATTTACCTACATAGTTGTAGAATACATGTTTGGTATGTGTATGAAATATTTCATATTTCTTGTGTTTCCATCAATGCCAAAGGGAGAGATTGATGATCTACAACTGATTGAATATCTACATGAATTGAAGGAACAATAATTAGAGATCACCGAGCTACTTAAGTTATATTGAAGGTGATTAAATTAGTCAATATGTTATCATTGATGTAAACTAGTTTTGACAATACTTATCATGATAGTTACAAATATTTGAACATCTGTAGAAGGGAGAAAAGATGAAGAAATGAGATATCTAAATAAAGAAAAGATGGATATGACAGATAAGGATAAGGTAAACATTGGGTAACTTATCAATGATTCTATGGCTTTGTATTGTTGACTTGAGCATGTTACATTAATCTATTATGAAGAAGAAATTTGAATTGAAAAAGTCAATATGGTCGGTAATTGAAGACTTTTGTATACACTGAGCCAGTGCTGTATATACTGAGTGACAATAATAACCAAGTTAGTTATCATTGGCGCATTCTATATTAACTAACTATGGATGAAAACATTAAATGCTAAGAACAACCGACTGAAATTGATGAGCTAGAACTTGTTATGATTTTGAGGTAAAGGATGAAGTTAGTTATGAGATCCATGACTAGCATAATTCAGAGATGATCTAAAAGATGAGGTTGAAACTAGTTAAGGACACATCTTCCAAGGAAGGTTTAAGTGGCAAAATGGATGAACGAGATTAAGAGGCCAAATCCGATCGCTGATATGAAAATGGTTTACAAAAAGAGAGATTGTAGAGTTTTCATGTGAAGACTTTATTCATGCATTCCTAATCAAACTGGTTACAAAGACCTGAGTTGAAGACATTATTGATTGTCAAAGAACTATTTACTGAGTGAAGTAAGTTGAGAAATATTGAGGAAGTGAATTGATTAATGATCAAAGGACTTTATGAGCATAGCATAGATCTGAATATTTTCAATTAAGTTGTATTTGAATCAGATTAGAATTGTATCAGTTTAACCATTGATTTAGAAAATCTCTTAACTGAGTGGACTTAACAGTGTTATTGTATTACCCTATGACATTCATTGAATGTAAATTGTTATCTTGTTGACCCCATAGTGAATGATGGTCAAGAGTTAACTATTAGTGATAAATCCTCTAACCAGGTCACACCTAACAGTGTGCATTGTAACCTTTAACAGCCCGTTGGCTCCTAACCAAGCTCACTTCAGAAGAGTGAATTATTTTGGGTTACCGGTCCCAGGTGGTTTTTCTCTTAGCAGGGTTTCCACATTAAATCATTGTGATATGTGTTATTTGTTATAATTTCTTTTGCTATCATATGAGACATATTACATAGTTGATTTAATTGGTAATTACAGTTTGGATAATTACTGGTATTTGGTAAAGTGAATAGACAAATTGATATTTTATGTTACCAAGCTCCATAAATTATTGAAATTATTTTGTAGAGTACATCTTGGAGTTTGGGACTGTAGGATAATTGATTTAACTGATTCAGCCCCCCCCCCCCCCCCCCCCCTTCAGTTATTCTCACACTAACCGCAAAACCTGGAACTATCTACATAACAAGAGTGTTCCCACCTCCCATGCACAATGAGAGATATTTCCTTTGAAATTCCACATCTCCTCTGAGTGAGTCTAATGCCTCCTCTAGTGCTGCACATGAGAATTCTTTCCTCTAAAAGTCTACATCTCCTTGGAGTGTGTCTAACGCCTTCTGAACTGCTCGACAAATCATATTTAAATCTTTCTCCCCTCTCTCTTTGAATGAACAATCACTTTGTCAAGCCCCATCTTCTCTTTAGGGATACCAATATATCAGGTTCCCTTTTTTCTTTAGGGACATATAGGCTAAGCCCTGACTTTTTAGGGATACAAGTAATTTTCTTCTCATGCTATGAATAATCCCTGATTGAGAAGCTAGCTTGAGATGATAGAAAAGCTCTTGCCTCAATTGCCTCCAGCCTCTTATTGATCTCTTTAAATTCTACGACACATTATCCTTATAAATATCATTCAAAAAAATGAAGACCCTTTAAATATCATTAGTGCATTCTTAAAAATTTGAGCAAGGACACATTGAGAATTAATGGAACCAAACCTCCAATTACATACACTACACTTTCCAATCCCCATTTAGAATCTAGCTTCTTTAAACACAATTCTATCTTTTCAGTACCAATAATATAAAGATAGATTATCTGATTGACACATCTGAATAAAATCATTTATATTCACATTTTCTCTTGAACCACTATCATCATAAAAAATAACTTTGAATTCTATATCAGAAGTTTTGGATGTCCAATAGATAAAATTTCCAAATGGCATCTCTTCTTTGTCCTTTGCCTTTTCATAGATGCACATATACTCACAAAATATCATCTCCCAAAATATAATGTTCAAATCGCATCTGTAATCCTACCTACCCTTAACTTTGATGGGGAATCCCATCATTCATTACAACCTTTAAAGAGTTTGGTTCATGTTAATAATTGCTTCCAAGAAATCAAATTAAGGAATATTTCAAGTAGATATACAAAATCACATTTGTGATTTATTTATTTTTCACATGAGTCTTGCATTCCTTTATTTCACACACCACCTATTTTCACTACCATGAATTGTATTTGCGAGAAAAAAAAACTTACCAATACAAAGTTCTACATCGCCAAATGTATCTTTGAATCTGATAGAAGGAACAATTTTATATGCTCTCAAACCAGATGATACCTTCCACTATTTTTTTTACTACAAGACATCACCACCACATCTAGAAAGGTCTCTGGCTCAATTTTCAAATAATTACTTTTTCTACAACTCCAAAATTCACCTGCGACTGACCTCTTTAATTCATCAATCTTAATATTATATTGAAGCTGACTAAAACTGAACCTTGATTGATAGAGATTATAAAATTGTCTAATGCATCTGAACATTCATTTTGATTTTCAAACAACTGCTTTTCCTACAATTCTATAATTCACCTACGACTGAGCTCTTTAGTTCATCAATCTTAACATTATATGTAGGCTGACTAAAACTGAACCTTGGTTGACAGAGATTAGAAAAATGGTTAATGCAACTTAACATTCATTTTTCCAGAAAGTCCCTTCTCTAACGTAGAAAGTTGATCCTCCAACGCATCACGATACAACATATTTCAAGTGGATTAAACAATAAACACTTATTGTACATCCAATGTCTTCATTCTTGTCAATATGGGCTTGTACATTGCAACAAACTGCTCTCCTATCTCCTAGTGCAAAACGGCAATTCACTGCCCTACACCATGCCTAAAAATCTCTGAGTATTACTGATCTGCTACCATATGAAAGTGCAGAACAAAAACTTGATATAAATCTTGACACTTTGATGATTTATTTATGGAACCAAAATGCCTTTAAATAGGTAGTATACAACCATTGGAACAGTTTTAAGAAAACCAATAGCGATAATCGCTGACAGTTATAAAACAAGAACTAAACTAACCAAAAAAAAACTTTATTATTATTGTAATACACCAACAAGTCCATCTACCAAGATTATCCCCTTGTTTGACTCCACTCTTTCCTTATAGTTGATGCACTTGGATACCTCTTTTAGCATGCTTAAGATAATAAACCTATTCAAGGAATCTCTCTTCTTAGCAATAGTAAGCAAACATTGCTAATGATAATATTATTTTTATAAAAAAAAATGTTGAACACGTGAAATAATTAGATAGCTTGGAGTTATTTTTGTGTTGTAATAATTTCCCAAACAGTTATGCATAAAACTAATCCTTTAATGACTTTCCATGATTTTCTCTCACCTTAGCTCCCCATAGAACAGACAAAGGTAGATAATTACACTATTACTGAATACGTTGACATTTTATTTTGGTATTGGTGGTTGAGTTAAATATATGTAGATATAGTGCTTAAGAATGCTGAAAAAAAAAATACTATCATGAACTAACCAATTATTATTCATCATGGGAAGTATCTAAGTGACAAAGAAAACACTTAGTGAGTTATATCCATTTCTCCTCATTCTAGTTACCTTCTAAAATATATTATAATTAGATTTAACACAATTTATCCAAATATTCTTATGATAAAAATGGGCAACACAAAATACATAACTACTACACCATAGCTATGCTGTATTCTCAAAAAGACAAATTGAGTTTTGATGTCATTAATTTGTATACTCATAGTTTTTTCATTATGATTAAATCAATAGAAAGGGATCATAACGTTTAGCCCATTGCGCAAAATCTACAATTCTTTAAATTGTTGGAATATCTCTAAGAGCTATAGTTCAATCCCTTAGAAATAATTCCTTTGACAATCCATTCTAAAGGACTGAAACAATTTTGAGGCTAAATTGTGCTCCAAAGTCATTTAAAAATGTATCAATAAAACAATTAAAATATTTAAAATAGCCACGTTAACCAAATTTCAATTCAAGAACAATAATGAATTTATAAAACAATTTAATATTTGAGAATACTAAATATAATTTTTTTCATTCACATAATTTTCTAACGTCTACTCGTTGTCTTCAACAAGAACTGGCGTGTTTACAAACAAAAATGTCAGTTTTTTTTTGGTAAATCCAATTGAAGCAATCGTTATTTATAAGATATTTGGTGAACAATAGAAATTCTAACCAACAAAAACATAGTGCAAGTCGATGCCAGTAGTTTTGGGATGTGAAGTCCAATGTTCACATGACTGTTTATTTTCCCCATCTCTTTGTATTGGACGAGCTTTATATAAATGACTATGTGCAGTCTATGTATTGTGTGTATTGTAAATTGGATCAATAAAGTGATTCCCTGCTTGAGAAATGATGTAGGCATTTACCAAATCACTATAAAATCATGTCTTTTATTTTTTTCTTATTTTGTGTTTTTATTTTATTTCTCTGCTTATTTTAAAATTCACAACTAAGGTGTTTTACAAGCAAATGGGAATGGCCAACCTGACGCAAATTCCCCCCCCTTCAACATCCCAAGCTGTAGGAAGGAAATAAACTACACTTGTGAACTAAATTTACTTATTTATTTTATCATTTGTATTTAATAGAATTAATAATCTGACTTCCTTTTAGTATACTGTAAAAAACAAGAAACTTCAAATTTATTTTAGATTACAAATAATGTCTTGGATGATACAAGCGTTAATCATGAACTTTCAGATGAACAGGCATTTAATATATAAGAATTTGTGTCTTGCACAGTATATGAAAATAAGTTGAATGCTTCTTAATGTGTGAAATCGACCTCATGTTGTGGTAACTGGACTAGTGATTCCTTGCCTTTTGGAGGGAAGCTTAACAACTATGACACCACTAAGTGCACCCACCGCGAAAAGAAGTGCCTGATACACCTTATGTATATTGCCTTCCTCCGATGGATATAAACAACGCACCACTTTTTGGTCTGTGAGGGCTATCACACAAAACACCAAAACTGCCATAGCTGCATGAACTAGATCCTTTGACTTAATCTTATATTCAGACTCATTCGAAGGCTTAATTCCATTAGCAGTGGCTAATCCATTAATTGTAGCAATCCCATAATGGCGCACCTTGCCTGTGGTGGCATCTGTGAAGGTGTCTACCGGTGAAAGGAAGAAGCATGCTATTCCAAGAATACCCACAACCACCCATACTAAATACTTATCTGCTGTTTTGCATTCTTGTTGTTGGGGAGAAGATTAGAAAGAGCTTGAAACACGAACAGAAGTCCAGTGGGCAATATCTTTGCAATCTTTGATGCAGAAGACAATGTGCTATTTACAACACTTGAAGTGGTCTTTGCAGTCTCTTTCGAAGAAATGGTAATTTGGATTTCTTCATTGGGGCCTGATGGTTTCATTTTCTCTTAGATTTCTTCTTCTCTGGATTCTTTAGCTAAACTTCAATTCCAGAGATTACAAAACAAGTCATTGAAAGAAGTTGTAAATCAATTATATTTATACATATAAGCCATTAGATGAAAGTTAGAGTTTTAGATTAGCACGTTTCCTCCTTGGACTGCTGCACATTAATCTCATGAACAATATTTAACGTACTTTATTTCTGTTTACCTGATTTGAATATAAGGCAACAAAATTTCCATCTAATTTTCCGGCTTTTTCTAAAGAAAAGGTTGCTGTTGGATCATCATGGCTTCAATCTTTGGTTGCTCGTGATTGTTAAACAAAATCTATGGTTTTCCTTGTCTGTACGCTCTTGGTGATTGTTTAACTGTCTTGCAGTTGAAGAACATGTTTAGGCTGGTTGACAAATTCACAATAAGTTCTATGTTGTCACTTTGCCAGTCGTTGTATAACTCTGAAAAAGTGAGAAACAACTTGTGGTGATGAAGGTACCTTGCATAACTGGCTTCTGATAACTAATCTTACGGGATAAATGGGATATTTTATTTATTAGTTATCTTTAGTAGTTTTTAGTAGTTTATTATTTATAACGTTTTGGTAGTTTTCTTCCAACTGTCTCAACAGTTCGGATTGTAATATATTTTCCAGATTTTCAATTCTATTTGTATTTCTGTGTTGCATTTTTTAATATATTATTTTGGGCCTGTTACAGTGGTATCCGAGCCAAGTTGTAGAACCTGTAGAAAAATAAAAAATTACAGGCTCTGGAGTTTTAATTTCTGATTGTGAAGTAAACGGTTTTCTTCCATATAGTATAGAATACAAAATAGATTTTAGATTGCACACTATATTCCAATGTATTCTTTAATTTCAATTGTTGGAATAGTTCTTTCTGGGAAAGAGAATTATCATGAATGGTTTCGAAAAGTTAAAAATACTCTTATTTTTAATGATTTGTGGGATGATATTTGTGAAAGCAAAGATGATAGTGCAGAAGAGTTAGAACAACCTACAGATCAAAAATAACTTATCATCTGGAAGAGTAAAGATAAAAAGGCTTATGCCTTGATTGCCACCTCAATTAGTGAAGAGGTAAGTAGACATATGATCTCTTGTAAAAATGCATTTGCAGCATTAAAGAAACTCAAAGATCTGTATGATTCACATTTAGAACTTGAAATCATTCAATTGTTAATGAAGTTATTCAATTTAGAGTTGAAAGATATTGATCGAATGAAGTTGGCTTCTAAAATTAGAGTATTATATCATGATATTGAGGCTACAAGTGTAAAAGTTGATCTTCAACTCACTGCTTTTATTAAAGCTCTTTATCCTACCTATTCACACTATCTTGAGTCTCTTCAAGCTACTGAAAAAATGAAGGATATAACATTTGATAAACTTGTGGAAAAAATCGCAAAGAGAGAAAAAGCCTTTGGGAAGAAGGCATTAGTTTCAAATGTTGAGACTTTGTCTTGCACAGTAGGGGCAGACATCTAAAGATAATTTTTCTAGGCAAGACACTAGCAATAGAGGTCATGGGAGAAGACAATCTAGTGGCAGAGGTGGCAACCAGCATTCTCAGTCACAACACCAGCACAAAGATTATCAACATAGATATATCCAATTAAGAGACAAGCAATCTATGCAATGCTATAGATGTGGAAAAATGGGTCATAGTTCCAACCTTTGTCGAACTCCTTGGGAGAAGATTTGTGATAAGAAGGAAAAGCCACCAAACAAAGGTAACCCTCCTGAATCTGCACACTATGTTGTAGCACATTGTAATGTTGGGATTGAAGAAGTTTTTAGTACTTCATATTTTTCTTTGAATGATACTTGGTTGTTAGATACTGGAGCCACATGCCATATGACATTTAGAAGAGATTTTTTTGAGACATTCAATGATCAAGTGGATGGAGTAGTATATTTTGCTGACAAATCTGAATTACAACCTTCAGGGATTGGTTCTGTTAGACTTAAATTACCAGGTCTTGCTGATTACATACTTTCTAATGTTCTTTATCTTCCACAGTTGAAGAGAAATTTGATATCCCTTGTGAATATTAGACAGCAAGGTCATTCAATGCATATGTTTGATGGCATCATTGAAATTAGATGATCTGTTGATTCTGTGATTGTTATGACCGGGGTAGAAGTTGGAACACTTTTACATTTGAAAGGTACTTCATCACATTCCCAGCATATTGCAGATTTCTCTCAGCATAGTGGTAACTTGTCTTCTAGTTTGTTATGGCATGCAAGATTTGGCCACATTAGCTATGATAGTCTCAGGATCATGAAACAAAAAGGAGTTCAAGGGCTTCCCACTATTCCGAAACAAATTTCTCAATTTGATGCTTGCATTTTAGGCAAACACAGTAAACAACCTTTTCATGATTCTATGTTTCGAGCTTTTAGAAAGCTAGCTCTCATTCACTCAGATTTGTGTGGGCCTATGCCTATTCCGTCAGCAAATGGAAATAAATATATAATGACTTTTATTGATGACTATACTAGGATGTGTTGGGTTTATTTATTAAAGGAAAAATCTCAAGCTTTTGATACCTTCAAAAATTTTCATTTGTGGATTAAAAATGAAACTCAACTCAATATTGGAACTCTTAGAAGTGATAATGGTGGATAGTACACTTCTGAAGATTTTAAAAAATATCTGCAGGACAATGGTATACAGCATCAAACCACTGTTCCTTATAATCCACAATAGAATGGTGTGGCAGAACATATGAATAGAACCCTATTGAATATGGTTAGATCTATGATGTTTTTTCAAAATGTTAAATTAATATTTTCGGGAGAAGCGGTTCTTTGTGCTATCTACATAAAAAAATAGAAGTCCGTTTGTGGCACTAGAAAATAAATCTCCTTATGAAATGTGGCATGGTCGTCTTCCCCAAGTGAAGCATTTTAGGGTTTCTGGTTCCCCCTGCTATGCTTTAATTCCTAAACAGCTAAGAAATCAATTGGAAGCTAGGAGTAGGAAATGCATTTTTCTGGGATATTCTACTACTTCTAAAGATTATCATCTATATGATGAGGAAAATAAAAAGTTTGTTATTTCTCGAGATGTTATATTTCTGGAAATTGGAAAAGATGCCTCCACTATTAATAAATAGCTTGCTCATCTTGATCGATTTCATTCCAAAAAATTCTATCATGAATGGGATAATGCACTTCCACCTCTTGCAGGGGGGATTCCTCTTCTAGATCAATCTTTGGAAGTGGTAGAGAATGTGAAAGAGTCTAATGAATCTGAAATTTCTTGTGAAGAACATGATGAAAATGAATGTGAACCAGTTTCTGAAGAACTTGCTGCAAAAGAATGTGAACCAACTAGTGAGGATTTTGATTCAAAGGCTCCTGATATTGAGAAAACATCAAAACAACCAGTCCGTAGATCACTACGACCCAAGACAATTCCAAAAAAGTATGATGATTTTGAATTAAATTTTTCTACTGTTGATGAACCTTCTTCATTTCAAGAAGCAACAGCTAGCGATGCATGTAAAAGTGCAATGCAAAGAGAGTATGATGCTCTCATAAAAAATGGAAATTGGAGGTTGGTGGATCCTCCAATTGGAACCAAACCTATTGGCTGCAAGTGGGTATTTAAAAAAAAAAAAAAAAGCTGATGGATCTCTTGACAAACACAAAGCAAGACTTGTAGCAAAGGGATATGCTCAGAAAGAAGGTGTTGATTACATTGAAACATTTGCTCCTATAGAAAAATGGGGCACTATTCGAGCTTTGTTTTCTTTAGCAGCACAAAAAGGATGGAATATACATCATATGGATGTTAAGACAACCTTTTTGAATGGAGATTTAAAAGAAGATGTTTATATGTTGCAACCTGAAGGTTTTGTTATCAAAGGTCAGGAACAAAAGGTATGTAAATTGATAAAATCTTTGTATGGTTTGAAGCAAGCACCACGTGCTTGATATGAAAAATTAACTGAGCACCTCCTGAAACTAAACTACAAGCATTTTCATCTAGATGATGCAACTCTCTTTGTCAAAAAAATTGGTAGATCAATTGTATATCTAGTTGTATATGTTGATGATCTTCTCATCACAAGAAATAATGATGATTATATTACATCTATTAAAAGAGAGTTGAAGAAGGTTTTTGATATGACCGACTTAGGGTTACTGCATTATTACTTAGGCATTGAAGTTATTCAAAATCCTAAGTTTATTTTTATTTCTCAGAAGAAATATATTGGAGAGTTATTATGCAGATTTGGCATGGTCGTCCAGACATTACCTACGTAGTGGGTATTTTGTCTAGATTTATGCATAAACCATGTGAAGGACATTGGGTTGCAGCACAACGAGTTTTGAAATATTTAAAAGGGACTCAGACTCTTGGTATAAAATATTCAAAGGTTTCTGATTTCCATCTTACTGGCTATTCAGATTCAAATTTTGATGGTGACAAAGAGAATGGAGTATCTACTTCAAGTTATTTGATGATTATGGGATCATTAGCTATCACATGGAGATCCAAGAAACAAATAGTTCCTGCTGACTCTACAACCGAAGCAGAATATGTAGCAGCAGCTCAAGCCACAAAAGAAATTGTATGGCTTAGGAAAATCTTTGATGATTTGGGGGAGACACAGATGACTTTGTTAAAAATGATAAAGAATAAATAGGAAATTATTTAATCCAAGAGCAAGGATTTAGGAAACAATACCATGAATTTGCACAATAACTAGGAGCATACACCAACAAGGTAAAGAGGAGACAAGAATTTGAAAGGGGAAATCTAAGAAAACCCCTTGTGAATTATGAATGAGGCATAAAAAGCCTAAAGAGAGAGAGAGAGAATATGAGCACTTAGCTCAATACAATATGATAGAACTATGAAAGAGAGAAATTGAGAGAGTTGTGAGAAAAGATTGATGAGTGTGTGGAGAAATATCTCTATATGTAGAGATAAGTGAAGGAGTTCAAAAAGTAACTCCCATGTGCATGTAAGCCACATTCATAAGTGTGTGAGCCACTTGTGCTATTTCCTCTTAAGGAGGAATCTAGGAAAAAAAGGAAATTACAAATAAATATTATGTCCTCACACATGGAAAAGAGGACAAGTGTTCATGTAGGGATTCTATAGGAATCTCCTACTTACATAATAAATAAACTAAACTAAACTACCTTGGTTTATAATATATTCACCAAGGAAAGATTATACTTCTAACATCCCCCTTTAATCTTTACTTGGGGAAATGAGCTTGATGGGTATGAGACCCAAATTATTACAGTAATCTGCAACATGTTCATGGTTGTGAGGCACTTTCTTTGGTAAAACTGAACTTCTTATGTAGCATGGTGAGTGAGCAAAATCTGAATGCTTTAAAGATGTGGATTCACATTGCTGTTGGTCCAAGTTGTCAAAAGGAGTGTCTTCATAATCTGCATCATTATAACCTGAATCTAGAAAACAAGTACTTCTAGTGGATTGCCCACCTAGATTTGAATTAGTAAATGTATAATCTGGATAATAACTTTCAGAATTTAATAGAAATTTTGCATCATTATCAGAAGTAGAAGCAAAGGTATTATAACAAGAATTTGAGTCAAAGGTATCAAAACTATAATTTGAATCAAAGGAATGAAAACAAGAATTTGAATGATAAACAGCATTTGAATTATAACCAGAATTTGAATGATAACCAAAATTTAAATTAAAAGCAGAATTAGAATCTTCTTTCATAGTAGGATCATCATAATTCATGTTAGGATAACTTGAATCATCATCAAAAGGGTCATTTGAATCATCAGAATTATAAGCAGAATTTGCAACATCAAAAACATAATTTGAAACAATAGAATCATCTTTCATATCAACATTTTTCTTAGAATCAAAAGTAGAATTTAAATCTTCAAAATCAAAATAATAGAAATCATTATCAAAAGCATGTATGTCAGCTCTAGCATCATCTTTAGGATTAGAATCAAAACTACTTTGAATATCATCATTTGCATTAGTTTCATCAAAATTTTCAAAAAAATTAGGATGCATATTTTCTGCACAAATAGTAGGATTAGGAAAAGGAATAATGGATAGGTCATGAGAAGCAGTTTTATGCAAGGAAGGTAAGGTCACATCTAGGAAAGTGGATATAATGTCATTTTCTTAATCAAGTATTTCATCAAAGGATACATAGGGAGCATTATGTAATTTACCATTTGGAACAGACACATCTCTAAAACCTTCAACTTTGCAACTGTCATTATTAGCCAATTGAATTGGAATGTTAGATGTATCAGGTTCAATGAAATCAAAGACAACATTATTAGACGTATCATGTTGAGATGCATTACACTCAATAATCCATTTAGGTGCTTTAAAAAAGGTAGTAAAAGTAGAACAAGATTGATTTCTATTAGAGTAATTTTGAGAATTTGGTTGATCATTTTTCTGTTTCTTAAAACAATTATGAATTAAATGACCATTTTTACCACAATAAGTGCAATAAGGCCTATTTGAAGGGTTATTATTATTGTTATTATTATTAGTAGATCTTTGATGATTTTGATTATAGTTGGAATTGTTATTTGAATTATTACTAGCTCTATTATTATGAGATTGGGAAACATAAGCATGTTCATGAGATTTCAATATACCAAATTGAATTAGTTTAGCTTCCTCTTGACGCAACATAGTTTGAAAAATAGCATAAGTTAATTGAGTTGCTAAGGAAGGAATAGCTAACTAAGAATAGATATTAGTGATAAATTGCTGAAACTGCCTAGGTAAACATTTACGAATTATAATATGGATGATTCTTAAATCAAATAATTGTACTTGTAATCCATCTAATAAAACTCTAATGGAATCAAATTTAAGTAAAAAGTCATCAACAAAATTAAAATCTGTATACCTGAGGTCTTTAAGTTGGTCTTGAAGCTATATTTTAGGGGTCTCATCTGCACTGTCATAGGTGTTTTTCAGGATGTCCCAAGTTTGATGGGCTTCTGTACAAGATGAGATAAGGACATATAGTTCAGGACTTAAGGATATGCCAATTAAACTAAGGGTTTCATCATTCTTAGCTTGCCAAGCATCTTGGTCAGCTTGAGAAGTACTGGTAGTGGGTTTAGTGCTGGCATTAGTGGCAACGTCTAACAGATGGCAGAATCTAAATATCCAGGTCATGTGAGTTTTCCAGGCATGATAGTTGGTGCTGGTTAGTTTGATCTCAGGCATTAGGGTAGACATGATGAAACAAATAATCTTGAAATAAAACTTTTAACAGAGCTTAGATAAAAAAGAAATAGAGAGCAAGAAATGACAAGATCTAAACTAAGTGTACTTGCATGCAATGGCAGAAAACTATAACAGCTTTTGCCACAGAGACTTGCAAGGAAGAAAAAACAAGAAACAAAACAAAATTTAATTGAGAACCTAGAAGAGCAAATAAATCCTGATTAATCTAATATGGATTAACAACTAATGCAAGTAAATGAAACATGAACCTGCAAAACAGATGTTAGGAAACTGAGATACTAAAATATTTAATGAAAAAAAAATTCAAACCTGCAATGAAATGTTAAGAAAAAAGAGAGTTGAATTTAACTAAAACCCTTAAATATCTTGAGCTTAAAGGAGAATTTAATCTAATTAAAAAAAAGGGCTGCTAATAAAGATTAATATATAAAAAATTAAATCTAAAGATTTCTGCAATAGAGAAGTTCCTGTAGCAGTTTAATAGCAAGGAACGCATGCAGAAAAAAGTGACAGGAAAAAAACAACAGTTCCTGTAGCAACTTAATCAGCAAGGGTTACAGAGTAAAAGTGACCGATAATCAAACAGAAAGTAAATACCGATAGATTGGTTAGAAAAAAATGTTACAAATAAGAGAATATAACCTTAAAACATTAAATAACTGAATTAAATAAATAGAAATATCAGCATGCAAATGAAAATGGTTAATGCATGCAAAGAAGAATGGCGCAACCTGCAGAAACTAAACAAGAGAACGTGGTGACAGGAGGCAGCATCGAAGGGTTTAAAGGTGAGTTACTCATGAATCCTACCAATGTCACACACTCCTCTCCAGATGCAAAAAAAACTAAACTATTAACTAATAAAATAAACATGCAAGTCTAAAAACAAACTAGATCCGTAAACATGCAAAGAGTGATAAAAGAAGCAAACCCTGTTTAAGCCGCTAAATACAATGCCAACTGATCTCTTTCCCCCTTTTTTCTTTCTTTCTTCTTGGTAGCCGAGCCGATAATGAAGGGTATTTGAACCGATCCCTATAGCAATGATGTAGATGCCGAGCAACTTCGCAAAGATTTAAGATATGAACTTAAACACCCATATATTGCAAAGAAAATGATAACCTAGCATGAATAACCAGCATGCAATGATATATTGATATAGAGGATAGTTCAAGCTTCCATGGAAATCACAGATAGATTTTGTAGAAAGCTCGAGTCTCAACGATAAATTAAACAACATGCAGAATCAAAGAAAATGGAGCAGCAGAGTTAAAAATGGAAAATAGAGAATTAAAGGAAAAAAAATAAAACTTCAAATATGCGATGATAGAAAAACAATGCTGAAACTAGGCATGCAAGGAGAGAGTAGAAATTACTAAGAAGAGGAAACACCAGAGATAAAAAAATGCTCTTCTAGAATACGATGATCATTAATGAAGGCACTGAAGCGAAAGCTAATTATGATAAATGTTATGAATACGATAGGTAAGAAAGACAAGCTAAAGATAGTGCATTGAACAAGCAGCACATGCAAGGAAAGAACAAAAAAAAACACGCAGGAAAACACACATGAGTAGCCCAGAAAACCGAAACTTGCTAAAACAAGGTAAAAAGGAAAAAAAAATGGGCGACAGGAAGAAAAAAAGTTCCGGACGCTCTGAAAAAAAAGATTAACTGCTTAAAAAAAAATGTGATAGGAAGAAATAACAGTTACTACTGGTCTAAAATATAATTATTATCTACCAAATAAAGTGAAATTTTGAGAACAAATTACACCAACCGTCATATAATAAATTAAAATAGAGTTAGGTTAGTAACCAATAAATATATTCTATTATATTTTTACCATTAAACTATTAAATTGAAACTAAAGAGATTAAATTTTTGAAATGAGAGTATAAATAAGATTGAAATATTAAATGAAACAACTAGAACAACCGGGTTTGGCGGTAAACCATCCAAACCAAAAAAATGAATTTCTTTTCTAAAAGATTAGACAAAAAAAGAATATATAAGTAATAACTCTTTCAAGAGTCTCCAAATTGGAGTGCTCCAAAATATGATACCTCCTTCACCTGTACACTCAAGAAATGATTAAACCAACCTGCTCTGATACCATGTTAAAAATGATAAAGAATAAATAGGAAATTGTTTAATCCAAGAGCAAGGAGTTAGGAAACAATACCATGAATTTGCACAATAACTAGGAGTATACACCAACAAGGTAAAGAGGAGACAAGAATTTGAAAGGGGAAAGCTAAGAAAACCCCTTGTGAATTATGAATGAGGCATGAAAAGCCTAAAGAGAGAGAGAGTATGAGCACTTAGCTCAATACAATATGATAGAACTATGAAAGAGAGAAATTGAGAGAGTTGTGAGAAAAGATTGATGAGTGTGTGGAGAAATATCTTTATATGTAGAGATAAGTGAAGGAGTTCAAAAAGTAACTCTCATGTGCATGTAAGCCACATTCATAAGTGTGTGAGCCACTTGTGCTATTTCCTCTTAAGGAGGAATCTAGGAAAAAAAAGAAATTACAAATAAATATTATGTCCTCACACATGGAAAAGAGGACAAGTGTTCATGTAGGGATTCTATATGAATCTCCTACTTACATAATAAATAAACTAAACTAAACTATCTTGGTTTATAATATATTCACCAAGGAAAGATTATACTTCTAACAGACTTCAACACCTTTATTTGTTGATAACAATTCTGCAATACAATTGGCCAAGAATCCTAGATTTCATGACATAACGAAGCATATCAACACCAAATATCACTTGATTCGACATCATGTTGACGTCAAAACCATACAGCTGCAACATTGTTCTACCGAAGCCCAAATCGTTGATATCTTCACCAAAGCACTTGGTCGTGTCAAATTTGAGCAATTCAGAATGCTCCTTGGCATGACAGATATCCCTTCAGATTAAGGGGGGAATGATAACTAATCCTATGGGATAAATGAGATATTTTATTTATTAGTTATCTTTAGTAGTTTTTAGTAGTTTATTATTTATAACGTTTTGGTAGTTTTCTTCCAACTATCTCAATAGTTCGAATTGTAATATATTTTCCAGATTTTCAATTCTATTTATATGTCTGTGTGTGCATTTTTTAATATATTATTTTGGACCTGTTACAGCTTCTGCTTTTTCCATCAATACATAACTGTTAAGGCAGCCAAAAGCAGTCATTTATTAAACTTGTCAATCTGCAATCCCATCTGAATTTACCATAATCATAGGCCAGAACAAAATATTACAGACGTTATAGGGGAACTGCTACAAGAAATTCATGACAGCGTGGCCACAACCAGATGTATAATGTGATTTAACTTGGTAGCCGGTTTCTTGCATGAATTCATTTCATGAGGAGGTCTAATTTTTTTTAAGGGTAAACATGTGATGCGCTTAGAAATCTTTCTTGAGTATCCCATGAATTGAATTCGAAGCTGTATCTTGATAAACCAGAGTTGCCGCCAGTAGCACTGCATGAAGGCCAGGATCACAATTTAAACCCACCCCCCCCACGATTTAACCCCCATACTACCCCACCCGATTTTCTTTCCCGGTGCCATTCGGTACGCGAAATCCATGGTCACGTTCTGAGGGTGCAATGTCCACCATAAAGTGAAGTCCAGAGCCGAAAACTACCCGATTGGGATCATTCTCAGTGGTTCATCATCAACGAAGAGGAGAATGAATTATTCAAATGCAATAACAAAATCTTAGAATGAGATAGTCGAAAGGAAGTGAAGGGAGAATCAAAGATTGAGAAGGGTCCTATCCTTCTTAAAAATAACAAAATCTTAGAATGAGATAGTCGAAAGGAAGTGAAGGGAGAATCAAAGATTGAGAAGGGTCCTATCCTTCTTAAATCCCACAGTAGGAGTGTTCTAGAACAAGGAATCCTCTTTTTCTTCCTATAGTCCTATCCTAAAATCTTTGATTATAAGAATATTGAAGAACAATGAGTCCTCTCATCCTTCTTAAATCCCACTTTAGGAATATCTATGAATAAGGGGTCTCACTCTTGTAGGATAGAGAACAAGGACTCTTCCATCTTTCTATTGTGAGATTCCTCAAAACTTGAATTATAGGAAGATTCAAGAATAAGGGGTCAGGTGTCTTATTCTTCTTCAATCTTAGACTATCTACGTATACAAAGTTTTATAATTTTTCTTTACAAAGAGTATTTCAATTTGGATTTCTTGATTGATAAGATTCAAAATTCCTTTACCAATAAAATATAGAGAGATAAGTCAAGGACAAATCAAAATTTACCAATAAAATATCAGAGAGAGAGAAGTCAAGGACAAATCAAAATTTCTCAAGACTCAGTGGAATTACAACTGATTAATATGGGTTCATGTTTAAGTACAAAATAGAAACATAGGAAGAGAAATTGGCTTTGTTAGGGTTTTTGGTTTGTTATATTGTATTAATTATAGGGCCTTTAGTTTTACAATGGCTTAGCCAACTTCAATCTAATAGTTTCTATTGGTGTCAAATTTTTGGCATCTAGTAACAATGGCTCATCTAAACAAGCACCCCCATTAAATTCGTCTTGAGAATGCCTTTTGATACCCTCATATATGTGGTTTTTTCCATTCTAGAATTTAATTCTGCATGTCAATGGTTAGAGTAACATACTCTTATAGGATATTTTTTTGTCGGGGTACACTCTTATCTACAAAAATTAGTTGAACAAGTGAAATATTTGAATATCTTGGATTTTTGTGTGTGTTGTCTTAAGTTCTTAATTAGTTATGCATAAAGCTAAGTCTTTAATTACTTGACATAATTTATACTCACAAGAGATTCCCATAGAATAGAAAGTGATGAATAGTTAGACTATTACTAGATACCTTGGAATTCCATTTTGGTAAATTGATGGATCACTTAAGGATATGTGAAAATGGTAGTTATGAAAATTAGAAACATTACCATTCTGGGCTAACCAATGTTTGATCATCATGAGAACGATCTAAGTAGTGAGAAAAATAGTCGTAGTGAATCAAATCCATGCGCTTTCTAGTTACTGTCTAAAACATATTATAATTAGATTTACCATAGCTTCTCAAGATATTATTATGGGCAAAATAGGAAAACAAAAAACACATAACCACTACATTATAGCTACACTCCTCTCAAAAAAGATAAATAGAGTTTTGGTAATATTAACTCATATACACATGGTGTTTGCATGATGACCAAATAGATTGTAAAGGAACTTGGAGGGAATACTTCTTGGAAACACTTGGTTATCTTTTGTGTATAATATACTAGTGTGTGTATTTCATATATACAAAATACATTATAATGATAATGTTATTTAGGCTTGATTCTTCAAGAGAAAAGGGGTTTTAATCAAAATCAAGAATTTAGAGGACAATACTTGGCATACAACTTGTAATATTATAAAAGTTCAAAAACATTACACATAATGATAATTTTGAAATGATATATCTCACTACCAAAAGTGTTTCACTATCTTCCAATTGGAAAGTTTATACAATTGTGCAAAATGTCAATAGTTACACATCCTTTTGGAATTCAAAATGAATAGTTGGGTGTATAAAAATAATCAACAAAAGTAGAATATTAAAAAAAACATGACATTTAATTTGGTATGGTCCAACTTGGTGGATCACAACTTTTCACCCACTGTACAAAATCTATAATTATTTACATTGTTGGAAAATCTCTACGAGCTATAGTTTCAATCCTTTAGAAAGAATTCCTTTGGAAATTCCAAAGGACTGAAAACAATTTTGAGGCTAAATTATGCTTTGAAACCCTTCAAAAAATGTATGTTTTTGAAACATATAAATCATAAGAGTTAGGATTTTGATTTTTCCACTATCAACTCTTAACATGCCTTCCAAATTCTCCTAGCTCAAAATGGTTATCTTTTTTTTTTTTTTTGTTTTCTTTTTGACATTTTTTGAAAAGCCTAAAATTTAATTTCTTCCATGTTATCTTGGCTCAATCAATCTCTTAATTGAGACCTTATTTTTACATCCTATATTTCCTCGAATCATTTTATCAAACTACAAGAGAAAAATTGAAGTAGTAAACTAAAAATTAAATGTCTAGATTCAAAAAATTATGGGATGTTACAAGGTTTTAGTGGAAATCATGGAGATAAATCAAGAAATATTTTATTTTCTCATAGAAAGATAAATTTCTAGTCCTTAAACTCCAAAATCTCATCCCTCCCAATTATTCAATCTTTCCTTCTACTTGTTGGAATTCTAGTTTTTTTTAAATAATTAGAGGTACCCTAAATAACACATCATTCTATTTTTTCATATCACATCTATCTACAAGAAACTCTGGCTAACTTTATATATCACATGTCATCTCAAAATAGTTGGAATTATAAATTTAAGTGGACTAAATGGAACAAACCAAAACTTTTTATTTGGTAGTCCAAAGTCCATTCACAAGCACAATATACAATTTATGACATTACAATATGGAATACCTTTAAATTTTATCTAATGGAATGTCCAAGACCTCATTGACCTCACTAGTAAGTATTTCATATGATGTATATGCACCATGCTTGGAAACAAAGATGTGGCCAATTATATAAAAATAAAAAATGAGCTAAATACGTACATGCTTTCTAAAAATTGAGAAATTATGCATGCATTATTTGAATTAAAAAATACATACATGTTATTTCAAATAAAAACATACATATTCTTTTATGAGAATAAAATACATACATTTTTTATTGAAAAAACATAACATGTATGTGTTATGTTAAACATTAAATATAGGTATGTATTTTTTGAAAAATACATAAGAAAATATAAGCTAGAGGAAAAATATTCCACAGCTTAGGTCCTTAGTTCCAAAGAACATCTACATGTTTTGAATGCTAATTAGTTCCCCCCCCTAGTAATTTTTTATCAGATATGCGTAAAACTTTTAGCCTTTGTCATTTCTCTTTCTTATATTTTAAGCTATACTTTTTTGTATATATATTGGTATGATATTTGAGAATGGTTTCAAACTTCCAGGAGATATAATGTAGATTCTAAGTTTTAAGAGATCTTATAATTTTTTAGACTTAGTCAAATGTTAGTAATTAGAAAGCTCCTCTCATCATTGTCTTTCTATCTCTCTATCTCACACCCTTTGTACCCACCAATCTTTAGACGTATATATATTTTTATTATTTCCTTATTCTCCTTCTTTACCTATCTCTATGTCACTCTCTCCTCTCTACCCAAGCTCTAGATCTTATAACTTTTCAGACAGTCAAATTCCAATAATCGATAAGCTCCTATCATCATTCTCTCTATCTCTGTTTCACTCTCTATCTCCTTCAATATCTACACATATCATACTTCCTATCACTCTCCCTCTCCCCCTTTCCTATCTTGGTCACTCTTTCCTCTCCCCCAAAGCTCTAAACCTATATCTTTGGCCCTTTCTCTTCTTTTTATATTCCCTCTCTCCTCTTCCGATCTCATGGGTAAGTACACCAAGATGGCAAACAAGAAACTGACCACTCACCTAAAAAACACAAAATCACAAGTAACACATTTTGGTTATTTGAAAACTCAAATAAGTCAAACATGTTATGATTCAAAAAGTCATGATTTGTACAGGTTGTAAAAACTAAATAAAAAGATTGGGTTGAATTTATACAAAACTGTGATCACATTTTAAAATTGACTCGGTCATTTATATCCATGGCATTAACGATATTGACTTCTGAGTTTCCAAAAAAGGTAAAAAATAACTTGATTATTTTTTTAAATCTATCACACAAATAATACTCCCATGACATTGAGAAGAGGTATGTCTATATTTCGTAATGTATTTTATTTTTTTAAATTATAATTTAACTAATTTTTTATTATTTTCATTTGTTTTTGGGTTTTTTTTCAAAATTGATATGAAATCCTCTAAGTTATAGACCCAAACAAAATTTACCACTTGTCAACCTTAAAGAATAGCGTCAGCTAGGAAACCCTCTCATTCCTCCAAGAAGCCCCCCACTAAACTCACCAAATGATTTATTAGGTCAATTAACTTAAAACTAAGCCACTATTTTTAAGTTGGTTTCTAGACTGAAGACCTCCCAACACGACCATCATACATCCATTGACAAAATATTCAAAAAAATGGTGACAAGTGTTGATGCAATCACTAGACAAATAAATAATTGGAAAACTTGTATAGATTCATTTCGTGTTTATTCTTTACATTGCTTATCATATGATCAAGTAAATTCCAAATAAATAAGAAAACCAAATATACGTAATCTCTTCACCGATCTCAAAATTGATGCACCTCTTCCAATTAATTCAAAGAGGTTTCCTATACATTGGTGTACTCATGACGGCATCAAAATAATTACTAGGATAGGTGGTTGATGGTCTTTGACCAATCACCTTGTAATAATTTGGGACGCCTTTATATTTTTTTGAGAAAGCTATATTGCAAGTTTTTCCTCAATAGATATCCAAATTATTTTGATACGAGCGAGTTCCAATGTAGAGGTGGAGGATCTACCCAAGCTAGAACATGAGCTTGTCATGCACAAAAAATACCTAAATCACATATCATTAGCAATGGTACCCTATATAAGAGCATTTTGTTAATTCATGAAATACCTTGAGAACCCTATATAAGAGAATTCCATTAATTCATTATCACATCATGATCTACTACAAACATCTACTCATACCAAGGCACCATTTCATCTCATCATATATTTCATGTGGATTCTTAAGATATAAACATTATGTAGCATCAAATTACAATAATATTCATGCAAACATGCTTTCATGATTGCCTTGTTGTGTCATGTTATTGCACAAACCCTTGTGTTCACATCCAAAGCTCATTGCATCAACAACTCTAAGGTATGAGATTCAACATTTTACTTTAGAACATCCATTCATTTACTATTCAGATCAATTTCAAGGTTAATTCCAAAACCAAGGTTTGACCTAAGAAAACCCCCATCAACCAACATTTTATCTTCTTTAAATGTACAAGTGACATGATTGGTAGACATGGATTTAGAATCAGACTGAGTAGGTAGAGACATGTAGATTGAGATTTCTTTGATCTAAAATAGAAGGGTTGACGTTGCTATGCTTAACATTGACTTATTTTTGGCAAATTTTTTGGTGAAGTTTTTGAGTAGAATTGTCATCCTAGAAATCCAATTTACATCCATATCTACCCTTCCTCGGTCAAAGTCACCCCATAAAAATTTGACTTCTTTTTTTCAGCCTAATTTTTAGTTACAAGTTCCTCTTTAGCTTCTCTTTCCAAATTTATACCCCTAGTTTGCATATCCTTTCTGTAATCTCCCGTGCATATAAATAACCTGCAATTTCTCATCTTTAGAGTGAGATATAGTAACTGACTCACACCTTTTCAATAGTTCACGTCAATTCAAATAAGGAGCATTTAATTTACCTCATGCAAAATCCTTTGAACCAAGTGAATCCACTCTTCTTAATCTAATCAAGGGAAACAGGTCTAGTTTCTAGTTTGCATGCATAAACTAGCACAAACCCATTTTCCCACATTACACTTTACATTGTTGAAAAAATCTCCAATTATTCTAGTTTCAATCCCTTGGAAATCATTTCTTTGGAAATCCATTTCAAAGGACAATCAACGATATCCTCGATCAAAATGGGATAAGTTTTCCCTTTAATATCATTTTAAAATCTTGAAAGTTAATTTCTTTCATGCTATCTTGGCTCAATCAATCTCTTACTCGTGCTCTTATTTTTACCACATTCTATATTTGTTAGAATCAACTTATTCAACTATAATATAAACATTTAGATTGTAAACTCAAAGGTAAATATCTAGATTCAAAAAAATGTAGGATGTTACAAGATTTTAGTGTAGACTATGGAGAAAACTCAAGGTCTAATTTATTCTTTCATAGAAAAACATATTTCTAGTCCTTAAACTCCAAAATCTCATTCCTCTAAATTATTAAATCTTTCTTTCTACTTATTGAAATTCTAGAGTTTTTCAGATATTGGAGGTGGCCTGAAGGACATATTATTTTATTTTCTCCCCTCACATCTATCTACAGAAAACTCTCGATAACTTTATATATCACATGTCATCTCAAACATTTGAAATTATAAATTTAAATAGGCTAAATAGAACAAACACAACTTTTTTTTTTTGTAGTTCAAAATTCGTTCACAAGACCAACTCATTTCATATAATCTTCTCCATATTAAATTTCCTATTAGAAAGTAACTTAAATTTATTTACCAACCCCCTCTTTCCCCTCTTTCTACACCAAGGCCAAATTCATCATATATTGCTTTTGAGCTTGACCCTTGGATGTTTTGAAATTACCTTGCATCCCAATTGTTTTTTTTTTTTTACTTTGCTTAATTATGGAAAAATACTCCCCCTTGTACTTCTACCAAGAACAATGTGGCTACAAACACTTGTTTCCAAGTATACCAAACACATTTGGAAGTATTGGTATCTAGCTGCCTTCTGGCAAACAATCTATGCTCTATAGGTCGAACCTCAAATATTTTGTATTGATCTCGCTTCAAATAATTAATCTAACCACATTAATGAAAATACAATTCAAGAACAATACACAACGTAGTAGCTTACAAACTCAACCTGGGAAATTGGAGGCTAATGAAATCAACTAGAGCTCTTTCTGTAGCAGGTGATTTCCACCGACAACTCTACTTAGCCACAATTTTCAAAGTATTGGACGATTTTTTCCATAATTTTGCTTGTAATTGTTGCAATATTGGGTATGGGTATTGACGCTCACCATATCATTGATGCTTTAAATCGAGATGAAGATAAACCAACGTAGAACATTGATTATTTTTGTCTGTCTTATTTTCATTGATGAGATACTATTTGCGTTTAATAGATTTAACAATCTGATTTGTTTTTAGTATACTGTAAAAAGCAAGAAATTCAAATTTGTTTTAGATTACAAATAATGTATTGGATGGCACAAGCGATAATCATGAACTTCCTTGATGAACAAACATTTAATATATAAAAATTTGTAGCTTCCACGGTATATGAAAATAAGTTAAATGCTTCTTAATGTGTAAAACTTGACCTCATGTTGTGGTAACCGGACTACTGATTCCTTGCCTTTTGGAGGGAAGCTTAACAACTATGACACCACTAAGTGCACCCACCGCGAAAAGAAGTGCCTGATACACCTTATGTATATTGCCTTCCTCCGATGGATATAAACAACGCACCACTTTTTGGTCTGTGAGGGCTATCACATAAAACACCAAAACTGCCATACCTGCATGAACCAAATCCTTTGACTTAATCTTATATTCAGGCTCATTGGAAGGCTTAATTCCATTAGCAGTGGCTAACCCATTAATGGTAGCAATCCCGTAATGCACCTTGCCTGTGGAGGCATCTGTGAAGGTGTCTATCAGTGAAAGGAAGAAGCATGCTATTCCAAGAATACCCACAACCACCCCTACTAAATACTTATCTGCTGTTTTGCATTCTTCGTTGTTGGGGAGAAGATTAGAAAGAGCTTGAAATACGAACAGAAGTCCAGTGGGCAATATCTTTGCAACATTTGATGCAGAAGACAATGTGCTATTGACAACATTTGAAGTGGTCTTTGCAGTCTCTTTCGAAGAAATGGTAATTTGGATTTCTTCATTGGGGCCTGATGGTTTCTTTTTTTCTACAACACTTGAAGTGGTCTTTGCAGTCTCTTTCGAAGAAATGGTAATTTGGATTTCTTCATTGCGGCCTGATGCTTTCATTTTTTCTTAGATTTCTTCTTCTCTGGATTCTTTCTCTAAACTGCAATTCCAGAGATTACAAAACAAGTCATTGACAGAAGTTGTAAAGGAATTATATTTATACATCTAAGCCCTTAGATTAACACGTTTTCTCCTTGGATGGACTGATGCACATTAATCTTATGAACATTGAATGTATTTTGTTTCTATTTACCTGAGTTGAATTTAAGGGAACAAAATTTCCAACTAATTTTTCCGGCTTTTTCTAAAGAAAAGGTTGCTGTTTGATCTTCATGACTTCAATCTTTGGTTGCTAGTGACTGTTAAACAAAATCTTAAGAAAGGATGGCTTTTGGGTCTACGTGAATCTTGCCAGTGATTGCTAAATAAAATCTATTAGGTTTTTTTCTTATGTGTACGATCTTGGTGTTTAGTCCTTAATCTATTTTAACTGTCTTGCAGTTGAAGAACTCGTTTCGGGTGGTTGACAAATTGGCAATAAGTTCTATGTTGTATAAGGCGAGCTTTAAGGGTAAGACCGTAAGTAGTTTGACAAAGTGAGAAACAGCTTGTGCTGATGAAGGGATCCAAAAAACAGTACATTATTAAAGTTGTCAATATTCAATCCCATGTGAATTATCCCCTAACAATACGCCAGAAAAAAATATCAATGACGTTATAGAAGAACTGCTACAAGAATTTCATGAACATGACAAGTGTGGCAGTAATGGGAGCTATAAAAAGCAGCGTGGCAGTATGTTTGGCAGCAATAAAAAGCAACTATTAAAAGCCCGGGCCACAAGTTGTATAATGTGATGTTAAATCCACGAGTCTGTCTCAACTGTATCCTGAACTGGTTCTGCCACATTTAGCTGTATCTACCGGATTTAACTTGATAGCCGGTTTCTTGCATGACTTCATTCCACGACAAGGCCTTTTTTTTACTGTAAACATGTGACGTGCTTAGATCTTTGAGTATCCCATGAATTGAACTCGAAGCCAATAAATATCTTGGTAAACCAGATAGATTAGACTAACTACGTCTAAAGAGTTTTATACTTTTTCTTAACACAATGTATTTCAATTTGAATTTCTTGATTGATAAGATTTGAAGTTCTTTTAGCAATAAATTTTTATTTATTTTTTGGTCCAGAAGTGATTTGAGACGTTGAAGTCAAGGACAATGAAATTTTCTCAAGATGTATTGAAATTGCAATTTGGTTAATTACGTTTAAAGAAAAGGGAAATACGAGAAACTGGCTCTGTTAGAGTTTTTGGTGTTTCTACATACTTCGGTTTGTTACTGTTGTCCTATCTTGCATCATACTACAAGAGTTTTAGTTTTACAACGGTCTTGGCTAGCTTCAACCAAGCAATTGCAGCTGGTTTTGATGGTTTGATGTGTAATGACGATGGTTCCTCTAAACAAATGCTTCTGGATATTTGTTTTGAAAGTGTTTCATACAAGTGCCCATACAAATTTGTTTTGAAAGTGTTTCATGAGTTATGCCTTTTGATACCCTCATAGATGTGGTGTAATTCATTCTAAAATTTAATTAGGCATGTCAATGGTTAGAGTAGCATACTCTTATAAGATATTTTGTTTCGAGGTTCTCTCTTGAAAGCATGTCATAGGATTGTGCTGCCAAATCATAAGCCCCTCATGGAGTCTATCTTGATAGAGTTTGAAATCTCACCAAAGGGTTTTTTATTTTCTGTTTCATCAAGGGTAGTCATTTTTAGGCTATTTTCCTTGCACGGATTGTGGTATGTCATGTCATCTCTATTTATTTTCTAGCCTTGGTCTTGAAACTTTTCTATCTCCAATGATAAGAAGCTTTGTGTGCTTGTTTGACTAGAGGTTTTAGGTCTTCCTTTGCCATGTTGACATTTTCTTCCAGCTATTGCTTTCTTATCGAGAAAGGCTATTTGCATCAAAGCTAACAACTTTATCTTCATTGACCTTAGAAACGGATCTACATCAAATAGTTTTTGTCTCATGTCCTCAAAGACATGATTGATATGTAGATAGGAGGTCTTCATCACATCAAGTTGGTGTTCTATCTTAATTTACCAAATATGTGCTTCTTGTGTCAATGTTTGGTGCATAAAATTAAGAATTACTAATTGGTTACTCCAAGGGTTCATGATACTTCACACAGTACTAAGTGTTGGTGTCCAAAATGACGCTTATGCTCTAATAGGCTGCCAGTATACCCTCAGATAGATTTTAGGGGTGGTTAGCTCCAAAATGTAATGAGGTCTTAGGATAACTGGACCAAATCTAGGGACAAGACTACCCTCTTTTGCTTCTGGCTCTGCAAAACCAAGGCGGGTGCACCTAACCCAGTATAAACTATACTTCACACACCAAAGACTGGGTTTGAACAACAGATAAATGGATAACAAGAAAGTACTGAATGTTAACCACACACTCATTGACTCTCCATTGCTATGGGGTAGAACCATAAAACCGAATGCTGAAAACTTAAGGAATGGGTCTTAATTTATGTTTTTGAATCATAACAACCAATCAGGACATGTCAACAAAGAAATACTTATCTAGGCCAGTGCCTCATCCATTGGGCAAGGTTTCTTAGATAGACTACACACACACACCAGAATTGTATCTGAGATTCAAAGCCATAAACACATTTACAATCTCCTCTACTACTTACAGAATATCCCTACATAGACAAGAGATAAATCTAGGTCCCATCTGAAGCATCATTTAATCTAATCTTGGATTAGAACTCAAGAATGAAGACCTATACATAAATTATTATGCAATGAATTGGAAAGTTCAAAATTCATCTACATTGACACAAGGGAGAGATGAGAATCAAGTGCTTGCATTAAGTGTGAAGAATCCTCAAGCGCATACAATCCATCCAAAGGAACCCTGCTTGCAAACTACAGCTTAGACCTAGAACTTTCTTTCAATTGCCAAAAAATCAAGACAAGTCATTACAATTCAGACTGGGCAGGAGACTCACAACCAGAAAAGTTTGAGAAACTAACTCCCAATGCCCTCAAAAATGATCACAAAAATCCCTTTATACCAGGGTTACAAAGCAAGCATAATAATCACTTCCAACTCAAAAATTCAAAATCACCTAACCCCACTGAGGAATTAACACAAACATGACAAGGGGTTAAGCTACAACATCAAGCTCAAACAGTCTAATCGACTAGCTGCAGACACTTCTTGAGCCAAGACTGTAATCATTCCTCATGGTACAAAACCTTCTACAATCAACCGTCAAGAAACCTGGACCACACTGGAGCGGTGGAGAAAATTAGTTTTACCAACTCTGGCCCTTTTTGTCATCAATTTCGGTCCTTTTCGGTCGCTGGAAACGTTCACAGAGATTAAAAAATGAAGGCAAACGGTCACAATGCACTCGCGGGCTTCATGTTTTTAACCATTCGAACACCTTAGGCTAACTCCGCAATGGCGACACCAAACAGTTGTCACATGATCGCATAGCCTGGTAATGGGCTATGCAAACATGCGACACGCCACTTGCCGTTGCCTTCTTTATAATCGCTGACGCTGCCGCTGCCACAAAAGGGTTTGTCGCATGTTCGCAAGCTGAAAAACTGGCTCACATGAACATGCGACAAGCCGCTAACATGCACCCTGTCGGCTGTCATGTCACCGCCGAGATACCCTGAACTGGGCCCGCGTTCAAAATTATCATCCTGCCAGCTCAGACCAATCGGAGATTGCCATGACACCACCTACCAACAGAACCACCAAACAAATACAGACGGGCCCTAGCACACATGGCACCCTGTCACATGATCGCATAGCCAGGAAACAAGCTATGCGAACATGTGACAACCCGCAGACCGTTACTCGCCAGCATAAACACCACCGCCCACTAACCAATAGAACACTACCACTTAGCATCCAGAGGATGCCCCATCACCTACTACCGGGCCCCAGACACACATGGCAAGCAGTTGCATCATCGCATAGCCAAAAACTAGGCTATGCGATCATGCGACAGCCAACCCCAGGCTGCCACATCATCGCCTCAGACCAACCAAATAGTAACCACCAACTGCTAAGAACTGGGACCCATGTAGACAGATGGCAAGCGGTCGCATGATCGCATGTCAGAAAAGTCTGACATGCGGCCATGCGACAGCCAATAAGAACATGCCCCCTACCTCCCCACTGACACCGGGCCTGCTTCATCGAAGAAACGCTTGGAACAAACAAAATCAACGGTAGGCGCATGATCGCATGGGGAAAGAATATTCCATGCGATCACACGCTGACCGTTGATCTCCTCCCGCTGCCGCTTTGAAGAAACTGGCCCCACATCATTGCACTTGCACAATTAAGACAAAGTAGACCGCTAGGCAACTGAACAGGACTAGGACCCACACGGCTAGGTGGCAAGCGATCATATGATCGCATGCCAAAAAAGTCTGACATGCGGCCATGCAACAACCAATAAGGAAGAGTCTGGACCCACCATGCAGTCGCACCTGCGCAGTTAAGATCGAGGTAAAAAACACACAAAGTTTTCGGCACCAAAAGACAAGTGCACAAAAGTTGGAAGGCAAAGGGCGAAAACAATGAGGGTTTTTGGCAAAAGATCGAAAACACACAAGATTAATGATAGACCGAAAGATAGCAGGGAAGTTGAAAACAACACGGGTTTTCAAAAACACTGTGGGTTTTCGACATTGTGGCAGAATTTTAAAAATGTTTCCTGCAGACCTTAGGACTTGAAATTTTTTTTTGGTTTTGTGATTCAGGAAATGCGATTTGGACTGAAGCAAGGCGACAACATGAAGAACACAGGACAGGACATTTGACAAACACTTGCAGGGGAGAGACCATTTTCATAGGATTTTTGCTATGATAGAAAATGGCCTAACAGTGGCTCTGGTTGGGGATGCATGCCTCTTGCAGGCATGGCAAGGATTCAGAATCACTGGGAGAGCAGACCAACCACTGGACAAAAAGGTAGGGAACTCAAAAAATGGAGGGAACAAGAAGGAAAAGCACACAACAGGAAAGGGAAACTGTACAAAGATTTACAATATTTACAAAAGGCTTAAGGCCCCCAAAACTTTTGATCAGCCTTTACCTCTATCGAACAAGAAATTTTCATCTCCACAAATTAGAGACAAAGTGAAAATTTTGCTTCCATGTGACTGATCAAACTTATATCCATCCTTTCACAATTTGAAACAAAATTTTTTAGTACATACTTCCTGAGGGCTGGAAAAGTAATCACACCAATTCTGAAAATGCTGTGGCACATGCATGTTGCAGTCAAAAAGGAAAATGCTAAAGGAGCCACAACATAAATCACCTTCAAATTTACCACCACACTTGGAAAGCTTACTGTCCAACTAAAAAGAAAAACTCTCCAGCTCTATCAAACTGTCAGTGCAATCGCTATTGGATCCATTCATACCAGAAATTTGCACCTCCAAGGAGAAGATATACTGATCTTCAGGCAAACACTGAGGGGACTCATCACATGGGACATCGTCATTAAACATAGGAGCACTCTGCATCATGTCAACATTTGACAAAACCAAAAATTGTTGATAGGTGAGAAGAGAAACATCAACCTATCCATGAGATAGTGAAGCTTGAGTAGCTGAAAGGCCATCCTTCCATGGCTTAGCAAAAGATTCAAAATCAAAAGAGGATTCAGAATCCACACAACTCTTCCAATCAGTACTCAAAACATTATCAGGGACCATTGAGTCACTTGAAACTGATAAAACACTGGCAACCTCATCATCTGACACATCATATATAACAGGGTTGCTGCCCGGTGGTGTTGGGGTAAAAAGGGGAGAAGAGGCACACATGTCAAAGTTAGATCCCATTGACTCATGTTCCATATCAAAATCAATGTGTGCTGGATGTAAGAACTCAGAGTCATCACCCCTTGAATACTTGAGATACTCACAAGACAATAAATCTAAAATTTGTTCACTGTGAAGTGAACAACTATCCTCAAGAACATCATCTTCTATAGTACAATCATCAGTAGTACCTTCATCTATCCAATCCTCTTCTTCATCTGACTGATTGCACAAACTTTCTATCCCATACTGAGCAAAGGCATCACTTTCATGAGTGCAAGAAAGAGTGTCAACACTTGACACATCTCCTTCATAAATTTCATCATTCTCAATATCAGCACTACTAGACACAACCCCAAATGTATCTTCAAGACCAAGATTAGCATCATTAAGTATCCACTCCCTAAGATGCTCATAACACTCTTTATACAAGGAGGCTGGCCAATGGATTGATTCAAGAAAACAGAGCTCCAAAAACAAGCCAATGAACACAGACTCTAGAAACTCCACACCCTCTGGAAGCTGATCATATGCTTCAAAAAACCTCTCATAGAACAAAGGTATTGACAACTCCCTTCTACACCCCACCTTCAGTCTTATCAATTTTATGCAATCCCTAAGGATACCCTGATCTAATAATGCAAGCTCCTCCTCAAGCTTACCCATTGCAACTTAGTGCACTACTTCCATAAAATTTTGCAAAGCTGCAATAGAGAACTTGAAGTATGCTAACCTCTAATCACACCTTACTCCTTTTCTATTGTGCTTGACCACTTAATAAGGAAACATTTCAAATCCTTGAGAAATACCTAGGAATCTTGTAGTAGAAGACCTTGTTGATTGGAAGGCAGGGCAGATCTTGAGCTCACTTTGAAGCTGCATCAGATTTTGATAGTGTAGAGCCACCACCTCCTTGAGAGGAAAATAATTTATTGTTTCTTCTTCCAACCAACACAAAACTCACCAGGATTTACACACTGTCTATCAGGAAAATGCACTGATCAAACAGAGACAAATCAGAGCCTCCACTCACAACTAGGTGAGAAAATTTTGCAAATGCTTTGTTTTTATATCTGACTCTTTTTCTAGACTCTTCCCCAACGGAGTCACCATCTTGTTGGTGTCCAAAATGATGCTTATGCTCTAATAGGCTACTAGTATACCCTTAGATAGATTTTAGAGGTGGTTAGCTCCAAAATGTAATGAGGTCTTAGGATAACTGGACCAACTCTAGGGACAAAACTCCCCTCTTCTGCTTTTGGCTCTACAAAATCAAGGTGAGTGCACCTAACTGAGTATAAACTATATTTCACACACCAAAGACTGGGTTTGAATAATAGATAAATGGATAGCAAGAAAGTACTGAATGTTAACCACACACTCATTGACTCTCCATTGCTATGGGGTAGAACCACAAAATCGAATGCTGAAAACTTAAGAAATGGTTCTTAATTTATGTTTTTGAATCATAACAACCAATCAGGACATGTCAACAAAGAAATACTTATCTAGGCCAGTGCCTCATCCATTGGGCAAGGTTTCTTAGATAGACTACACACACACACACACACACTAGAATTATATCTGAGATTCAAAGCCATAAACACATTTACAATCTCCTCTACTACTTACAAAATATCCCTACATAGACAAGAGATAAATCTAGGTCCCATCTGAAGCATCATTTAATCTAATCCTGGATTAGAACTCAAGAATGAAGACCTATACATAAATTATTATGCAATGAACTGGAAAGTTCAAAATTCATCTACATTGACACAAGGGAGAGATGAGAATCAAGTGCCTGCATTAAGTGTGAAGAATCCTCAAGCGCATACAATCCATCCAAAGGAACCATGCTTGCAAACTGCAACTTAGACCTACAACTTTCTTTTAATTGCCAAAAAATCAAGACAAGTCATTACAATTCAGACTGGGTAGGAGACTCACAACCAGAAAAGTTTGAGAAACTAACTCCCAATGCCCTCAAAAATGATCACAAAAATCCCTTTATACCAGGGTTACAAAGCAAGCATAATGATCACTTCCAACTCAAAAATTCAAAATCACCTAACCCCACTAAGGAATTAACATAGACATGACAAGGGGTTAAGCCACAACATCAAGCTCAAACAGTCTAATCAACCAGCTACAAACACTTCTCGAGCCAAGATTGTAATCATTCCTCACGGTACAAAACCTTCTGCAATCAACCATCAAGCACCTTGGACCACACTGGAGCGGTGGAAAAAATCATTTTTACCAACTCTGGCCCTTTTTGTCATCAATTTCATTCCTTTCCGGTCGCTGGAAATGTTCACAAAGATTCAAAAATGAAGGCAAACAGTCACAATGCACTCACAGGCTTCATGTTTTTAACCATTCGAACACCTCGGGCTAACTACGCAATGGCGACACCAAATAGTTGTTGCATGATCGCATAGCCTAGAAATGGGTTATGCGAACATGTGACACGCCACTTGCCGTTGCCTTCTTTATAACCACTGACGCTACCGCTGCCACAAAAGGGTTTGTTGCATGTTCGCAAGCCTAAAAACTGGCTCACATAAACATGCGACAAGCTGCTAACATGCACCCTGCCAGTTGTCATGTCACCGCGGAGATACCCTGACTTGGGCCCACGTTCAAAATTATCATCCTGTCAGCTCGGACCAACCGGAGATCGCCACGACACCACCTGCCAATGGGACCACCAAACAAATATAGATGAGCCCCAGCACACGTGGCACCCTGTCGCATGATCGCATAGCTAGGAAACAGGCTATACGAACATACAAAATCCCACAGACCGTTACCCGCTAGCATAACCGCCACCGCCCACTAACCAATAGAACACTGCCACTTAGCATCCAGAGGATGCCCCATCACCTGCTACCTGGCCCCAGGGACACGTGGCAAGTGGTCACATGATCGTATATCCAAAAATTGGGCTATGCGATCATGTGACAGCCAACCCCAGGCTACCACATCATTGCCTCGGACCAACCAAATAGCAACCACCAACTACTAAGAATCGGGACCCATGCAGACAGATGGCAAGCGGTCGCATGATCGTGATGCAGGAGCATCCTGGGTGTAAGAGCAATCTTGCATCACCCAAAAATATTTTTGTTTTTATATTCAATAAGGGCTATTTTGTGCAGAGCTGATATTTATGGAAAGTTACTATTTTTGGTAATTTTTGTATGTGCTCAGAATGATCTGATTTCTTTCTTGGAGGTTGATTTTGGTCATATAAGTCTGCCAGTAAAGTTTCATTGTTAGATCAAGTGTATATTGGAAGATATTGAAGATTTTCGGTATTGGCAGCAGGGTACAGAAACTTTGAACTCAGTTTTGAAGGCTTTAGAGGCCCCGGATGAGGTCGAAAATTTGGGTGACGGGCGCTTGCGCCAATCAAGCTTGTAGAGCGCTTCGTGGCGTTTCCGAAATGGGGTTATAATAGCCGATCGGGTCAACTGGTGATGACTTATGGTCTTCGGAAGTTGGGCCACCCGAAATGGCAGAAAATAATTTTCTTCAAAATTTCTGTTCGGGTTTCCAAGGTTATCTTGAGCCGACTTTGATGTAATAAATTGAAAAATAAAATAATTCTAGGTTTGGTCGGCCCTTAGGGCTAAATTTCTGGAACCTTCTCGGGCGGTGAAAATTGCCTATATAAGGAAGGCTGTATTATTGTCTTAGGCAGTTCAGAATAATTCTGGGTAGTAGATCTGGGTATTGGTTCGAGGCTTTGTCCTAAAGAATATTGTAAGGGAATGCCCATGTGGCTTTGCATATTGTAATTCTGAAAGTTTGTAATTCCACATTTGTGGAGATAATAAGAAGCCAATTTTCTATTCTTGCATATTGTTGTTGTTTCTCTATTTCTGTTATGTGTTTGTGGTATTAAGGGGAGCACCCTTCATCAAGTGGTATCAGAGCAGGAGTTCTTGAGTGTGTAAACAGATCGCCGACTGTGAGGCAGTTTGCACCAGGACCGTGGCTAGGGTTTCAGCGCGCATTGCGAAAATGCCTCCACGAAGGGAACGTGGCGGAAGAGCTGGTGTTGTAACACCTGAGGTTAGAGAGCTGCAGAGACAAGTGCGAGCATTGCAAGAAGAGATTCGCAGAGGAATGAATCTTAATGTTAGAGACAAAAGCGAGGATGAAGCCGAAGAAGAATATCAAGAAGGAGAAATTGAAATTGTGAACCAGGAGGAAGAAAGACTTTTTCGGGCGATTTCCAAGATTGGGAAAAGACCTAAGATTGAGGTTCCTACATTTTCTGGAAATCTTAACCCAGAGGAATTGATCGACTGGATCAATGAGTGTGAAGAATATTTTGAGTATGAAGATGTTGAGGATCCTGATAGGGTCAAATTTGCGAAGGCCAGATTGAAAGGTCATGCGAAGATATGGTGGCAAGAGATTCAGTTGGAGCGAAATAGAAGGGGAAAGGAGAAAATCATGAGATGGGATCGGATGGTGGATAAATTAAAGCGACAGTTCATTCCTGTTGATTACGAGCTTGACCTACTGAAGAAAATGCAAAGTTTGAAGCAAGCAGGAAGATCTGTTCAAGAGTATACAGAGGAGTTCTATCAACTTCTCATCAGAACAGGCCATGCAGAAGCTGATAAAGAGAAAGTTGCCCGATACCTTAATGGGTTAAGGCCAAGCATTCAGGAGGAGCTGAATCTGGTTCGAATGAACAGTATTGAAGAGGCATACCAGTTTGCCCTAAAAGTAGAGGAAAAGCTGAACAAGAAGTTTGAGAGCAGACAAAACGGAAGAGGTCGAGGTGGACGATCTGGTGGACGGTCATATGGTGGCCGAAATGAAGATCCGAAAAAGAAGGATGAGGCCAGTAGCAGTTCAGAATAATTCTGGGTAGTAGATCTGGGTATTGGTTCGAGGCTTTGTCCTAAAGAATATTGTAAGGGAATGCCCATGTGGCTTTGCATATTGTAATTCTGAAAGTTTGTAATTCCACATTTGTGGAGATAATAAGAAGCCAATTTTCTGTTCTTGCATATTGTTGTTGTTTCTCTATTTCTGTTATGTGTTTGTGGTATTAAGGGGAGCACCCTTCATCAGATCGTATGTCAAAAAAGTCTGACATGTGGCCATGCGACAGCCAATAAAAACATGCCCCCTGCCTCCCCACTGACACTGGGCCCACTTCACCGAAGAAACACTTGGAATAAACAAAATCAATGGTAGGTGCATGATCACATGGGGAAAGAATATTCCATGTGATCACACACCGACCGTTGATCTCCTCCCTCTGCTGCTTTGAAGAAACTAGCCCCACATTATCGCACTTGCGCAGTTAAGACAAAGTAGACCGCCAGGCAGCTGAACAGGACTAGGACCCACACGGCTAGGTGGCAAGCGGTCGCATGATTGCATGTCAGAAAAGTCTGACATGCGGCCATGCAACAACCAATAAGGAAGAGTCTGGACCCACCATGTAGTCGCACTTGCGCAGTTAAGACTGAGGTCGAAAACACACAAAGTTTTCGGCACCAAAAGACAAGTGCACAAAAGCTGGAAGGCAAAGGGCGAAAACAACGAGGGTTTTTGGCAAAAGATCGAAAACACACAGGATTAACGACAAACCGAAAGGTAGCAGGGAGGCTGAAAACAACATGGGTTTTCGAAAACACTATGGGTTTTCGACACTGTGGCAGAGTTTTAAAAATGTTTCCCGTGGACCTTAGGACTTGAAAAATTTTCTGGGTTTTGTGATTCAGGAAATGCGATTTGGACTAAAGCAAGGCGACAACATGAAGAACATAGGGTAGGACATTTGACAAACACTTGCAGGGGAGAGGCCATTTTCACAGGATTTTTGCTATGACAGAAAATGGCCTAACACTAAGACTTCAAAACTAGGGGAAAAATTGATGATAATGACTTGTAAGAGGAAGTCAGCCATATCTAGTAGTGCCTAAGCAATCTCCAGAAGCATACTCCTATTTGAACACCTTACCAGACCCGACTTTGGTTCTCTCTTTTTAGTAGCACATTTCATGTGGCTCTCACAACCCTCTTGGATGCATAGAAGAATGTAGGATTATTCTAGAAGAAATTGAAGGAATGGTATTTTGATTTTTAAAAGGCTTTAGGCTTCTTTTAGAATCAGTACTCCTCTTTAGAGTACAAGACTGATATGCAAGACTTTAAATCATGATTTTTCTCCAATGCAATGTGTGAGGTCTCATTCACCTCATCAAGAGTATTCCATGCAAGATACTCAACAAAATTATCCTAGTATTTATGTATATAATGTCTTTACAAAATTAATAATTAGTTTTTTCCTCCAATCATGAGGCTAGTCATGGAGTGGTTCTTATCCTTCCTTAGTCAAGATGGAATTCTTATGTGATTGACCATGGGCTATATCCTACTCAATGATTTGTTTGGATCCTCATGTCAATCTATAAT
>BSBK01008368.1:60000-64918 GCA_027943335.1 Chamaecyparis obtusa | reverse complement strand
TAAATATATGTATATATTATATGTATATATGTATATATGTATATATATATATATACATATATAGATATATATATATATACATACATACATATATATATATATATATATATATGTGTGTGTATGTATATGTATATGTATATGTATATATATGTATATGTATATGTGTATATATATATATGTATATATATATATATATATATATATATATATATATATATATATATATATATGTATATATATATATATATATGTATATATATATATGTATGTATATATATATATATATGTATATATGTATATGTATATATATATATATGTACACACACACAGATATATATGTATGTATGTATGTATGTATGTATGTGTGTGTGTGTGTATGTATGTATGTATGTATGATCATAATTTTCATTATATTAATTACATAACAATGAATAGACATGTCTCATGAAGGGACATGTCTCTTCTTGGCTCATTCTCAATATAAATGCAAGATATTATTGTATTTGGAAAACAAATACAATCAGATAGTGCTATTACATTTGCAATGATCCCAAAAAACCTTAACATGATATTAGAGCCAAGTTACAAATGTAAGAGAGTAGTTTGTTGATGGTGATTGTGTGACTGTCTTAGAAAATACAGTGTCGATAACAGGACCATATCTCACAAATACACTGTTTGATTTTTCTAAATTTTGGATATGTTGGTGATAAACAAAGTTAGAAGAATCTCACCAAACAGATTGGAGACAAAGTGACAGGTTCAAAAGTTATGACCGACTGTGTATAGGTCTATGCAAAATCTGTAAAAGAGTGAGGTTCCTTCTTTAAAAGCCTAACCGCTTGGAGGGAGATCTGATCAAATTGAAGGTTTTCGTAGTGTATAGAACCTTTGGATATTCGAGATAGGTCATGTGAATAATTATGGTAATGTTTGAGAATGGTGACATCATTCTGTGAATTTTCATGATATTTTCTATATGGGATCACCTTATAGAATGAAATACTTGAAATTTATAAACGATAAGAATTCCATGTTTTATTAATGCACATAAAAAAATTTTAAGTTTGTAATTCATGTTATACTATTGGTTATTAAAATCTTGTATGCTTCTATCATTGGTATTTTCGGTCGAGATAGTTTAGTGAGCTATTTATAATATCTCTCTGACATACCTTCAAGATGGAAGCACAAGAAAATTGTATTCAAGGAGAAAGAACTTTATGCTTGCAAAAAAATTGATGATTGAGACTAGATCCAAAGGGAGTCTGACATTTAGAAAGAATACAAGAGGTTGATACAAGAACTTGAGTTTTAGAGGGATTAGATAGAGGATATGGTTAAATCAACTTTTGATAATATTAGTCATATTGATTCAAAGGGAGTAGTCCATACTGAGATGAATTCTTGAATGATCAAGAATCTATAATAGTCAGAGGAATAGGAATCATGAATGCCTTTTGTGCCCTGTGTAAATCATGAGGAAGTTATGACTTCCAAATGATTATCACTTGTATAAGTTATTAGAAGGTGACGATCTTACAATAACTTGATCTTCTATCATGATAGACATCTTATGATGGCTGAAATAGATCATGATAGATGATATCTTGCATGGTGGATTGAGTTCCTTACACAAGTCATGATCTTCTATTGTGATAGACATATTATGATGGTTGAAACAGATCATGATAGATGATAGGAATGTTCCTATGGTAAGTATTATTAAGGGTACATGTGCACATTACCTATAGGACATTTTTGAGTTATGGTGAATATCATGAGACTTGATATTCTTGGTCAGGCCATATCTCTGATATCATATTGAGGTGATATCTAAAAATAAATTTAGTTATGGTGAATATCATGAGACTTGATATTCTTGGTCAATCCATATCTCTGTTATCATATTGAGGTGATATCTAAAATATTTCTTGAGTTATGGTGATATCATGAGACTTGATATTCTTGGTCAGACCATATCTCTAATATCATATTGAGGTGATATATAAAACATTTTTGAGTTATGGTGAATATCATGAGACTTGATATTCTTGGTTAGACCATATCTCTAACATCATATTGAAGTGATATCTAAAACACTTTTTTGAGTTATGGTGAATATCATGAGACTTGATATTCTTGGTCAAACTATATCTCTAATATCATATTGAGGTGATATCTAAAATATTTTTTGAGTACCTGGTGGACATCATGAGACTTGATGTTGGTAGGCCAATACTCTAAGTACATGGTGAATATCATGTGACTTGATATTTTATGGATATTATTCCTAATATCGTGAGATGATATTCTTATGAATCTACGAGTTATGGTGAATATCATGCAACTTGATATTCCTAGTCAGACCATATATTTTATATCACAGTAAATGATATCTTCTTATCCTAATCATGTGTTTAATCTTCCTTGGCTAAGAGGGAGTGTTGATGTTTTGTAGCTTTAGTCGGATATGTCATGCCCTGTAAGGGAACCAGAGAAGAGAACAAAGATTCTCTTTGTAAAAGAAAACCTAAGTAATGATTTATGAAATATTTTGAATTTTTAAAAGGATTATGTGAACAAAACTTAAATGTAGTTAAACTTAGATGCCTCCCAAGGTTCCCTACTATTTTACAAACAATTCATTTAAGTCCATTAAGTATACTAACAAAAAGATTTACTTCTTAAAGAAAACTACATCATATCATTTGAAGATTCTTTATAAAGAAATGCAAAGTACTTTCATTTCAATTTTCCATTTAAATCCATCTATTTTCCTAAGTACCCTTTATGAACAATATAACTTTTAAAGAAAATAGAATCATCTAAATCATTTGATACATTACAAATATTACATTTGATTTTTTCAATAGCTTTTCACTTAATCAACAATAATGAAAAACATACTACTTAACTTGGAATGTTACAAAATCCTTTTCTTTTCAACATACATCATATACATAAAGTTTGTGCTTTCCCTTTTTCCTTTCTCCTAAGTCTACCCATTCCAATTACATCATTCTGAAATACATTAATGATTATATTACATTCATATCCTCTTGGGAGGGTAACAATAATTTTACATCATGAAAGATAAATACAAGTCTTCATTCTTCAAAACTGGAACACTATGCAAACATGAATCCATAAGCACTGCATCTACAAAAGGTACCTCGATAAAAAGATTTACCACCCAACCACGTGGATACCTAAAAGGCCCACTCCTCCATGCTATTAAATAAACACCAAGGTCCACAAAGAAGGAATAGCTAGGTCATACCTAGGGTTGGGTAACCTTTCCCAAAAAGAAAATAAAAAGAAGATCAAAGTATAAATATTTTCCCAAAGGTTCTAAGGCTTGGTTGAAACTCTAAGCAACAATGTAAGTGAGTGTCATTACATAGACCTCACCCCTTGGGTTGTCCTAGTACTAGCCACTCCAGACCCGGCCCCCAAGTAGGCACATGCGAAAATGAATGTCTTTCATACAGATAAGCGCCATTCGATCATACCTACACATAGGCACATTCTCCCACTCCCATCCATAGCCTTTACTAGCACTAATGGCATGGGTGAGGCATATGTTAATATTTTTAGTTTTTGAACCCATTCCCATAAGTTTTAATTACATTATCACTTGTTAAAACAACTCTCAATTGGTTATCCTGGTACTAGCCACTTAGGCCCTGGCCCCGCACTGAGAGCCACTCACTTGATGTTGTTAGGTTTTCTACCCTTAACCCACACATCACAAATACATCATACATGTAGAAAAACACATCATAAACACATTTGAGAACTACATCAAAGATTAGAAAATAATAAGATAGTCTAGGGATGTTTCAGAAAATTAGGAACGTTTAGGGAGGCCTAGAATGGTCTTGAACCTCTTAGACAATCCTAAACCCTAATCATGTTTCCTAAACACATTGTAACCCTATTTAAGCATCTAAAAACACCATGTAACCTCCATCAAACAATTAATGATCACATATAGTTTATACAAAAATTTCATAAAGTTTATACAAAAATTCCATATAGTTTATACAAAATTCCATATGCCTGAAATTTAACGAAGTCTGATATTTTCTTGGAATCTCAAAAATTAGAAGTTGCATCTTAATTCCTATGAAGCTAAAACCTATCCCAAACTTCCCGGAAGGTACCTAATTTCTTTATACAAGTATAGCTTAAACTATAAGAAATTAAAGTATTCAAACTTATAGTTCAATGTTATACTTGTATAAATAATCTAAATGTTATACTAGATCTAATACTTTAGTAAATATTAAAATATAAATGTTGAACTATGTTATACTTCTATAAACCAACTCGAAATCAAATTTTATACTTGTATAAATAATCCAAATGTTATACTATCTAATACTTCAATAAATATTAAAATCTAAATGTTGAACTATGCTATACTTCTATAAACCAACCTGAAATTAAATGTTATACTTCCATAGACAATAAACCCAATTTAAAACATTCCAAACTTATAAACCAACCCGAATCTAAAAGTTATACTTCTACAAACAAAACCTATTCCAAACATGAATTTAAAACATTCCTAACTCGGTTATAAACCCTAATCTTTGCGTGTATTGTTTACAGATAGAATATTAACGTATATTACACATAATGTTTCATGCCACAATATTAAAGTATTTTATGAGAGAATATTAAATACGCATATGGTTTAATGATAGAATAATAAACTATAAATACTGCACAAATGTTATACTTGTAAACAAAATGGCTGGCATAATATAAAGATATTATATTTCTATAAACAGCTAGTAAAATGTCTTCATATTATATTTCTATAAACGACTGGTATAATGTCTTGATATTATATTTCTATAAATGATAGACAATAATATGGCATAAACTTTAAATGGCTAACATAATA
>BSBK01008368.1:10000-55000 GCA_027943335.1 Chamaecyparis obtusa | reverse complement strand
ATACATTTCCCCAAAACCTTGGCAGAGCCAAAGACACTAGGTGAGGAGATAATATGGCTACTAATGGTCATTTTCTTAATATGATAAAAAAAATTAGGAGAATGAGGCCCTCATGCAGAATGGGCTTGTTCCCTTTCTTCCTATGGTAAATTATACTGTGATGAAGGGACTGCAGAAGAAAGAACGGTGACGAAACCCTAACCTTGTTTCTAAGGTGACAAAGCAGCATGAAATGGTAAGAGTGAGTCCACTTGTACCTACCATCTAGAGTCATATACTCCATGATAGAAGTCACGACCTTCACCCAAATCTCCTTGAAAGAATCTACCACATCATAACAGCCATTGGAGTCCTTCACCAAGCACTCAGCCTCAACTTTGTCTTTAGGGAAGTGTTGGATGGCTTGTTGGGAGATCTTCTTATCTCTAAAGAACTTCATACCCTTGATGCTCAACCCAAACACCTCTGCAATAAGCTCTTCAGTGATTTTCATAGTCATACCACCAATGGTCATAGTGTCATCCTTTCAAGACTCAACAAACACCTTCGTGGCTTCATCTTTGAACCTGTGAAGGCATTCCATATACGTGGTGAGGCCACTCTTTCTAAGCTTATCCCAAACCTCCATCATATTCTTCCATTTAATGTAGTCCTTTGATTCCCTGTGATTAAGCCCACCACCCATAATTTCCTCAAAGAAGAAAACCTCAACAGAAATAGCAGAAACAAAGAAGAGATAGACAATAATGAAAGCCTTTACATTAGACTTTACACTAATATATGTGTGTTTATGCTCAGTTATCTCAGGAAAGGTGAGGCTTTTCATAACCCTTATAACCTCATTAATAAACTTGTGTCTTTTCATTGTAGCTTTTTGAGATATTCCAAATCTTCTCTTTTGTTGTGAGTCATGTCAAACACCAAATTGGCCTTCAAATCGATGGTCAGATCCTTACCTCCTTGCCACGTCATGATGTCCTTAGCCCTGATAGTGATGTTATCCAACCCATCTGCAGTACCATTTGCCTCCTAGAAGTTGTGGGAAATGATAACCTACATAAAGGAATTAATGATATTTCGAGCCTCAATAATTTCCTTAATAGACCATGATGGATTGATCACATCTTTGATGTACTTTAAGATATTCATTGAATTTCCTTCAATCCACATGTTCTAGGACATGTCCAAGTATTAATAATTTTTAAATTTTGAAGGAGAGCCATAGCCTCCACCACATGATTGTTATGTACATGGATAGGAAGCGCTATGGTAGCAAGGCAATTCTCCATGTCATCCCTTATAAGCCCACCACAATCCACAAGACCCAAGTTACCCTTCACCTCTCCGTCAAAATTGACTTTGATCCATCTAGGAGGGGAGGGAAGCCAGATGGCATTCTCCCATTAGGAAGAGGACTTGACTTTGGTGCTAGCATAGAAATCTAGCTTCAAACCAATCAAAGAAGTGCAATTCTCCATGATGCTTCTCTTAATCTTCTCGGCAATCACCACCAGAGGGAGGGCAGTATCTCTAAACACTCTGCCATTGCATTCTCTCCATAGTTTCCAAATAACATGAGAGGCAATGAAATTCCACAGCATCTTATCCATAGGAACCTGCACATTTCTCCATTGGATAATGAAATTCCCCATATTATTAGGAAAAAACTAGCATAACTTCCAACACTGTAAAGTAAGGCACCAGACTTCCTAGGAATACCAACAGTTAATATCCAGATGGAAGACCGACTCCTCATCATTCTTACACAAGAAGCATCTGTTGGGTAGAATCATGTCTCTCTTTTGGAGATTTTCAATAGTGAGAATCTTATTCTGTAAAACCAGCCAAAGGAAAATATTAATTTTAGGAATTAACCTTTTATCCCAAACTTGGGCCCAAAAGGGAGGAGGATCCGACTGCTTCAACAAACTCTCATAGGAAGAGGCTACAGAAAAGACTCTGGAAGGGAGAATTCCCCAAATCAGCTCATCTTCCCTGGTAGTGTCCACTTTCCAAACCTTTAGGTCTAACAACAGAGGCTTAAGGGCATCATCAACAATAGAAAGGTCAGTCCAAGATCAGTTCCCCCAATAGTCTCTGACCCACGGACCAGGTCTCTGCAAGAAGATATCAATAAAAGGCCTAAAGGAAGGGACATAGTTTAGAGGAAAGTCTTTAAGCCAGCAATCATCCTAGAATTTAATTCTTCAGCCATTAGCCAATACCATTTAGCACCCTTGAAGGTCATCTCCTTAGCTTGATTGATGCAGTTCCAAATAAAATAACCCTGCACCCTCACTTCAGACTTCATAAAGTCCAAAATATGAGGGAAAGAGTAGAGATATTTATTGTGGATGATCTCATTCCACTCTTTTTTCTCACCAAAGATCCTCCAAATGTTCTTGGCTAGAAGCGTCTAATTAGTAACTCTTAAGGGGTGGATCCCCAACCCTCCCCACTTCTTAGGAATGCAAACCTTATCCCACGCAACTAAAGCCAGTCTCTTTTTTTATTCCACACCTATCCAAAGAAAATTTCTTGGAATCCTCTCAATAATGTTTGCATATTTACCAGGAATCTTAAAAAAACTTAGAACATAGATAGGGAGACTCTGCAAAGAGGCCTTCAGGAGTTGGATTTTACCATCTTGATTGAGCAAAGCTCCTTTCCAACCAGCTAATTTTCTATTGAATATGTCCACAATTCTGGCCCAAAAAGATTTAGGAGGTTTTAAGCCCAAGGGAAGACTGAGATAAGTGGCAGGCAAGGCACCAATATCACATCCAATAATTTTGGTGATTCTATTCTATCTTTCCAAAAGTGTATTAATAAAAAATAGAGAGCTCTTGTTCCAATTAACAATTTGACCAATACCCAAAGAATAATTGGATAGAGCTTGTTTAATTATCCTAGCCTCCTAGATGGACAAAGAGCCCATGATGATAGTGTCATCAAAAACTTGTCAATGGGAGCATGACATAGAGGTAGAAGGAGTGAGGCCCTTGATGGATCTATTAGTCACTAGTCTATGAAAATAGTGACCAAGACACTCTGCTAGGATGGAAAAAATAATAGGGGACAAGGGATCTCCTTGTCAAAGCCCCCTAGAAGGCTTGAAGAATCTAGAAGAGGAGTCGTTCATTATGACCACAGTCATAGAGGTACAAAGGAGCTAGAACACCAACTGCAAGATTTTATCATAGAATCCAAAGGAGTGCAGAACATTGATCAAAAAATCCCAATCCACCTGGTTATAGGCCTTCAAGAGGTCAAGTTTCAAAAGAAAACCAAAGTTGTGAGAAGCCTAAGTAGAATGAATAACCTCGTGCACCTTCATAATAGAGTCAAGGATTTTCTTGCCAGGGACAAAGCCACTCTACTGGGGAGAGATGATCTTAGGGAGAATAGACAGCATCCTAAGGGTAATAACCTTGGAGAAAATTTTATACACCGAATTACATAAGCTGATTGACCTGAAGGAATCAATAGAATCAACTCCAAGCTTCTTAGGAATTAGGATGGTAAACGTAACATTAATTTCTTTCAACATAGTTCAAGATCTAAAGAAATCTATCACAGCATTGTAGATATCCAAGCCCACAATATGCCAAAATTTATGAAAAAGAATAGAGGAAACCCATCCGGACCCAAAGACTTATCACCCTCAAAAGAGAAAACATCAGTCTTGATTTCCTCTAAGGAAGGAATAGCAGTAAGCTTCTTATTAGTAGCATCATCAATAATGGAGGGAATGGCCTCAAGAAGCAAGGCTTGGTTATCCAGGGAAAGAGCCAAATCTTTAGATAAGAGAGAACAAAAAAATTCAACCATTGCCAAAGAAATGTCCTTGTCATTACTTACCTCTCCAGGAGCCAATCTGAGTCTAGAGATTCTATTGGACTCTCTATGTTTAGAAGTAGACATGTGGAAGAACCTAGTATTCTTATCTCTAGCTTTGAGCCATATCGATCTTGACCTCTGTCTCCAGTACTTTTCCTCTTTGGAAATGATATTATGATTTTTGGCCAAAAGAAACTTCTCCCTTTCCTTCAAGTCTTGAGACAAGCTGGTCTGTTGGATAGTCTCATGAATATCATCAAGATCCCTTTTCATCACAAGCTTAGTTTTAAAGATGTCACTTAACTCTTCCTTGCTCCAAAATTTAATGTGTTATTTAATATGCTGGATCATTTTAGCCACCGTGAACATAGTAGTACCCTAGATGTTAACATTCCACCAGCCACTGATCTTCTGCTCAATTTCTGGGTGATCGATCCACATTTTCTCAAATCTAAAGGGTAGATTACCAATAGACATAATCGAATCAGCAACAAAAGAGATAGGGAAATTATCAGACCCAATCTTCATTAGAGAGGACAACGAGAAGCCAAAGCTTTTGAACCAACAACTAGAGATCAAGGCATGATCCAAATGGACCTAGATAAGATCTGACCCAACTCTTCTATTAGACCAAGTGTAATTAACCCCCTAAAGATCCATATCAAAAAGAGCCTATCTATTGACAAAGTCCATGAGCTCAACTCTACCATTTAGTTGACTTTGGCTATCAACTCCACCAAACTTCCCATTATCTTTCAAAGGATAGTTGAAATCATCCATAACCAACCAGGGAAAATCTCAAAAAGAGATTCTTTGATTTTCAAGCCTCTTCTAGTACTGAGCCCTACCAGCTTTGGAATTAGGAGCAGATATATTAGTAGTAACCCATTCAAAATCAGACTTAAGGTGAACAAATTTGATGCTCAATAAATTCAAGTTATCTTCTAGCACTTCCCCTCTAAAATTATTCTTTCTCCAAAAGACAACAATACCCCTCAAGGCCCCTTCAAAGCTTAAACTAGCAACACCTCCATTTTTGAAGATTCTAATTTTTGCCACCTTTTCTTTCACCATCTTAGTCTCTTGAACAAGAATGATATCAGGTTTGTGATCTCTACCCAAATTCCTAAGAGTATCTTGCTTATGGGGGGCATTCAATCCCCTGATATTTCACATGATGACTTTCATTTCTTAACCGGGGTACAAACTCCCTGGATGGTCAATTACTTGCCATCTTCAATATTCTTCTTTCTTTCTCTTTCTCTAAGCTCTTTTTTAGTGAATTTGCCTTGTGTTTTTTCTAAGAGCCAACGTCCACCTTAAGAATCTTAGATCCCATATCAGCTTTGTTATGGGTAAGAACACCCTTGGACCCAGGAATGGAGAGCTTGTTCTACTATTTTTTCTATTTCCTCCCCATTTTTATGGTCCATGGATCACTATTCTGGTCATCCATGAGATCAAGACCATCATGACCTATATGGTCCTCATCACCACTCCCTGAATGGGTGTCAGGCACTGAAGAAAAGTCCTCTTCATCATACTTTTTAGGATTTCTAGGTGAGGGAAACTCCCCCATCGCATCATTGTACTTCTAAGAAATATGCAAAGATCCTTCCTCTTTGTTCATATCATCAACCTAGATAGGGACTAAAAACTCCATGGGCACTGAGTCCTGAAAACCCAAAGAAATAGCATTCAGTGGGATCAGGGAGTTTTCCACTCTAGGGAGAGACTCCAGGGGAGAGCCACTAGCCAATGAATCAGAAATATGTGTAACCGATTCAAAAAATTCTCCTTTCTCTAGGTTAGGGAGATCATTGGAATTCACCTTATCACAATGGCCTTCCTCCAAGACTAGATCAACCTTGTTGATGCTAACACCTTCAACAACAGCAGGACGCTTAATCTCCTTCCAAACTTGTATGGTCTCCTTCTGAGGTTTAGGGCCAAGGTCAACAGTCTTAGCTTCCTTGTTAATTTTCTTCGGATAGTTCTTAGCCCAGTGACCCATTTTGTGACACACAAAATAGGAAAAGGATAGGGATTCAAAAACCACTTCCTACTTCCATATTCCTAGTTTGGAATTGATATTAATAACTGAAGGGAGGTTGTCAAACTAGAAAATGTTAACACAAATCCTAGCAAAAACTAGATGAGATTTGGTCATCATCATAGAATCAACTGAAAGAATTTCCCCTCCAAAGGTGGAAGCCAAACCCTTAAGAAATTCCTCATTCCAGTATTCGAGTGGCAAGCCAGGGAACCTAACCCAGACCGAGGTAGCCATGAAGAAATTTTTAGAATAGTCCCAATTTAGGGCCCATTTTCAAAAAGCCACTGTCATTCTACAAAACATCCAAGGACCCTCACATAAAACATAATCCATATCTTCTTTATTAGAGAAAGCAGAGGAAAAAACCTTTGGGTAAAGCCACAATGTCCACCTGACCCTTCAAAGTCCATCTTTTCTTAGCAAAGGATCAAACCATTTCAATATTGGGATGAGGGCCTTGGAACTTACCAACCAGTGAGAGCTCCATAGCAGAGACAGAGTGATCCACCAAAGAGTCAGGCATAAAAATAGCAACTTCACCCACTTGAAGACTCTCCTTAATAGATCCTTTAGGAGAAGAGGGCTTTCCCTCTTATTTGGATCCCAAAATTTTTGACCACTTTTTGGAAGTGGAAGGGTTGACCTTGGCACTATCAGTGCTAGTTGCTCCGCATGACCCCACTAGTGACCCATCCTTGGAAAGAACAGCCTTATCATTCTTCTCCCCCAGAGAAGGGCAAGGTTCATTCCCTACGATGACCTCACATTGCATCGATGCCTTGGGAGAAGTGCATGATAACACTTCCTTCGAGGGAGAAACTATGACTTCCTAGCACGGAGAAAGATTATCCTTGCCACATAGAGCAGGATCTGACAGCTGCAATGCTAGACCTAGAGAAAGTACTAGAGAAGCAGCCAAAGGTTTAACCAAGTCCACCGTAAAAATCTCCAGACCAGCACCAGAACCCTACCCCTCAGCTCGACCGCCATGCCTATCTGGAGACCCTTTGAAATTTGAAAAAGCTCTTCCACTTGAATCCTCTCCCATTTTTTTTTGTCAGGTCAATATTAGGAATACAATTGTTCTGATTAATGGAAAAAATAGGTTTTGAAGGGACCCAAAACCCTTTACAAAGAAAAAGATTAAGATATAGCATTAAGAGTACACCAAACACAATAGATCATCCAAAACAAAAGGCCACCAACCCCAAGAAACCACCCAAAAGAACTCAGCCAAAGAAACATCCATACTATTGCAAAAGATAAAACATTGGAAATCTGTAGCAAAAGATACACTAACTATCTTTTTGTCCCCTTCAAATGAGATCAAAGGGTCATGTCAAAAGTCGGAGAGGATTTCTTAGAATTTTTTCCTTTAACTGAAATCCAACCTTCTTCAACACTAGCATCCTTATTCTGCCACCACAATGAATCCAAAGAAGGAGAACCAAGCCCCCAAAAGTGGGGTTGAGTCACCTAGAGAAACAGCCAGCACAGGGCTGCTGTTAGATCTAGCCAAAGGGAAATCATGATAAGGAGTAGTAATGTCTGATCTAGCATCTAATAAAATACCATCCTTTCCAGCAAAGCCAGCACCCACCAAAAAAATAGAAAATATGGTATCACCCAGCGTAGAAAGAGAAATATTAGGATCAGCAACTGGGGTAGGGATAGAGCGAGCAGCCCTAGCAGACCCATCAGGTCCAGCAACTAGGACAGGGACAGAGCCAATAGCCCCAGCAGATGCTTCAATTCTAGCAGTAGGGACAGGGACAAAGCCATCAGCCCCAGCAGACCCTTCAAGAACATTAATATTAGGACATAAGCCAACCTTCACACTAGCATGTAGAGGATTTCCAGTATTAGGAGTAGCCTCCATCTTAGGGTAGGATGAGATTTTCAAGACAATATAATGTTTGGTAGAAGCACCCTTCCACCAAGAAGGAGAAGATTTCTTCTTCTTGGAAATGAAGCCACATTGGGAAGAAATATGACCAGTCTTAAAACATTTACGATATCTAAAAGGAATACCTTCAAAGTAAAGCTATTGGATCAAAGGTCCCAATGATGATTCAATTTTAATTTCAGCTGGGAGGCTCTTAGAGGTATCAATGTCTACCAAGATACAAAAAATAGTAGAATGATACATATTATCAAAATCATTATCAGTCATCAAGAAATCCCCCAAAGCCCCACCCACTTCCTCAAGGATGGAGTCCTACCATAGATGAAGGGGTAGATTGGGGAGCCTGACCCATATAGGGATAGAACTAAAGATTTCAGTGGAAGGATTGAAACCAGGGTGCCACAGCTTGACCAGGAGCAAAAATTTATCATCCTCCCAGTAAAAGAAATAATCAAATAGGATCATAGCTCTATCCACAGCATTATTAAATTTAGCAATGAAAAAACCTTTTTCCATTGGAAAGATGTTAACAGTGCCTGTTAATTTTGGTTACCATCTACGAGAGATCCAATCATGCAATTGGGGCAGGCTAGGCCAAAAACCTTAAAATCGGAAAATCAGTCCATGGGATTTAAAAATTTCACTATTGTTCATCAAATCTCTATCAGCATCAGAGGACAACTTGACAAATAAGGACTCACAAATAGGAACTAGAGCAATGGGAGCCCCATTGGCAGTGGAAACCATGTGTTCCTTCTCAGCTCCAACTGTCTTGGCAACAACATCAGCAAAAGACCTAGCAGAAAAAGAAGCTCCAGCAGCTGGAAAAATGGTAGCAGTAGAGATCTCAATCGCAGTAGGAGGTAGAACCCTAAACACAGTAGAAGTAGCTTGATGTAGGAGCATCTCAGGTCCTTAGCAATCCTATGTCACCAAAAACATATTTTATTTTTTGTCTGTATTACTCTATTCCTTCTTTGACCAAGTTGGTTCGGTGTTGCTCTGTTTCCTTTGTTGACTAAGTTGGTCGGTCATAGCTTTGGTGCTCAGTGATGCTTGTCTGGCGCTCAGTTTTCCTTATTTATCGAGTGGTTTATTTTGAGTTCCTATTGAGGCCGACTTATGCAATTAATTACGGTCATAGATTTAATGCTGGTATCCATCATTGGGAAGTGTGTGGACCTAGATCTGGTCATCCCTTCTATTAATTATGGATATGAAGGCCGACTTGTTTCAGTAGCCTCTTGTATAAATATAGTTGTTTGGTTAGAGTTTTGAGAGTCATTTTTTAGAAGATTAGTGATTGTTGGATGATCCTCACATGTTTGAGGACTTATGTACTTGATTGTAATATCTGGCCTAAATTAAGAAGGCCTTACAGCCTGACATGTATGAATCACTTTGAAGTTAATATATGAAAGTTATATACATTCTCTCTCTCACTCTCACTCTGTTGTGTTGTTTCTTCCATGTGTTGTTGAGAAAGGTGGATCTAGCTAGGGTGTGCCATTTTTGGCCCCTCCTGTCCCCTCTTGTGTTAGGTGGTATCAAAGTGAGGTTAGATCTAGATCTATGTTTGCGAATCTAGGTTTGAAGGTTCCTTCTTGTAAAGCCCTAGTTGAATTGTTGTGGGGTAGAAAATTGTGATCTGACCTGTAATTGCAGAGGGTTTTCAAGATGGTTCGTGGGAGGTGAGATGTGGATCCAAGATTGGAAGACATGTTAAGACAATGTGCTGCTAGATTAGAAGCTGTTGAAATAGACCAGAGAAGAGGAAGACATCTTGAAGATGTTAGTGATGATGAAATTAAGGTAGAACAAGGTGATGTAGAACCTACACCTGTGATGGATCAGGGTGAGGAAAGATTCTTGAAGGCTTTGACAAGTCCGAAGTCTACACCACACTTCAATCCCCCTAAGTATAGTGGGAAATTAGATTCTGATGAATTGGTGGACTAGATCACCAAGATGGAAAAGTATTTTGAATATGAGAACATACCTGAGGAAAAGAAGGTGAAAATTGAAAGCACAAAGTTGAAAATTCATGCATACTTATGGTGGGAACATCTACAGTTGGACAGAAAGAGGAAAGGCAAAGACAAAATCAAGGTATAGAATAAAATGGTGAATAAATTGAAAGGAAATTTCCTACCTTGTGATTATCAGATTAACCTAGTTAGGAAAATGAAAATTCTGAGACAGAAAGATAGCTCGGTAAAAGAATATAATAAGGAATTCTATAGATTAGATATCAGATATGGACATGATGAAGATGATGTGGAAAGAATTTCTAGATACCTGAATGGTTTGAGAGTTTCTATCCAAGAAGAAATTAGTTTGGTCAAGTTGGAGAACATTGAAGAGGCTTATCAATTTTCTTTGAAAGCTGAGGAGAAATTGAACAAGAGACATGAGCAAAGACAAAGAGGTAGAGATGGTAGATTCCCTAGAGGAAGAGGTAGATCTTATGGTGAAAACAATAGATCTGAACCTAAAAAGAAAAATCTAGATAAAGGCAAGGCTAAGTGGAAAGGTGAAAGTTCATCTAGAGGCAGAGGTAGTAACTACCGAGGTGGTTATAATAGAGGTGGTTTCCAAGGAACTTGTTACAATTGTGGAGAAGAAGGACATAGATCATTTGAGTGTACACATGCAAGTAAGAATGTCAGTAACAGACAGAATGCTTTGGTTGAAGAAGAGTCACCGAATGAACCTGAGAAGGAAAATAACTTGATGGTAAGAAGAGCACTTTGGAATGAAGGTAAAAAGGAAGATCCGGTAAGGAAAGTTTGTTCAAGACCAGATGTAGAGTTTCTGACAAAGTTTGGAAGGTAATCATTGACAATGGTAGCTCAAAGAATCTGGCATCTAAGGAAATGGTCACAAAGTTACAGTTGAAAAGTTTGGAACATCTAAAGCCCTATCAGATTTCATGGATCAAAGATAAGCATACACTCTTGGTAAGTGAACAATGTTATGTGAATTTGAAAATTGGAAAGTACGATGATAAGGTGTTATGTGATATCATGCTTATGGATTGTTGTCATATTTTGTTGGGTAGACCTTGGCAATATAATAGACATGCTATATATGATGGGAGACTACATAAATATACTATTTGGGTTGATGGAAGAAGAAAAATATTGTTACCTTTGATGAAAGAACCTATTAGTAATGTTTTCACATCTGTGAAAATTTTCTTGATGGAAGGAAGAAAGTTTGTTAATGATTTGAAGAAGAATGATGTATGTTTTGTTTTGATTACTAACAAGCCGAGTAAGAAAATAGAGGATAGTGTCCCTGAGGAGATTGATAAGCCACTCACCGAGTACAGTGAAATCATTTTTGATAATTTACCTAATGGTTTGCCACCAAAGAGAAGCATTGATCATTGTATGGATCTCATCCCTAGAGCTAGATTACTGAATAAGGCACCTCATCGGTTGACACCTATCAAGAATTAGGAATTGAACCAAAAAATAGCTTCAAAATTTTTAGGATCCATCTTCAAACCATCAGTTGAAATCACAAATCCCAAATACACAATCTCCTCTTTCATGAATGAACACTTTTTCAGATTTATCACCAAATTTTCTTCTTTCAATCTCTGCAAAACTTGTCTAACATGCAACAAATGTTTTTCTCTGGTCTTACTGAATATCATAATATCATCAAGATATACAATCACAAACTTACCCAAGCATTTCTTCAAAACTTCATTCATCAACCTCATAAATGTACTTGGTGCATTAGTTAAACCAAAAGGCATAACCAACCACTCATACAAACCTTCTTTTATCTTGAAAGTAGTCTTCCATTCATCACCTTCTCTGATTCTAATCTAATGATACCCACTTTTCAAATCAATTTTGGTAAAATACTTTGCTCCAGTCAAACTTTCCATTATGTCATCCATTCTCACTATAGGAAACCTATATTTCACTATTATCTTGTTGATTGCTCTAGAATTAGTACACATTCTCCATTCTCCATTCTTCTTAGGTGTCAATACAATAGGTACAGCACAAGGACTCAAAATTTATCTGATCAAACCTTTCCCCAACAATTCTTGAATGAATTGGCCTACACTTGAGAATGCTAGTGAGGTAAGATCATTTCATGATTTGGAAAACCAAAAGTTCATTAGGAATTTCAGTTCAATTTGTAATGATATGACTGAGACTATGAGAGGAGATAAAAGAGAATTCATGTGGACACATGGAGCTGATAAAAGTTTTGAGACTCTGAAGCAGAAGGTTGTTGAATTGCCTATTTTGACATTACCTGATTTCAATAAGGTATTTCAAGTGGAATGTGATGCAAGTGGAAGTGAAATTGGAGCTGTGCTGAGTCAAGAAGGTAAACATGTTGCTTTCTTTAGTGAAAAGTTGAATGATGGAAGGAGAAAATATTCTGTGTATGATCAAGAATTTTATGCTATTGTTCAAGCCCTGAAGAAATGGAGACATTATTTAATGCCGAGTGAATTTGTGTTGTATACCCATCATAAGGCTTTACAATATTTGGGTAGTCAGAATAAGTTGAATCGGAGACATGAAATGGGTTGAGTATTTGTAGAGTTATACATTTGTGATAAAGCATAAGAGTGGAGTCACTAATCGAGTTGCTGATGCATTGAGTAGAAGGAGATCTTTGATGACCAAGATGAAAATTTAAGTTCTTGGCTTTGATGACATGAGAGATTCTTATGAAGTTGATCCTAATTTTTTTGAGCCGTGGAGAAAGTGTAGAGAACCTATTCAAGATCAACCAAGTACTAAATGGGAAGAATATTTCATTCAAGAAGGTATGTCGTTTAAAGGTACTCAGTTGTGTATACCGAGAGGACCAATGAGGACTAATTTGATAAAGGAGAAACATAGTATTGGTTTGGCTAGACATTTTGGAATTGATAAGACATTGAACTTGCTTAAGGAGAAATACTTTTGGCCACAGTTGTATAAAGATGTTCATAAATTTGTGAAAAGTTGTGGAGTTTGTCAAGTTGCAAAAGGAGTAAGTCAAAATACTAGATTGTATACACCTATTGTTGTCCCTGAGAAACCTTGGATTGACATCAGTATGGATTTTGTTCTTGGCTTACTGAAGACGGTAAGAGGTAATGATTCTATATTTGTTGTTGTGGATAGATTTTTTAAAATGGCACATTTTATACCTTGTAGAAAGACATTAGATGTAGTATATGTAGAAAAAAATTTCATTAAGGAAATTGTCAAATTACATGGATTACCAAGGAGTATTATCTCTGGCCGAGATAGCAAATTTGTTAGATACTTTTGGAAGACCCTTTGGAGAAAATTTGGCACTGAGTTGAAATATAGTTCTACATTTCACCCACAAACCGATGGACAAACAGAAGTTGTGAATAGAAGCTTGGGTAATCTTTTGAGATGTTTAGTTGGAGACACACTGACTAATTGGGATTGTGTGTTGGCACAAGCAGATTTTGCATAGAATAATTTAGTGAATAGGAGTACTGAAAAACACCTTTTGAGATTGTAAATGGGATACAACCAAGAGATATATTTGATTTGAGAGACATTGTTGATGAAAGAAAAAGAAGTGCTGAAGGAGTAAAATTTGCTGATTACGTGAAGACAATGCATGAAAATGTGAAACATAAGCCAGAAAAGAGTAATCAGAAATACAAAGACAAAGCTAATAGATCAAGAAGACATAAGACTTTTGATGTTGGTGATGAAGTGATGGTTCATTTGAAGAAAGGAAGATTTCTTGTTGGAACATATGGGACGCTGAATATGAAGAAGTTTGGACCTTGCAAGATTTTGAAGAAATTTGACAGTGGAAATGCATATGATATTGAGTTGTCCTGATGACATGGATATTTCACCTATTTTCAACATTGTTGATTTGTATGAGTATCATGAATCTGATGAAGACATGACAGTACCAATGGATTATCCTAAGAAGCAGAATGAAGAAGTTGAGAAGATCTTGGAGCAAAGAATTGGCAGAAGTACAAGAGGAAAATAGTATATGGAATATTTGGTAAAGTGGAAAAATAGACCGATTGAAGACAATTCATGGATTTCACAATCTGAGCTAGATGTAGCTAGGATCGTACTTCATTCATGATTTAGAGAATCAATCTCAAATAACCCCAGGTGTCTGATGCAGGAGCATCTCGTGTCCTTGGCAATCTTGTGTCACCAAAAACATATTTGAAGGTTTTTATGTGTTGCTCGATTCCTTCTTTGACCAAGTTGGTTCAGTGTTTCTCAGTTTCCTTTGTTGACCGAGTTGTCGGTCATATCTCTGGCGCTCAGTTAATTCCCTGGTGCTCGACGATGCTTGTGTGGCGCTTGATTTTCCTTGTTTACCGAGTGGTTTATTTTGAGTTCTTGTTGAGGCTGACTTATGCAATTAATTACAGTCATAGATTTCATGCTAGTATCCATCATTTGGAAGTGTGGACCTAGATCTGGTCGTCCCTTTCGTTAATTATGGATCTGAAGGCCGACTTGTTTCGGTAGTCTCTTGTATAAATGTAGTTGTTTGGTTAGAGTTTTGAGAGTCATTTTTTAGAAGATTAGTGATTGTTGGCAGGTCCTCACATGTTTGAGGACTTTTGTACTTGATTGTAATATCTGGCCTAAACTAGGAAGGCCTTACAGCCCAACATGTATGAATCACTTTGAAGTTAATATATGAAAGTTTCAGCATTCTCTCTCTCACTATTCTATGTTGTTGCTTCCACGTGTTGTTGAGAAAGGTGGGTTTAGTTAGGGTGTGCCATTGTTGGCCCCTCCTATCCCCTCTTGCATCATAGCTTCTACCCTAAATGCAATAGGAGGAGATGACACCCACACCATAGCAGCTGCAGCAAGAGAGAAGCCTATAGTCCCGACCGCAAGAGAAGAGTACAGAGCCCTTATCACGGTAGGAGCAGGAGCAAGGGCGATGCCAGTAGACCCATACGCAAAAGAGGGTTGATCCCTAATCGTAGCAGCAGACATCATGGCTGTGTGTTTGTTATTAGAATATAGAACAACAAATTTGAGCATGACACAATATTGTCTTATGTTGGTGTTTTGACATGAGATAAACTAACACTATTTTGTTTGAATCAAATGTTAAAAATTCTAAGGTTTAGTATAGATCTAAATTTTTAAAATTATTTCTCTATGTTTTATTTTATTTTTCAATAAAAAGATCCAAAAAAATAAATGAGTAATGTCTAAATATAACTAAAGACATGAACACTAAGAAACAACTTGAAATGATAAATGATAAATTAAATAATTTTTTGAAATATAATTCCCTCTAAATGACTTCTGCATTCGGTTCTGCTCCTGCTTCCACCCGTTTTAATCACACTCAAGCCAGGCCATCTGGGGTTGTGGCTCCTACTACGTCTATGCTTGTTGGTGATGCGTCTACCCTGTCGTCTGAGTATGATGCCCTTACTGTTGTGATTGTGTCTGGGCCTTCTCTGGTGGGTGGCCATGTTTCTTTGAGGGTTTTGGGGTCTATTGTGTCTGCCTCTGGTGGTTCCACGATCTCCTATGCAGATGTGGCTGCCTTTGAAGCTTGCATTCATGGTCCTACCCATGTTGGTAGGGGGGACCCCGGTCTTCTCCTCTTGTGCAGTCTGTTTCTGTAAGTAAACCCCTTCTGATTAGTCTCGATGCTGATACAGTTGATGAGATTTCAAAAATTATGGATGACTTCTCCTCCAATGCTACTATTTTCCATTTTAGGGGTTTCTGGCCCTCTCTTTCTGATTTACATGCTTGGATTTCCAATCATTGGGAACCCATTTTAATAGATGATTTTCAGATATATCCTATGGCAAGGGGTTTTTTTATTGTAAAGTTTGAAAATGCTGAAGATAGGAAAACTATTTTGTGCAATAGTTGTTTCACTTGGGAGGAGCATTTTCCCCTGATGGCCAAACCCTAGTATCAGGGGTTTGATCCTTTTTCTGAATCCTTTAATAAAATACCCTTATGGGTAAGATTGTCAAATCTCCCTATTCATCTTTGGTTGGATTCAGTTTTGGAATCTGTAGGTGAGGCTATTGGGGATTTCCAAATGGTGGATTCAGACTCGTCTAAATTTTTTAAGACTACATATGCTCGTATTCTTGTGGAGGTTGATGTTTTCAAGGGTCTTCTTGAGAAGATAACTTTAGCTTCTGCTTTGAGCTCTTGGCCTCATAATCTTGATTATGAGGGAATCCCGTTTAGGCGTAGGAAGTGCCACAAGACTGGTCATCTTGTTGCGTGGTGTTTATTTGAAAAGGTCAAATCGAAAAAATCACCTACTTGGTGGTTGGGGGCTTCTGATCACCATTATACATCTCGCAAAGTTTCTAAGGAAGGGGGTTCAGTTGCTTGCTCTCCTCAGATTGATCATGCTTTGGCTGAAGTTTTTGTGGCTGCCTCTGTTGCTTCTGATGTTGTCTTGGAAGCTACGAATGTTGTCTCTGATGCGGCTTTAGTTCAGACTATTTTGGCTGCCCCTTCTGGTGTTGCTACTATCGTCCCTGACTAGATTGTTGATGTTGTCTCTGGTCGTGATACTACTCATGTCCCTCATGTGGTTTCTGATTTGACTTTCCCTTTAGTGGGCTCTTCTTTCTCTTCTTTGTCTTGGCAGAAGGCTGCTGAAAAGGTGGAGGATGGATGGATAACAGTTAAGGGAAATAAATTTAAATCTTTCACTCCTTTTGATATGAATCTACGTTCTCATAAGGATGGGCATAAATGTAAATCTTGATTGCCCTTTGTTTTGTTTTGTTGTTTCACTTGGTAGGAACTACTATTGGTTCATTTGGTTTGTTTGGTGGGGCACCACAGTTATATTGCTCTTTCATTGCCATATCTTTTTATACTCTTGTATAAGGTTTCAGGACCTTTCAAATCTTATTTTTACTTAATCAAAACTTTATAAATAAAAAAATACATACTAAATAAAATTGATTTATAAAAGTAAAAACAATAACTCAAAAATCTACATTTACTTTCTTTTTTACCAAAATTAAGTATCATATATATATAAAAATCTAAATGTCAATACTCCAAACTAAACTACCTTTAATTCACCTATATCTGAAACCCAATAACAGATAATATCTAAATCTCTTAAGCACAATGACATAATCATAAGATAAACAGACTCCAGAATAAGACAACCAGCAATGAATGTAACAATATGTGGTCCAGTTTAAAACTTTTTATATAAATTTCTCCTAAGCAACCAGTAATGATATTTGAATTTAGATACAACAAGATAGATTTACTAAATTTCTTTCCTGAATTCGCTGTATGATTCCTTGCAGGGCACATGGAAGGCTTGTTCATCACAAGATTCTATTCTTTTACTTGTTATTGAAATGCAATATCTATTATCAACCATTGGGACAGACTGCATCGAATTATTAAATTTCCATTAATCAAATGAATTTAGAAGTCCACTTGAGTATACTGTCGCTGCAATTTGTCTAAAACCTGTTTAAATCTCCTTTAAATTAACTAGAAAAGGAGCCAAAATTGGAATATCACGTGAAGCCTGCGTGCATTCAGAAAATATTACTGGAAACTGTCAATCACATGGTGAATATTTTTTTGTTTAGCAAACATTGTTTTTGTTTAATAAACATTGGGCAATTCAATCTAATTTTATTAAACATAATTTCTTTTTTCTGTGAAAGACAAATAAATAACGTAGTTATCAAATGACTGGATCCTATATTCCCATAAATTACATGTTCTGTCTGTGAACGGACAGGAGATCCTGCACACCATTTTGGCCTTCAAAACATTGTTAAGAATCTCTCTTTCTTATCATTTATTTTGTTAAGAATATGGCCTTCATGTCACTTATTTAGGAAAATTGCCGGTTGCTTGCAAAGGTTTGGCCAGGCTGCCAATTTGAAGGCACAACATTGTTGAGTGTGAGAATTTTTCCATCTCCATCAGTTAAGCGAAATGATAAAACTTGTCCATTAAGGTTGGCATTGTTTTGCCAGTTAGCACCCCAATTTCTCTGCATTGCTTGCCAAGATGTCTTTGAGCCTTTGATCCACATATTACTCACGTCTCCACTGCCACCTACGTTGGACACCATCACTAAATTGAAATAGGAATGCCCCTTTATGCTAAAATGAATTCCTCCCTTCCTCACGCATTTAACCCTGCATTATAGTAATTAGTCATTTTAATGCCTGAAAATCCACATATTCTGGAGAAATATATAATTTAATTAATATTTCATAGTAAAAGAAGCAGGGGAGAAATAGATAATTCAATTAATATTTGATAGCAAAAGGAAGCAGTTGGCCCTGCTTATTGATTTGCTTTGTATATGATTGTAAGGGTGTGTAATCTATTGATATTGGGGGACATATTTTCAAATTTTAATTTAAAAATTTATATTAAAAGTTTTTAAAATTTTAACAGTTAGACATTAAAGTTTAAAAGATAGAGTTAATGAAGTTTATTATAAATCTATTACTTTTATTAATAGGAGAAATTATGAAAATTGATAAAACAAAATATATTAAAAAAAAACAGAATCAAAAAGATCAAATCATATAAAAGAGCAGGAGAAACCAGAAGATTGAGTAGAGAACAAGGATGTGACATCTAGAAGCCTAATTAACATAAAAGATCCATTTTACCACAATATCCTGTTTTCTAAAGATCTAAAAAAAGAAGATTGACTCGCTAAAATTTATTTTTTAATATTAAGAACTAAATTTATGTGAGAATGTCTCATTTCTAAATTAATTGTTACAGATAATTAAGCAAAATGAAACAAAGTATATCATCTCATTAATTTAGAGGTTTACTAAAATCAACAATAAACTAACTTGAAAATGAAATATCTATATTATAGTAATTTTAAAATTATAACTTAAAATATTATTTCTGTTATATTTAAAATTTAAAAAAATAAGAATTTATATATAATAAAGTAAAATAATCTTATAAAATAAAAAATATTATTAATAAAAAGAAAAATATAATAAGATTGATATCAAACTTATCCAATATAAAATAACAAAATTTTATAAAAAATTAAGAATAAAATATATTAATATGTGTGAATTTAAGATATTTATTTATTTTAATATAAATTTAAATATTATTGTTCAATACTGTGCATATAAATAATTACTAAGTAATTGATGAAATAGTTCTATTTTTTAAAAACAGTTTTTTGGGGTGTTTTTTTTAACTTTTTACAATGTTGAATCTTGTGATCCATTGAATACTCCTCTGAAGTTTTAGCTTTTAGTAAAAGAAGTTTAGTTTATGATTCTGTTCTCGTATCAGATAACTAAACCAATCTGAATTTGACGTAAAACTCATTAATAAAAGAAATTCAATTATTAGAAACCCCAATTTTAACAGTCAGCAATGCCGTCAGCAGCTCCTACATTCATAAACTAATTCAGTTCTAAAGATATCAAAAGTAATCTATATCTACAGCAAACCCGTTTACTTAAAATCTAAGACTATGATGCAGATTCACAATAAAATTTCAAGCAAATCAGAAGATTTGGTGATACCGTCTGTAAAGCACGGGTACAATCCCCCCTTTCTCAAGAGCGATTTGTTTGAAAGCGGGCAATGACATATCAAAATGCCTGAGTGGGGAATTGCAGCATCCTCCATTGTTATTTGGAGGACAGAAATTAGTAGCAGAGACTTTAATCTTTTTGCCTTTCAGACACCATTGCGGATTTAATTTTGCATCGCACACCAATTGAAAGCACGCCCCACACGCTGCACCATTTCCAAACAATGCACTGCTCAGTGCAACAGTATACGTCATCCCATCATCGTACACATTATCATAACCGCATGCTCCTCCTGTTATAATAAAATCCAAAACATTAAATTACAAATTTTTCAAAATTTCAGAGCATTTTTGTGACCTAGTATTTTCATAGTCCATGATAATATGAGTGAGTGCTTATATTGTTTGCATTAATATTTTAATCATATTTCATCATTAATCAATACAGATATAATAAATCATATCTTAATTCTATTAGACGATCAATATTTAGAAAGAGTAAAGACTATTACGACAATGAAACATATCAAATTTTATGATCAATCAATATTGTGATAATAAACCATATTTTATTCTATTCTATGATCAATATTTAGAAAGAGTGAAGAATATTTTTACAATGAATCATTGTACATTACATGATCAATCATCAGAAACTATTGTGATAATAATCATAAAAAGAGTTGAATATTTTGCAACAAATTTTATTACATTTGTTGATCAATCACCAGGAACAATAGAAACTACTGTGATAATGAGCGTGATTCAACATAAAAAATTCTCTAAATCTACTTAATTAGGTACCAAACTGAAAAAAAAAAACTGGCCATTTTAGTTACCCATATTTGCAGAGGCATCGTTGCCCCCATAGAATGTTGCATGAACAGAACTCCAACCACCATTGATATTTGCTTCAACTGATCCATAAAAGAATAACCAGACAGTTGCTGAAACAAAAAGAACCCTTTCCAAAATATGGAAATTTTCTATGCTAGCCATTTGGTTGTATACAAATGGCAGCTCATGCAGATCAGTCTATTCTACTTTAAGCCAAATCTTCACATGCTCTCTGCGCAAGGAGGTGGTCAGGCTAATATAGCATCTGAAGAAAAGTGCTGTGAATATTTTAATCTTGTACACAGCTGGAGTTTCTGAAGATGTGATCAAATTATTACAGAAGACGTATTGTTGTTAAGATTGTTTATTGTTTTGGGATAAGAACCAGTAACTACTGACAGATTTCACACTATAATACTCAAGGAACAGAGAAAAATTATTATGGACAGAAAAGTGATTCAATTAACCCGTGGGCTTTTCATATATTATATGATCTCTTAACTTCATATGCTTTATTATCAAGTTTCTCTGATTTTTTTGTTCCATCGTAATTGGGTATATTGTTCTGACCGGAAGCCCATATTATTAAGTATCAAACATTATATTATTATTTTTAAATGCTGGTGTCATCTCCTCCTGCTATCGAATCAAGCATAGGGGAAAGTGCAAGGCAGATATTTGTTTACAGTGTAATTTTTGTGGCATTTCGACCCTTTTATTATGTTTATCTATCATTGGGATGCTTTATTAATATTACATCTTACAGTTACATTGTAAATTTCGTTTTGATTTCACAAGTTACAAAGAAATTTCAATTGGGCTCCGTAATATTATGCAAAACATTTGTTGGCCTAAGTAATTTATTATTATGAGGGAATATGCACAACTCTCACACATATTTTAGTGTATATTTTAATGTATGCTAATTAGACTGATATATATATATATATATATATATATATATAAGCTAATGATTAGGGTGAACAGTTTAAACTTTGAAGTAGTAATATGGTCAGGGTTACAGTAAGATTAGTGATGGGATGTAGAGTTTAGAGTTTACATGATATTTAGGCTTAGGTGTAGGGTTTGGATTAGGGTTTGGGCTAAGGTTAGGGTTAGAGTTATAGTTTTGGTTAGGATTATCGTTAAGGTTTAGGGTTAGGATTGAGATTATGGTTATAGTTAGGGTTTACATAATGGTTAGGGATAGGGTATGGGGTATGGCTAGGGTGAGGCTGAGGCTGAGGGTTATGATTAGGGTTAGGGTATAGGGTTAAGGTTTGGGTTAGGTTTTGGGTTAGTGATATAGTTAGGTTCAACATCATTCTTAGGTTAGAGAAATAGTTAGGGTTAGGGTAAGGCTTATCATTTGGGTTATGGTTAGGGTTTAGGTTATGGTTAAAGTTAAAGTCAAGATTATGGTTTAGATTAGGGTTTAAGGTTATAGTTAGAATTATGGTATGTGTTAGGGTTTATATAATTTTTATGATTAGAGATAAGGCTTAGATTAGGTTTTAAGTTTGGGTTACAATTAAAATTATGATTAGGGTTAGTATTTATATTAGGGTTTATTTAGAGTTCCAATTAAGGTTTGGTTAGGCTTGTGATTAGGGTAAGGGTTAGGGTAAAATTTATAGTTAAGGTTCAGGGTTGAGGTTAGGGTTTACATCATGTTTAGTATTAGGGTTAGGTTTTGAAATAATGATATACTTAGGTTTAGGCTTTGGGATATGGCTATGGTGAGGGTTACGGTTTAGGATCATGAGTAGTATTTACATCATGGTTAGGGTTTGAGTTAGGTTTTGGGTTAGTGATATAATTAAGTTTAGCATGATTCTTAGGTTAGAAAAATAGGTTGTGTTAGAGTTACGGTTTTGAATATGGTGAGGGTTAGAGTTAATATTATAATTAGGGGTAGGGTTTAGGTTAATAGTTAGAATTATGGTTAGTGTTAGGATTTATATAATGTTTAGGGTAAGGGTTAGGGTTATAATTATAGTTAGGGTTAGTGTTTAGATTAGGTTTTTGTTAGGGTTTGATTAAGGTGTGGATTAGGATAAAGTTTATAGTTAGGGTTTAGGATTAGGGTTAGGGTTAGGTTTTGGGTTAATGATATAATTAGGATTAGGGTCACTCTTATGTAACACAAATAGTTACAATTAGCATTATGGTTAGGGTTTAAGATGCATGATTAGGATTAGAGTTTGGATTATGGTTAGGATTCGAGTTTAGGATGATAGTTAGAATTACGGTGAGTGTTACTATTTACATAATATCCAGGCTTAGGATCACAGTTTGGGATAAGGTTAGGGTTAGGTTTATAGTTCCGATTAGGATTACATGGTTAGGATTAGGGTTTACATCAAGGTTAGGGCCAAGGTTAGGGTTATGATTAGGGTTAGGATTTACATCAAGGTTGGGGTTTTGATTATAGTTGGGGTGAGGGTTAGAATTGTTGTTAGGTTAGGGTTTAAGTTAGAAATTTCAAGGGTTAGGTTTAGGTTTGAATTATGATTAAGGTTAGTGTTTCGATTAGGTTTTAGTTAGGGTTTATGGTTAGGTTTTATTTTAGGTTTAATTTTGGGATTACGGTTAGGGTTAGGGTTTACATCAAGGTTAGGGCCAAATTAAGGGTTCTTAGTATAGTTAGGATGAGGTTTAGAACTATTGTTTGGTAGGGTTTAGATTAGAAGTTTCAAGGGTTAGGTTTAGGTTTGAATTAAATGATTAAGGTTAGTGTTTAGATTAGGTTTTAGTTAGGGTTTAAATTAGGGTTTGGTTAGGGTTAAGGCTAGGGTGAGGGTTACAATAAAATATACATTCAAGGCTTAGTGTTGAGGTTAGGATTTATAGTATGGGAGGGTTAGGGCTAGTTTTTGGGTTAATAATTGTATGCAATGAAAATGTAGACCTATTTGCTGCAAACACAAAACACCAAAAACACCAAATAATCACATTAGATGTTAGTAAATGCAACAAAATAGGAAATTCTCACTACAACCTCAATGAGCTAAAACAAGGGCACCCAATAACCTTGTTTGATTTTCTCTTCAAGATTATTTGTGGGTATGCTCTCCCAATAAAAATGGAATGCAATCTAAATGCAAAACTACAAAATGAAATATGAGGGTTTTGGAGACAAGTATAAGAAACTTGCCCCAAATCTCATAATGATATGCAAGTGCAAGATCTATGAAGAAGATAGTGCACAAGCAAAATGATGCAATATATTTTGATTTTTGAATAAGAAATGAAATGCAAACTAACTATGAATAAGAAGAAAAGATTCAAACTATGCTATGAAATCAAAATTAATCTATGATGCAAGAATCAAAATCTAAACTAAGAATGAAAATGCCAATAAACTATGCTAAAAAATTGAAATGCTACAATACTAGATTGCTAGAATGCTTAGAATGCTTAGTATGCTTAGAATGATTGTGCTTGCAAAATTCTTAGTAGCCTACAAATGAGATAAAGAGCTTCTTTTATAGAAAATGAAAAGAAATGGATGGTGGAGATTAAGGGGCAAAAGAATGAGTGGCTAGGATTAAAGGTTAGGTAGGGTTTGGAAAGGATGAAGAGGCAAAAGAAATGAGTGGATAGGATTAAGAGGCATAAAGATGAAGTGGCAAAAAGTCAAACTTCATTTGAGAGGGAAAAAGAGATTTGAAAATGATTGGTGGAGAAAAAAGATGGAGAGGTGGCCACCTTGGAAAAGGTGATTGTGCACATGTTTAGAGGTAATCCACCTTTTAATTAAGATTAGAAGAATATTAGAAAAAGGTAAGCATAGGAAAAAGGGAAAAGGGATTAAATTAAAATAAATTTAATTTAGTCATGGTTTAGAAGAATTTTAGGCTAGTGGAGGAATAAAATAAATAAAATTTATTTTATAAAGGGAAATGGAGGGATAATATATTAAATTGAATTTAATATATTATAGTATTTAAATACAAAGAGAAAATGAATTAATTTAATTAAAATTAATTAAATTAAATAAATAGAGGAATATAACAATATAGTTAATTAATTAAAATCAACTATAATGTTAAGGGTGAATATTAATAAAAATTAATATTAGAGTGCAAAGGGAAAATGAATTTATTTAATTAATTTAAATTTAATTAAATAAATAGAGGAATATAACAATATAGTTAATTAATAAAAATTAACTATAATGTTAAGGGAAAATATTAATAAAAATTAATATTAGAGTGCAAAGGGAAAATGAATTTATTTAATTAAATAAATAGAGGAATATAATAATATAGTTAATTAATAAAAATTAACTATAATGTTAAGGAAAAATATTAATAAAAATTAATATTAGAGTGTGAATGGATAATTTTAGGTGTCTACATTTTGCCCCTCTTTGATGCAGTGTCAAAATCGGCATCGCATCAAAGAAGAAGAAAACAAGATGCCCCAAGAGTTGCGCCTAAGCGACGATGGGAAGAGGATGTGCCCCCTCGAGAAAATTGAACAAAAAGTAAAATTTGACAATTTTCTCGAAAGGAAGGGTGAGGGTGGAGGAAGTGAATAAAAGAAGGGCTTCAATGCAAAATGAGCCTAAATGCATACTATCATTGTGTCAACATGGGAGAGCATATCCTATTTTGATGTTGCATAGGAATCATGTACCACATGCTAGATAAACAAGGATAACATGATTCAGATGCGTAGACCAGACACTCAAACAAAAAGACACATCATACCACAAAAAGTTGTGAATCAACCCCAAAACCTATATAAACAAACGAAGATATGAATATTTAGGTCATTTAGAGTAGGTGTGATTGAACACAAAAAAGATAAAACAAAAGGGAAGGCCTCATGACCAAGTGGCCATTTAGTCCATAGTGCTTGCCCAGAACAAAGTTGATACTTAGATTTAGGATTGGATGAGTCTTCTTAGGAAAGATGTATCCTGAAGGACCAATGATGATTGATTAAAGGTTGTTTATAAGTGTCAAGGCAAAACCAATAGATCAAATGACATCAAGGGTAATTAGTCTCCAAATGTTTGTGATAGGATGTATGTGGTCAGTGAGTTTGAAAGAGTGTTACCGATCGCAATGGAGCTCAAGAGAATTGGGTCAACTACATAGGTGAGTGTGTGCAAAGTGAGTGAGATGGAAGGTGAACTTGGTTATCCTCCCACACAGACATAGGAGGGGAATGAAATGATGGACAGGAGAAAGTATCCTGATAGACGATGGATCTAGGTGAACTACACATGGTACTTATCCAAGGTGCCTATTTCCAGGTTTTCACCATAGGATGAATTTTTATTGCATTTTGTTTTTTTTGTCATCAAGGCACCTATTTGCCAGGTTTTCACCAGGATGATGATTTTTTCATGACATTTTATAATTTTTAGGATTTTTTTCAGGACTTTTTAAAATGTTTAGGATTTTTTCAGGATCATAAATTGTTGGACACAAGTACTGTTGATTCTCATGTGTAGAAGCTCTTCATATGCATAATATTCACAGGATCAAGGAGCGGATCTCCCTCTGGTGTACCTATATGATATGCTCCTGAGCCAAATTTTGCTGTAACCACAAAAGGCCCTAACCAGTTTCGCTCAAATTTTCCTTTCTTCTCACGGTTCTTGAGATTTCTCATATTGTGTTGTAGGACTAGATCACCAACTTCAAATTCTCGGGGCTTGATCTTCTTATTGAACTACAAGCAAAGGTGATTTTGATACATGTGAAGGTGGTTCAGGGCATTAAGGCGTCATTCATCCAGGAGTTGCAATTCTTGTAAGCGAGCAACTTGATACTCCTCATCAGTTATCAAATTCTTTAGGGAGATTCTAAGGGAAGGGAGCTCAATTTCTATGGGAAGTACAGCCTCAGAACCAAAAACAAGGGAAAATGGGGTGGCACTAGTGGGGGTACGTATGGAGGTACGGTAGGCCCAAAGAGAAGGATTTAGCTAAAGGTGCCAATCACGACTAGCATCATCGACTATATTTTTGAGGATGTTTAGGATAGTTTTGTTAGTAGCCACTGCTTGACTGTTACCTTGTGGGAAATACTTACTGGAACAATGCTAGGTTATACCAAATTTTCTGCAAAGCTTAGTGACATCTTGATTTTTGAAAGCGGTTCCATTATCAGTATGGATATCTTGCAGGATGCCATAGCGACAGATGATGAAGTTCAAGATAAACATGGAAATCTACTTGCCTGTAGTATAAGTGAGGGGTATGGCTTCAACCCATTTAGTGAATTATTCAATAGCAGCAAGGATATATTTGTGGCCATTGGAAGAATTAGGGTATATTTTCCCTACAAGGTCAAAACCCCATTGTGAAAAGGGTCAGGGTGTGATGGTGGGATGGAGCCCTTGAGCGGGATCGTGTATCAAATCGCCATGTTGTTGACAAGGAACACATTTTTTCACAAAGTGGTATGCATCTTGTTCCATAGTTGGCCAATAATATCCAGTATGCAACAACTTTTTAGCTAAAGTGAGTCCACTAGAATGAGCCCCACAAATTCCTTGATGCACTTCTTCTAAGGCCGTTTGTGCTTCCTTTGAATTCATACATCTAAGAAGAGTTCCGTCAAAGTGTTTCTGGAAAAGGGTGTCACCCAAGATAGTGTAACAGGAAGTTCGGTGGATAAAGGTTTTGCGTTGATTACTGGAAAGGATAAGTGGGATGATCTCATCATGAAGGTAGGAATAAATGTCTTGGTACCAAGGGGAATCAGGACAAACAATTTCACATACCATCTCAGACTCCAGTTGGTCATAAGCAGGGACCTTAAGATTCTCAACAAGAAACTCACACCTTTGACTATTTTCTGGCATATCTATCAAAGAGGCAATGGTAGCCATTGCATCAGCTACTTTGTTATTAGATCTTGGGATATGTTGAAAATTTATTTCTATGAAGTGTGCCTTTAGATCCTCAACCATGCAGTGATAAGGAAGGAGCATGTCATCCTTTGTTTGAAACCCATCATTAACTTGTTTGACAACCAATTGAGAATCACCAAATACAAGCAAGTTAGAGATATTCCAGTGAATAGCTTGATGAAGTCCAGCTACCAGAGCTTTGTATTCTACAATGTTGTTTTTGCAAGGAAATGTAAGCTTATAAGACTTAGGAATGAGATCTCCTTGTGGTGTCACAAATAAGAATCCTGCTCCCCAGCCTTTTTGGGTATAAGATCCATCAAAATAAAGTTTCCATTGTATGCTTGAGGTGACAGTCATGATTGATTCATCTGGGAAATCTATAACAATAGGATGATCACCTTGAACAGGAGCTTCTGCTAATTGATCTACAATTACTTGGCCTTTGATAGCTTTTCAATCTACATAAACAATGTCAAACTCACTCAAGATCATAACCCATTTTGTTGTGCATCCAATGAGAGTGGCTTTTGACAAGAGATACTTAAGAGGATCAACTTTAGCAATAAGTTGTGTCTTATTATTAAGCATGTAATGACGTAATTTTCATGTGTAAAATGCCACAACCAAACATGCTTGCTTAATAGCAGTATAGTTCAATTCATAACCAACAAGTGTTCTGCTAAGGTAATAAATAGCACGCTCTTTTCCATTATCATCTAGTTGTGCAAGAAGGGCACCAAGTACAACTAATGTAGTAGATATGTAAAGAATTAGAGGTCGACTTGGAACGGGTGGGACCAGCACTGGTGGGTTAGCTAGATATTGTTTCAACTACTCAAATGCCTTTTGACAGAGACAATCCCATAAGAACTTATTATTTTTACGCAAAAGATGTGAAAAAGGATAAACCTTATCTACCAACTAAGAGATGAATCTATGAATACACTGAAGTCGGCCTTGCAAACTATGAAGTTGCTTCAATGTCTATGGGGGTGGCATATCTAAGATGGCTTTCACCTTCTTTGGATCTACCTCAATCCCTCATTGAGACACAATGTACCCCAATAATTTACCTGACTGAACACCAAAGACACATTTTTTAGGATTTAATCATACCTTGTACTTTTCCAATCTTTCAAAGATTGTAGAAAGGATGGCTATATGTGATTCTCGTGTTTTGGATTTCCCAAGAAAATCATCTACATAATCTTCCATAATGACATGAAGAAGATCATGATAGATCGTTGTCATAGCTCTCTGATAGGTAGCTCCTGCATTCTTAAGACCGAAAGGCATTACTTGATAGCAAAATGTACCCCAAGGTGTAGTAAAATTTGTCTTGTGTTGATCCTCAGTTGCTATCTTGATTTGATTATATCCATAGAAACCATCCATAAGAGATAGCATCTCATGTCTGGCAGTTAAATCCACTATAATATCAATATTAGGTAGTGAAAAATCATCTTTAGGATAGGCCAAGTTAAGATCTCTAAAGTCAATACAAATTCTTATGCCCCTAGAAGCCTTACCTACTAGTACAATGTTAGAGACCCATTCTGGATAATCTATAGGTCGTATAAATTCAGCATCTAGCATTTTATGTAATTCTTTTTTAACAAGCAAGGCAACTTGAGGATGCATCTTTCTTAACTTTTGCTTGACAGGCTTTATTGTAGGATCCACTACAAGATGATGTACTACAAGATCAGGATCCAAACCGGGCATATCTTTATAGGACCATGCAAAATTTATTTTTATCTTGCAAAGAAACTTAGTCATATCTTTCCTTTCTTTCTCATTGAGTGATGCTGCTATGTATGTGATCTTAGGATTATCTATAGTGCCAAGATTGACCTCTATTGTACCTTCAATTAGGATAGAGTATTTTTCTGACATGAATGGAAAGTCAACTTCTCCCTCCTCTAGTGCCTTAGAAAGGTTTTCACTAGAGGATGTGTCCTTTATTTTCTCTTTTTCTTCACCCAAAGATGCCTCAGGGAGGTTTTCACTAGAGGGTGTTTTATTTTCTTTTTAATTTTTATTTTCATTTTCACTTTTGTGACTAAGAGAATTGACTTGGCTACCAAAGTAGGCTTTCTCATTGTAGACTATGTTGTGCTCATGATCTTGGAGATTCTTAAGTCCGAATAGTGTGAGTAGTGCCTCATCCGAATTGCATATGTCTAAATCTAGTGGTGAATCTTGTTGGTCCCAATCGATAAGTTCAGGGTGTTTGAGGGGAAGGGTGGGGGATGAAAGGTCTATGGAAGTGATGGTTAGGACACAATTAGATTCAATGAGATCATCTTCGATAAATTGGAAAGGGACTTCATAGAACTCTTCATCGTTGTCTGATTTAGTTTCAGCTGAACAAAAGTCCTCATCCAAAGACACCTTGGTTTCTAGGGAGCCCAATCCTCGGCCTCAAGGATAGCCAGCTGCTTTAATAATTGTCTTTCTCCCATTTTCATTTGCCCCCAGTCCAGTTCCATGATATCCCATGCTTTCAATAATAGGAGTGACCTTTGGGTATTTGTCCTTAGGAATTTCCACTGGTTTCTCTTAATCATCATTGAAAAGCCAAGATAATACATCATTCTCCATGTGTTCATCTGCAAGGGATCCCCAGTGTTCAAAAGTAGTCTTTTTGCATGTCATAGTTTCCTTATTGCCTTTAGGAAAAAGTTGTTTAGGTTTACCAAAGGACCTCGAGGACAATGGAAGTTGTCCAATGCATAAGGAACTCTCAAATTTATACTCTCCCATTCCTTGATCTGTAAATTTTACTTTCTTTTCTGATTCAAAAATCTTTTCCTCGGTGACTTTTCCTTTTCCTTTATGAGATACCTTATTTGTTTCTTCAATGGGAGATTTTTCAGGAGGAGGTTTAGTGGAAGCCTTTAATTCATTCGTAGGACAATAATAAGATTGCTTTGCTTCCAAATTCTTGCAGTACTGAAATGGTTCTTGATCCCCAGGGATAGTAATTTCACATCCATGATGCAGAAATTTCAAACATTGATGGTATGTAGATGGTACACCTGAAATAGCATGTATCCAAGGTCTTCCCAAAAGTATATTATAAGGGAGATCTAGATCAAGAACATGACAAGAAGTCTCAATTATAACAGGGCCCACCTGTAAAGGAAGCGTGATCAATCCTTTAGATTCCCTTTCTCTATCATCATAAGCCTTTATAGTAATGTGTTTTGTTATATCAATGAGATCTTCTAAAAGTCCTATGTTTCTTATCATTCTCATAGTGCAAAGATTCAACCCAGATCCATTGTCTATCAAGACTCTTTCTATTTTGGTGGAGTGAAAGATAACTTCAATGTGAAGAGGCTTATTATGATAAGGGTCAGAACCATGAAAGTCTTTTTCTGTAAAAACAAGATGTGATTGTGTGGCTAGATTCCCAATCATAGCTTGGAACTGGGAGGCATTGATGTTTTCAGGGACTCAAGATTCAGTAAGGGCTTTTTCAAGGACTTCTTTATGTATAGGAGATGTATGAAGTAGCTCAAGTATGGATATCTGTGCAAGAGTCTACCCTAGTTGTTCCAAGAGGTCATAACATGAAGAAGGCCTAGTATATGTGGATGGTGCAGCGGGTGGATCAACTACCTGAACAATAATTCTTCCTCTTCTAGTGGTAGCATTGCAATCAGCAGCTTTAAGCTTGAGAGTGCACACATGGTTGTCAGATTCTTCTATGCGACCACAAAGAGATTCAAAGCCACAACAATCATTGTCCTAGATTTTAGAGCCTTGAATATTATTGGTGGTTGATGCAGGGCCCTCCATATGTCATAATCTCATACAAAAACTTCCGAAGGTCATAACTTTTGACTCAGGTCTGGGTTTTTGCTGAAATTTTTCGGGTGCATTCCTCAGGTGGTGGCATTTATTTTGCCAATAATCTCAGATCGATTGGGGTCCATTTTAGCACATTTTTGGGAGCTGAAAGTTTCATCTCGGGCTCTGAAATCAGCTTTTAGTGTTTTTTCTCTAGTTTTTAGAAAGTTCTATTTTGTAATAAATTTGAGTTTATGTTATCAAATCTCGGATATTAGTTGGAAATTCATTATAACTTAGTTGAGGGCATGTTTAGGGAAAATCTCAGCTTTTTAGGTGTTGTTTCAAAAATTACCAAAAATGGCAAAAAACACCTGTGGAAAAAAACTGCCAAAAAGGGTAATTTTTGGATTTCTTGTTTTTTTCTAGTTTTTTGGTTACTTAAGAGTTTGCAGCAAATTGTAGAGGCATTCAGTGATGAATGAATAATATTGAAGGTTTCAAATCTGTGTTTTTATCTGGTAATTGAATATTATTGTTAATAGAGGATTGTGTGCTACATTAGTGGTGTAGTCATAAGGCACATTTTTGGAAGATGAGGCATTGTTTTGATTATGATTAGGGAATTGTTGATTGTAGATCTTAAGTTGTGCATTAGATGATGAAGGTGTATAACCTCCAACCTCAATTTTACCATCATCAATAAGGTCTTGGATATAGTGTTTGAATTTCATACATTTCTTGATATCATGACCTTTGATGCGATGATAATCACAATATTCATTATCCTTATACCAAGCAGGTTTGGGTTGATTTTCATCATATGGTCGGGTATTAGGATATATCATCATATTTTGATCAACAAGCTTTCAAAAAATAACATCCAAGGGTTCTGTAAGAGAAGTGAATTGTCGTCGGGGACATGAAGCGAAATTATTATTGTTGCTATTATTATTGTGAGGGAATAGATAGCCCTGATTGTGAGATTGTTGTTGAAAGGTGTTTTGATTTTTCTGATTACAATTTTGATTGTTTCCATTGCCTTGATTAAAATTACCTTGGTTAGATGCTTGAACATTATGAACATGTTTAGCATTGGTCACTCCATCATTGACTACCCCTTTGTTCTTAGTCCAAAATTTTGGTTTGTCATTGTTAGGAGAGGGATTATAGTGTTTAATGGCTCCCTTTTGTAAGAGACCATCTTCAATTATTTTTCCCTTCCTAACAAGCATTTCAAAAGTATCAAGAGCAGCCATTTTCATTTGGAAGGACATTTCAAGTACCAGATTTCTAGTAAAGATGTCAATAAGATGATTATCTGGCATTTTCCAAGGCATTCTATTAGCTAGGTGTCTCCACCTTTGTTGGAAGCTAGCAAAATTTTCCCCATTATTTTTATTAGTGTTTCATAAGTCACTTAAGGATGCTTGATGTTCGATATTATATGAGTATTGTGCAACAAATTTTTTTGCAAGATCAGGGAAAGAGGATATAGATCCAGGAGGTAGATTCATAAACCATTCGAGTGCTGGGCCTCCAAGACTCCTTGTAAATAGTCTCTTAAGATAATCTTCATTATGGGAGACCTCCTGACAAGCAACATAGAATTCTTTGAGATGTTGGATAGGACATGTCTTTCCCTTATATTTATCAAATTTAGGAATCTCAAAGTTTGCAGGGAAAGGCATCATATTAATTGATTTATCGAATGGATAAGGGCATATTTCCTCAAAGGAAAATTCCTTTTTACCTCCTCTTTGCATGTTGTGGATAAGGCTTTTAAGTTCATTGATTTGATTTTCCAAGTCAGGAGCATTGTGATTTGTAAGATGTGAACCAAAAATTTGTCCCCCTCCAAATTGTGATGTCAAAAACCCAACTGATGTAAGTCCAAGTGTGGGAGGAGGTACATGATGATAAGCTTGTGATGGTACTGGGGTAGATGTTTTTAGGACCCCAAAAGGAACACCAAAGAATGATGAAACATAGTTAACTGAAGATTGGGGAATCGATGTTCCCGACAATGATGTTTGACCCACATTCAAGACACTAGCATCAAAAGGAGTAGATGCATTTGTCATTGTATGAGTGCTAGTGTGTGAAGTGGTATTAGGTATAGCACTGATAATTTGCTAGATTTTTTCAGGCATTAATTGAAATGTTGGTTGTGTTGTTGATATAGGTATTGATGTAGAAGGCCCACTAGAAATGACCTTGTCTTTGTCTTGAGATGGCGTAGTATGAACTACTGCAGTAGTTACTATGGAGACACCTTCTTTAGTAATATTGTTCTAAAATAGTGATTCATCAAAAGTCTCAAGAACTGTGACCCCATCATGGACAAGGTTCATAAATATTTCTATTTTCTTGGCTCGAATCACTTTCTCAATCATCTCCACATTACGTGGGTCCTTGAGAAAGTCATAAACTTGTGGATATGGTAGTATTTCAGATCGCTCAGCTTGTTCAACATATTCATTTTCAATCTCTGCTTGATTAGTCATATCTAGCATCCCAAAACCTCCAAGAGGTACAGAGGAAAAGGGATTCTCATTATCTAGAAAATGTCGACTTGTCATCTTAGCTTGTGAGCAGGTTACAACCATATGATTAGAAAGAAAAGGATGAAGAGAGATGGGTTCGGGAGAATGGTCTGGATCTTGTTTTGATCAAGAGGGCAGGGCCTCAAAGGTTTGATTGATTGTATTTGATGAAGGATTGATGATTGATTGGAGAGGGCAGGGCCTCAAATGGTTTGATTGGGTTTAAAGGTTTAGGACAACCTTAGTGAAAAAGAGATCCTATGAAAAGCAATGATAAAACCTTCATTGTACTTGTAGATAGACTAATGATCACAAGAAAAGAAGGGGATAGGATTGATTAGATTATACCACTTAAGATAGACTAATGTTCTCAAGTGACAAAGTTTGATTTTGATTAAAGATTAGGATCTCTAAAACACTTTGATAAATCTTTCCACCTAGGTTTAATGATGAAGATGGATCAAAGGATAATGAAGACAAAGGATTGATTTAGGTCCAAGGAAATGATGTCATGCTCTAGTAAGAGGGGGGATGGATTATGAAAGATTAAGATGATGAAGGATGTATGAAAGAGGAAGGCTTAATCATAGGTCTCAAAGTTGACAAAGTCTCAATTTATGCCAGGCTTATGCAAGTAGTTAAAGAGCTTGTTATTGAAGATAATCTTGTCAACTTTCTCTTGATCTCAGAGCTCTTGTTGAATAGATTTGACGATGTGTTGATACTTCCTAGCTTTTTGATTGGTTTATTTCCTTTCTCTATAGACCAAAGGTAGTGTGATCTTGGCTTTCTTGTGCTTGGAGATATGGGACATAGTCTATAAAAGTGATGACTTGGTTAACCAACTTGTTCAAAGGAAAGAATTGCTTTTCATACTCAAGCAAGGGAACAAACAAAATTCTGAAAATAATACCACAAGGGACAAAGCAACCTTGAGGGATACAAGCAATTGTGACAAGTCCAAATGATATAAACTAATAGCGCAATGTGTATGTCCAAAATATTTTCATGGATCTAGTACAATTGAAGACACTTCAAACACATTCTACCTAAGGTCAAAAGGGAGGTATTCCAACCTTTTCCCATAACTTGATGCTCTTATCCCCACAATTAAGTGGTTGAATGGCCTTTCCTAGGACTATGCAAGTTATGGATCAATTGGAAGAGATCAATGCTCGCAGTGCATGTCTTTCCACATTTCCACATTTCCACATAGTCAATCTTTAGCATCCAAGGGAGCACATATGGTGAGTATCTTGGGGTGATCTAAGTAAGTCCACTTGGATCAATCCTTGCACAAAGGAAGTCACATGGCTAAAATGGTTGGCCTCTAAGTCCTTAGGTGTCTAGTAAGGTCCTCCGTTCACGACTATCCCTTGTAGTTCTGCAAGTAGAATTGAGGCCTATAGCCCTACAAGCATCCAATAAGTATAGTCTCACAATCAAGATTCAGACCTCTCAGCCCTATACTAGGTGAACATATTCCCCTTGTAGTAAATAAGATTGAGACCATTGATGGCCCTACAAGCACCCAATCAAATGTATTCTTTCTTAGCAAGATTAAGGCAACTAGGCCCTACACATGAAGAAGCATTAGGAATAGAAAATAGCCAAGTCTCCCCTCTCTTTGGATTGAAGGAAGCTTTTGATTATAGTGGGGTGGAGTATCTGGGTTTGCTTGTTCCCCACTTGGGTCATTCCCAAAAGATTGCTCTCATGGCAGGCCCTCTAAAGGTAAATGCAAGAAAAGTAAGATGGATAGCTAATGGAGGTCAAGATTTCTAGTTTTCCATAAGGAAAAGAGCATACTCTCCTACTCCATAGTTTTTCCCAAACACATCAAGCACATGTTCATTTACCCAAGATTCCTTTCTAATGACCAAATTAAATAGGTCTAGATTTCTGGTTTCCCCTTAAAGAGGAAAGAGCATACTCTCCTACTACCCAATCAAATCATAAGAAATTAACCTTCCTAATTAAACTAGGTGCCTATAAAAATTAGCTTAAAGTAGACACAATGTTTTCTTGAACCTCCAAGGCAACCTACAAAACCAATGAATTAGTAGTCGCAAATCTTTTCAAGATCTTCAAACAACGTCCTACAAAACAAATTGATTAGTAGTCTCAAAATATCTTAATCTTGGTCAAAAATTCTAAAAAACCATTGTTAGAAGATATAAAATATCAGATATTTTCAATAAAATCCAATTATGCATTGATCAATGTGCAAATAAAATGCAAACTCATCACAAAAATTTGTATTTCTTTGCATTTGACCTAGTCAACAAGATCTGATTTGTTCTCTGTGATTTCGGCCATAAAAATTAAAATACAAAATAGAGACACCTACTAAAAAATAGAGAGCTTTCCAAAATTGTAAAAATTTTGAAAAAAATCCTTAATTTGTGCTCTAGGGACCTGATTTATCAAAACAGACCAGATTTCAAAGATTGACTTTTTGAGCCCTATTCGTGCATCAAAATAAAAAACACAAAGAATGTATCCTGTGTAAAATTCTTAGACCTTTCCAAAAATGTAAAAATTTCCAAAAAATATGGATATTTGTGACCAAAAATGAATTTTCATTAAAAATCATAAAAAAATCATAACTCACGGACAACTAATTATAAAAATCTAAGATTCGAATTGAAACATACTTGGACCATCCCCCAATTGCAAAAAACAATTTAGGAAAAAATTCCAAGCCGTTTGAAAGATATGATCAAATCTTTCAAAAAAAACCCTAGGATTTGTCTTCAACTCAAAAATCTTCAAAAGTGTAGATCCAATAGGGAAGTGGGTCCCACTGGGTGTGCCAAAATGTATGAAATGAAAATGTAGACCTATTTTCTACAAACACAAAACACCAAAAACACCAAACAATCACATTAGATGTTAGTAAATGCAACAAAATAGGTAATTCTCACTACAACCTCAATGAGCTAAAACAAGGGCACCCAATAACCTTGTTTGATTTGCTCTTCAAGATTATTTGTGGGTATGCTCTCCCAACACAAATGGAATGCAATCTAAATGCAAAACTACAAAATGAAATATGAGGTTTTTGGAGACAAGTATGAGAAACTTGCCCCAAATCTCACAATGATATGCAAGTGCAAGATCTATGAAGAAGATAGTGCACAAGCAAAATGATGCAATATATTTTAATTTTTGAATGAGAAATAAAATGTAAACTAACTATGAATAAGAAGAAAAGATTCAAACTATGCTATGAAATCAAAATTAATCTATGATGCAAGAATGGAAATCTAAACTAAGAATGAAAATGTCAATAAACTATGCTAAAAAATTGAAATGCTGCAATACTAGATTGCTAGAATGCTTAGAATGCTTAGTATGCTTAGAATGATTATGCTTGCAAAATTCTTAGTAGCCTAAAAATGTGTGTGTGTGTGTGTGTGTGTGAGAGAGAGAGAGAGAGAGATTCTTCTATAGAAAATGAAAAGAAATGGATGGTGGAGATTAAGAGGCAAAAAAATGAGTGGCTAGGATTAAAGGTTAGGTAGGGTTTGGAAAAGATGAAGAGGCAAAATGAAATGAGTGGATAGGATTAAGAGGCAAAAGAAATGAGTGGATAGGATTAAGAGGCAAAAAGATGAAGTGGCAAAAAGTCAAACTTCATTTGAGAGGGAACAAGAGATTTGAAAATGATTGGTGGAGAAAAAAGATGGAGAGGTGGCCACCTTGGAAAAGGTGATTGTGCACATGTTTAGAGGTAATCCACCTTTTAATTAAGATTAGAAGAATATTAGAAAAAGGTAAGCATAGGAAAAAGGGAAAAGGGATTAAATTAAAATAAATTTAATTTAGTCATGGTTTAGAAGAATTTTAGGCTAGTGGAGGAATAAAATAAATAAAATTTATTTTATAAAGAGAAATGGAGGGATAATATATTAAATTGAATTTAATATATTATAGTATTTAAATAAAATTTAAATACAAAGAGAAAATGAATTCATTTAATTAAAATTAATTTAATTAAATAAATAGAGGAATATAACAATATAGTTAATTAATTAAAATCAACTATAATGTTAAGGGTGAATATTAATAAAAATTATTATTAGAGTGCAAAGGGAAAATGAATTTATTTAATTAAATTGAATTTAATTAAATAAATAGAAGAATATAACAATATATTTAATTAATAAAAATTAACTATAATGTTAAGGGCAAATATTAATAAAAATTAATATTAGAGTGGAAAGGGAAAATGAATTTATTTAATTAAATAAATAGAGGAATATAACAATATTGTTAATTAATAAAAATTAACTATAATCTTAAGAGCTAATATTAATAAAAATTAATATTAGAGTGTGAATGGATAATTTTAGGTGTCTACAATAATATAGTTAGTTTTATGGTTTGGGGTATGGCTAGAGTGAGCGTTAGGATTTGGGTTAGGGTTTAGAGTTGGGGTAAGGGTTTGTATCATGGTTAGAGTTTGGGTTAGTGATATAGTTAGGTTTAACATCATTCTCAAGTTAGAGAATCTATTAAGATTAGGGTTAGGAATAAGTTTAAGTTTATGGTTAGTGTTAGATTCAATACTATAGTTAGGGTTATGGTTAGAATTATGGTTAGTGCTAGATTTTATATACAATTTAGGGTCATGGTTAAGGTTAGAGTCAAGGCTATAATTATGGTTACAGTTAGTGTTTATATTATATTTTATTTAGGGTTTATATAAGGATTTGGTTAGGGTTAGGATTTGGGGTTAGATTCTAGTGTTTGGTTAATATTACTTGAATACGGTTATATTTAAGGTTTAATTATAGTTATGGCTCAAATGGCTATAGAGTTATAGTTCAATTGGTTTTATGGTTGAAATACAATTAGGATTAGGCTTAAGATTAGATTAGTGTTGGGTTTCAATAAGAGGAAAATATTTAAGTTACAATTAGGTTTAAAGTTAATTATAGTTAGGGTTTGGTTATAGTTAGAGTTTGATGATTGTAATGGTTTAGTTATACTTAGAGTTTAGACTATAGTTCAATTAGGGATGGAATTATGGTTATATTTTTTCCTAGGATTGACATAGGATTATGGTTTAATTAGGGTGAGGGTTAAGTGCGGGTTTAGGTTAAATTATAATTAGATTAGGTTTGTATTTTGAGGTAGGGTATAATTAGGGTTATGGTTAAATTTAGGGTTAGGTTTCAAGTTGGGAAATATTATGGTTAGAATTATGACTTATATATATCTTAAATTCAATAATATCATTTAGGATTATGGATATGGTTCATATGTATATCTTAAAATTAATAGTACAATGTAGGATTAGGGTCAACTTTTTAATATTTTATGTAAATTAGGATTCAATTTAGTTTAGTGGGAGTTTAAGGGTTAGGTTTAAGGTTTAAGTTATCAAGTGATCCTATTTTTTCATTCTTGATTGGAATAGGTTTTGGAAGGTTTTGAAAGATCAATTATTGTTAATAAATCTTAATGTTAGGTTAATGGTTTATTATTAAGATAGATGAAAATGTTTGATAGGTTGAGAAATTTTTTATGAAGGTTATATTAATATATATTTGATTAATAAGTATATTAGATAAATAAAAATAAAATATTATTATCAAGTAATAATTTCCAGCCCATTACTATTTGTAATACTGTATGTACAAGATCATATGTAAGGATTTTTCCAACCAACTCAAAAATATTCTACCTTCACTCATTTCACATCATCAAAATGGATTTATACTAGGTAGAGAGATTTTTGATAGCATCATCTATGTATCTGAAGTTTTCCAACCAAACTTGATGTCTCTAAAGCTTTTGATAGAGTTATTTGGTCCTTTCTTGCACATGTTCTTATAATCTTTGGATTTATCATTCAATGGGTAAAATGCATTTTCTTTTGTATCTCCTCTATAAGTTTCTTTATTCTTGTAAATAGAAATGTAAATGGATTCTTCAATGCTCACAATGGGCTGAGACAAGATGACCCATTATCCTCTTCATTATTTTCTCTCATGACCGAAGTTTTGGGATGTCTAATCAAGAAACAATATCACCATGATAGGTGGAAGGGCATCATCTCTCATCCTAATATTGAACCAACTACACATTCCCAGTTTGTAGATGATGCCCTATTATTTGGAGAAGAAGGTACAAATAATGCACATGTCATCAATTAAGTTCTAGATGCTTATTATGCTACTTTATGTCAAATAATAAATAAAGAGAAATCACATATCTATTTTTTCAATGTTTCCAAATCAACACAAAAGAATATTGCATAGATACTTGGCTTCAATATTGGTTATTTTCCCATCACATACTTGGGAGTTGCAATCAAGGCTACTATTAGATAGAATCAAATTTGGAAGGACGTGCTCAACGAATGTCAATCCAAAGATGAGAAATGGAAAAATAAATGGCTATCATAAGCTGGTAGAATATTAATAATTAAATATGTCTTATCTACCATCCATATTTAAAGTATGTCATGTTTTAGCATGAACCACTCCACTGGTAATAAATTGGATGGTTTACTCAAAAAATTCATTCGGGATGGAGCCAAAGATGCAAGGAAGATTCTATTGATCAATTGGAACACTGCATGTCTCCTTAAGGAAGAAGGTGGAGTAGGACTTAGGAAAATGAAACTTTAAAATAGAGCACTTGGAACCAAATTAGCTTGGAAAATGTACACCCAACCAAATAAATTATGGTGTAGAATGTTGCAAGATAAATTCCTAGATATAGGGGATGCTAACAAAATTTTCACAATAGCCAATTCAGCAAGAGGATTTTCCTCTTGGAATTTCCTTTGGGAGTGCAGAAATATCATCACTAAGCACATATCTTGGCATATAGGAGATGGGAAAAAAGAAAAAAATTGGACTGACTCTTGAGAAGGGTAAGTCCCTCTCTCAGGTATCTTTGAAGATCAATCTTGGATCTCACAGGTAGAAAACATCATACGAGACAAGCTATCATACTACATAGAAAACCAAAACATGTCTGGTGAGAGATGCTCGTGGAAAATAATTTCAATTGGTGACAGGGACAACTATGTCAAACTGAATGCGATCTTACAAAATAGGTTAATTTTTAATACAAATAAAGAAGACTCCTTATTCTATTGTACCACCAAAATAAGTTCATATAGCTCCAAACTTGGTTATGAGTTGCAAAGATAATGTATACAAAATCAAAATAGGCTCAACCAACTATTATGGAACAAGCATATTCTTCCTAAAGAATGGTCATTCTTATGGATTAGACTCCATGAGAGGATTTTAACTTGCAATAGACTCAGATCCATTGGAATAATGGGACCTAATTGGTGCATCATGTGGAAACAAAGTGAGGAAAATCCAAACCATCTACTTCTCCATTGTCCATATGTTAGTAGTTGTTGGGATTGGTTCTACAACACTACTAATTTTGCATCTGTCAGGAATAATAAACTTGTGGACTATCTCTTGGCTTGGTCAAAAAAAATTAATAGTAAATGGGGATTCCTATGGTTAATTAGCCCCTCTATGATCACATGGAAAATTTGGAAAGAAAGGAATAGGAGAATCTTCAAAGACCAGTTCGTATCATCAGACCTCCTCATCCCCAAGATCAAGTCATCTATTGAAGAAGTCATCAATGAAAATAAAAGAACATCTTTCAAGTATTTTAATGAATGGGACAAGGAAATATAATCAAAAGGGTATTTTTCCAAACTTAGCACATCCAAAACACATAAAAAATGTAAAAATAGAAATCATATATGTTGGTGAACTCCCCCAAATAATTGGGTCAAACCAAATTTTGACAGTGCAAGTAAATGTAGCCAAGGAAATGTTGGCTTTGGAGATATCATAAGAAATAAACATGGTGATCTCATCTCAGGCACATACGACAATATTGGCATCACCACAAACAACAAAGCCAAGATTCAAGCTCTAAAAGAGAGGCTTTCTCTTTGCATATAACAAAACCATTTAAATGTTATCATTGAAGGAGATTCACAAATCATGATCCAAGGCATCTCTCAATCTAGTTTTAACAACTAGAAGCTTTCTAGATGGAATCCTAGAATTATATCCCTACTCGATAGTATAAATCAATTTAAGTTACAATATATCCTAAGGGAAGGAAACCAAGTGGCATATTCTCTTGAAAATTTTGGATTCCTCTTTGATCTCTCCATAACCATTATAATATTAGAATCTCAAGATATCTCTGACATTATATCTATCATCATTGCAGATCTCTCACCTATCCCTAGATCAGGGATCAATTGACCTCTTCAACATTATTGACATCTCGTAGACCTAGACAAGACTATCACATGTACGATGTTCTTGAGTTGGCTTTTCATGCATAGGAAAGGCACTTTTAATTGACTAAACATGGATACTCATTCAGCTTGAAATAACTGAATGTTTATCCTAACTATCTTGGGCAATGAGACTTTGGGATCATCATAGACACTTTCAGATCTTTTCTCTTCCTTTATATGCAAAACACACTTTCATCCCTTGTTAGTTAATATGGCTCCATTTTTGGGTCTCAGTTACATGAACTATGAAAATAATCTCCCTCAGAAGATCCTAGACCTATTCACTATGATCAAAGAGATATACGATGTCATTACCTATATGATGTATACCTTTCTCACCCTCAACAAGTATTAGTGTGATGACCAAGTTTATGGGGTTGTTCTTACCCCACTAGAAGATATCCTCTACTCCATGGAAAAATGTGTGGAACTAATGGTCAATTTTTTAAAACCTATCAATGGAAACGTGATAGATGAAGCCGTCTTAGAGATGGAGAACAAGGAAACCAATAGAAGACTCAAGACAACTTGACCTCCTCTGTAGATGAATAATTTAGTGTTGTAGATGAACATGCCATGCTTCACTGTAAAGGATCATTTTGTTAGGATTTGGTAACACTGAGAGTGGGGTGAATCAGTGTCACAATACTTTAGTGAATTCTTAAACTTATTTACTTTCCTTAAGAAATGAATAAAGATGTACAAAAAATGAACAACCATGCAACAAAGATAAACATAGAATAAATCATAACACTATATTTTTTTTGAGGAAACCCTAGCCAAGGAAAAACCCCGGTGGGGATGGTACCCACAATATTTTACAATATCAATCTTGACACCTTGTTAGGAGTTATAGCCTATTAGGAGCTGATTAATAAAATATAGGCAAATCCCTATTAGGGAATGTATACAATAATATCCTTGTTAAAGGATCGACCCTGTTAAAGGTCCTATCCTAGTTAGATGAAAACAAACCATGTTAGGGGTGTACAATAGGTACAACAACACTTACAACAAATCTATTGTCCAAAATACAATTGGTTAACAAAGTATCTCTAGAAGAACTCCTCTTGTTCTCCTTCATCTTGATCTCTTCTCTGCAATTTATATGTCTTCATAATTTTCATCCAATAGCATTACATCCATACATCATCATATTGCTTGCTACACTCTTTTACAAAAGTATCTATATATTTATACCCTGTTGAGAGTATAATTATAAAGCTAGTCGGCATCATTATAGCTAAACATTATATTAATTCAAGCGTAATTGCAAGCTTCATTAATATCCTCAGTGGGCTCAAATCCAAGATAGCATCCAAGAATAAGTTTCCAAATGCTCACAAAGTCAGCTTCAATGATCGCTAACATGTTATGCTATATTTACTATCTTCGCATCCAATCAACAAAACATATCTTTCTGATCCCTCAATACTTACATGTGCGACCTCACACATGTGTTCATTGGTGTCCTACAAGAATGACATCAAGACCACATGCCTTAATATAATTTTTGTGAAGCTTGTTAATCTTTTCTGTTAGACTGGGTTACTGAAACAGTTTGTGGACTTGGGCATTTTTCAATCAACAACTACATTCAAACATAATCATCATATCCAATATGTGTGACCATGAAACTAATAAGTGTTGCCATAAATAACAACATTCTATACATGTGCATGTGCATATGTGTGCATGTACTGATGACTTGCCAACAATCTCCCCCTTTGGCATTGATGGCAACACTTAGTGAAAAATGACTAAGTGCATCATCAAAGCAAAAAAGTAAAAGGAAATATAATGACAAAAATTTAACATATAAAAATTTAACACATAATCTTCAAAAACTTCCCTTTATTTATGTTTGTTGTACTTCATATTACACATAGATTTTCTCTCTTTCACACTTCACTTGTGTCTCACTTCTCTCCCCATTACAATTGTTCACTCCCCCTTACATTGTGCTCTCTTCCTCGTGCATTACATTTGTAATTTTTCACTCTACCTCTCCCCATTTGTCATCGATGGTAAAGGGTATGAAAATGTCAAAATCAGTGAACAAAACAAAAAATTTAGGACAAGAAGAATCATAGTTTAACTATCTGTAACACATCTCTGTAGTTGGTCTTCAAAATCTATATATAAGCCTCTCATGCTTCTTTTATTGCCTCTGCCACCTGAATCATTCCACAAAGACTGTATGTGGCCTTGTCTATTTTCTCTACATCAATAGGCAGTAGTTCCTAAAAAAAATTTAATCCAAGATGTAAGTCCTTATAGGTGCTCTCCAGAACATTGATCTTTGGAGTCAAAAATTTATTTAATTCTATAAATCTCTTATGAACCCTTCTTTCTCCATCTATAAGGTATGGATTTTATCCATGATCCTTTTCACTTTATTATTCATGTTCATAATTTTCTTATCTCCAAAATCTTTAGAGAGTTTTTCTAAAGCCTCGTCATCCTATGCTATGATGTCTGATATACTCTTTACATACTCATGCAAAGTCATGAAAATTCTATAGATATCTTGTCCATTATTAAGACAATATTTGATTTCCCTTTTAGTGGAAATCAATGTATTAAGATCACTCTTGATCCCATCAAGAGTATCTTTCATCCTTAACTTCTTAAAATTGTGAACAACTTTTATTATTGTTGCTTCTTCTAATTTATCAAAACTTTGTTATACTTAGAACATTATCTAGTTTATCTACATGATCTCCAGTATCTACAAGAGGCGTAACCAAAAACTTACTCAAAACTTATGTGGCTCACTGAATTATTTTTGTAGTCTTGTCAGTCTTCTTTTTAGATTCACATTTTTCCTTAGCAAAATAAAGTAATGACCATTGCATCAAATCAGACACATCCATGTCCTCTATGTTAGTTGAAAATGATTGGAAACCACTTGCCAACAAACCAGGTGTAGCAAAATGAGTGATAGGTAGTAATCCTTTTGCACTAGGAATATTAAGTATGTGAGGTCCTACCCCGACCCATCTTAGCTCGACAATTGACTTGATACTTGGACTATATAGATGATACCTATTTTTTGATGCTAGATCTATTTTGATTATGACTTTATATCATTAGACATCATGTGATGATTTTACTTTATTATATTGATGATGATGTTAGACGTACCTCTACATGCTTATGTTAGATTCATACTTATTATATGTTTTGAAAAGATGAATGAATTTTGAATTCTACATTTTGTTACATCAACTTAAGGAATGTAATATGTGATAGA
>BSBK01008368.1:0-5000 GCA_027943335.1 Chamaecyparis obtusa | reverse complement strand
TCTTCATATTTTCTTCATGAGATATTAAAGAGAGTCTATTTGACGACATTTATTTTAATCTTGTTTAATTAAATTTTAATTCGAATTCTCCTATATCCCTCTATAGACTTAATGTTGGAATTTCTTTTATAAATATACTAAATAGAAGAAATTAAATAGATTACAAAATAATGAAATGTCATGAGCTTTAATTGTTTAAGATTTAGGAAATTTTATGGTAAGGAAATCTAGATTTAAATTTTAAACTAAAATAACTATTTGGAGTTATTTCTAGAACACAACTTGATTGTAGAATTTTTGTCTAATGTATCCTATATGCCACCTAACACAATAATGAATTTAGGCCTAAAATTAGACAATGACATATCTATTTGAATTTGAGCTTACTAATTAATTTGAGTTCATTTTATCCCTTTAAATAAAAAAAATTATAGAGAAATGAGTTGCTTATCTTTAAAATTCATAAGGGAAATTTTAATATCATAAATTTATATTCTATGCATATAAGGGAAAAGTTCCCTATATGCTCGTCTAACTTTAAACCAATGACTTTATAGTCCCCATAACCTGGTTTGAGATAGGGGATATTATTATCATTCATTAATTGGAAATTGAGTTGAATTATAACCTATTGTTACTTTCTCACCAAACCTAGTTAGGATTTTTGTGTTGCCTAAATGTCGTCAGTTCATTTTAGGGATGATGGCTTCATTTTAGGGATGATGGCATGCCAGCGCATTCCATGATTCCCCTATGCGACATTGGGTGACTAGGCCTTCTGTTTAAGTTTTGTATCAAGTGAGTTGTATGTGAAACCATAGTTGTCATCAAGTATTGTTTCAAAAAAAAATTTGTTGTTGTGTTTTGTTTGTGTATTTTGGGCATTACATTCTAGTATCATAGCACAATTTCTACTCTAGGAACCTTAAAACCCATTACATTTGTCATCTCACTGTTTGATTTTTCCTTAGTGTAGGATGCCTCCAGTCACATGTAGTGCTTGCTAACATGGGCAGAGATCCAGAGGCAGTCATGTGGTAGTAGAGAGAGCTAAGCAGGTAGCCGAGGGAGTAGGTGATGAGCAAGGGACCCCTCCTATGCTGCCACCTAATCCCAACTAGGATATTCTTAATGCTTTGCAGAATCTAGCCAGTATTATTATGGATAGATCACCTTCAAGAGGTCAATAGACTGAGGTCTGGGAGCGGAGTATGAGTCCCCTCCTAGATGGGTAGTGGAGCAAGTAGATCATGAGGGTGAGTCGATCCACATGCCAGAGCTGCCACCAGAGCTAGTGCCGAGAGTGCCCTATGATATAGGGGACCTGATCAGAGACCTCGTTAGACTACATCCACCACCCTTTTCTCTATCAATAGGTGGGATAGAGGCTGAAGCTTGGCTTTTGAGCCTTGAGCATTATTTTGGCTTGCATCCTTATGAGAGAAACCTTAAGGCATGATTTGCAATTCACATGCTAAGAGGGACCACCTCTACTTGGTGGAGGCAGGAGGAGGTTAAGAGCCATCTTTCCTTAGATACCCTCACATGGGAGACCTTCTTGGAGATATTTCAAGCCTGATATATGTCAGAGCATTTCAGATAGCGTCGCATCAATGAGTTTCATGGCTTACAGCAGAGAGGACTATCAGTATCACAATACAAGAGTAGGTTTCTCGAGATCCTTATGTGGATTACATGAAGGATGAGAAACTCCAAGTCAACCACTTTATCAAGGGGTTGAATTATGCTATAGTAGATAGAGTACAGATGGTACCTTCAGGAGATTTATGGGATACTGTTGAGAGGGCCATGATCACTAAGGAGATCCATAATAGGTCTCATAACACTCGAGACCGGTCACAGAACTGGAATTTCACACCTCAGTCTTCTGGTTTCTAGAAATATCACTAGAAGGGAATTTAGAAGAACTCATCAGGATCTTCTAGGGCACCTCAGTAGTAGCAGCAGTCTCAGCAGAGCCAAAGATAGAGACCACCCTAGGGAAAGTAGGGCTCTAAGCCCAAGCAGTGGCACTCATAGGGATCTCAACGAGATTAGAGAGCATGGTATCAAACATCTAGAGGTGGATTTAGTGGGCCTAGTATGACAGGAGGATAGTAGCAGTCCAAGCCTCAGAGGATTCAAATCCAAGCTAGAGGTTCATGCTACACATGTGGTGCCATGGGGCACATAGCTAGGGACTATCCTATAGGTCATCCAGCCAACAGTCAGAGGGTGGAAGCTTCTAAGCCGACTATAGGAGACATGGGTAGAGCTCATAGAGTATTTGCAGCAGTTGATAACCACCAAGCTGAGAACTAGGCAATAGTTATTGAGGCTTCAGGCATGATCAAAGGTAGTAGCATTTCTATCCTTTTTTATTCTGGAGCTAGTGACTCTTTTATTTCACCTTTTATAGTGGAGCGATGCGGGCTAGTGGTAGCTAGGAAGGATGTTAGTTGGGAGGTTGAGTTAGCCTCAGGTGCTAGGGTGTCTATTAGTTCCATGATGAGGGGATGCCTATTGTAGATTGGGGACTTTACCACCTCAGTTGACCTTTGTGTCACACCACTTGGATCCTATGATGTTGTTCTCAGCATCGATTAGCTCTATTCCCACAGAGCCAAAATGGATTCAGACAAAAGACATTCAAGTGTTTAGATGATGATGGTGTGACCTTAGTTTTTGTCGGAGTCTAGAGACCTATTTCCCTTTGTATGATTTCTGCTATGTAGCTTAAGCGGTGCATGTGAAATAGATGTAAGTTATTTTCTATCACCATCAATGATAGAGAGGAGGACATTGAGAAGGAAACTTCTCTTGATGACCACCCTATTTTAAAGGAGTTTTTAGATGTATTCCCATCACAGTTACTTGGTATGCCACCACCTAGAGCAGTGGATTTTCATATAGATCTTGTGCCAGGAGCAGAGCCCGTTTCTAGAGTACCCTATAGGATGACTACCCACAAGCTCAATGAGCTCAAGATTCAATTAGAGGATCTCTTGGAGAAAGGGCACATTCATCCTATCATGTCTCCATGGGGTGCACCCATCATCTTCATTAAGAAGAAGGATAGACCTCTTAGGTTGTGCATGGATTACCAACAACTGAACAAGGTGACCATCAAGAATTGGTATCTACTTCCTAGGATTGATGACTTGTTTGATTAGCTTCATGGAGCTTGAGTGTTCTTGAAGATAGACTTGAAGTTGAGTTATCACCAGCTGAGGATTTTGGAGAGCAACATCCACAAGACTGCATTCCGCACATGATATGGGTATTATGAGTTCAATGTGGTTCCTTTTGGACTCACAAATGCTCCAGTTGTATTCATGAGCCTCATGAATAGAGTATTCTACTCATTTTTAGACATATTTGTCATGATATTCTTGGATGACATATTGATCTACTCATGATATGAGCATGAGCATGAGGAACATCTAAGACAGGTCTTGCAATGTTTAAGAGATAATCAGTTGTTCGGCAGCTTGTCAAAGTGTGCCTTCTTTAGGTCAAAGGTACATTATCTAGGCCATGTGATATCAGGAGATGGGATCTTAGTTGACCCATCTAAGCTTAGGGCTATTATGGATTGACCAGCACCTACTAGTGTGACAGAGGTTAGGAGCTTCATGGGCTTTGCAGGCTATTATAGGAAATTTGTCGAGGGATTCTCTAGAGTAGCCCATCCTATCACTTCCCTTCAAAGAAAGGGGAATAATTTTGAATGGACAGAGAGGTATGAGAGAGCTCAAGAGAGAACTTATTAGTGCACCTATAGTTGTAGTACCAGATCTAGCAGTGGACATTGTTGTATGCATGGATGCATCTTTAGATGGGATTGGAGTAGTGCTTATGTAGGATGGTTGAGTTACTACCTACAAGTCTAGGAAGCTCAAGACTCATGAGCTTAACTATCCTACCCATGACCTTGAGCTATCAGCAGTGGTGCATTCTTTTGTGAGGTGGTGACATTTCTTATTAGGCCATATATTTGAGCTTCACTCAGACCATCAGAGCCTGCGGTACATATTCACTCAGCCAAATATTAATGCTAGACAGAGGAGATAGAAGGAGTTCTTATGCGAGTATGACTTCAACATTCACTACATCAAGGGTAAGGATAATGTGGTAGCAAATGTCTTGAGTAGGAGACGTCATGAGCTTTCAGCTATGACTACTAGCATAGATTTGAGAGGGTGTGTATTGCAGCACTTAGAGGAGGATGGTTTCTATTGAGAGGTTTGTTAGATGGCACAGGATCAGAGGCCCCTGGAGAGGAAGTTCTCAAATTATACCCTAGAGTTTGATGGCCTTCTTCTCCATAAAGGATGCATTTTTGTACCTTCTTCTGGTGGGTTGTGTGACTTCATTATCCTTGAGGCTCATAGGGCACCTTATGCAATGCACCCCAGAGTCAAGAAGATACATGAAGATTTGAGACAACTCTATCATTGGCCAGGTATGAGGACACACATTGCAGAGGTTGTGGCTAGATGCTTGGAGTGTCAGAGAGTTAAGGCAGAGCACCATCATCTAGGTGGACTTCTTTAGCCACATGAGATACTTAAGTGGAAGTGGGATGTTATATCCATGGATTTTATAGTTGGTCTTCCTATGTCTTCTCATCACCATGATGCTATTATGGTGGCATTGGATAGGTTGACCAAGGTATCCCATTTCTCACCCATTCGTACTACCTTCACAACACCTAGAGTGGAACAGGTTTTCTTGAGAGATATTTTTAGACTTCATGGCATTCCACGTACAATTATATTAGATAGGGATTCTCTCTTTACTTCATCTTTTTGGAGAGAGCTTCAGACCACTTTGGGCACTAGGATCAATTTCAACACAGCTTATCATCTAGAGATAGATGGTCAAACTGAGAGAGTTAATCAGGTATTAGAGGACATGCTATGCATGTATGTGATGGATCATCAAGTTAGGTGGGAGGAGTACCTACATTTAGTTGATTTTTCATATAATAATAGGCA
>BSBK01008367.1:0-237192 GCA_027943335.1 Chamaecyparis obtusa | reverse complement strand
AGGTGATAACCTTTGTCATTTAACTAATCAACACTCAACAAGTTATGTCTCAGACCTTATACCAAATAGACATCATCAACATTACTTTTTCCATACAAAGAAATTGAACCTTTACCTGTTACCAAGTAGGGTGTGTTATTTCCAAACCCGACCACACCACCATCAAATTCTTCTAGCTTTATGAACTTTCTTTGGTCACCAGTCATGTAATGTGAGCACCCACTATCAATAACCCACTCAATATTGTGTTCCATGTGTGAGACCAATACCTTTACACCTTCTAATTTGACTTCTTTTACTGGAACAAATACTATTTCTTCTTCTTCATTATCTTTAGACTCTTCATCAGGTATACCTTCATCCACTACAACATAGCATTGTTTCTTTCATCTTTCCTTGAATCTTTTGATCTTTTCCTTCTTCTCACCATTAGGAAACTTGGGCAACAATATGTCTTGTCTTGTTGCATGAGAAACACTTCAAAGGTAGCTTGCCTTTGTACTTACTGATACCTCTATGAAGTTTCCTTGTAAGTAATGCTTCAATTTTTTCTTGCTTTCTTTCTTCACCCAAAACAGATTCAAGTTCCCTCAAATAACTTGACATATTGTCTAATTCATTACTTGATCTCTTTACCCTTCTTCACTAAAGCCATTTACAAAGAGGACTTGAAGGCTTCTTCAATTTTAGGAATACTATTGTCATATTAGCTACTCAATTCAAAGTCATAAGCTTACCAATCAATCCATCAATAGAGACAATATCTATTATTTTCAACTCTTGAATGATAGAAACTCTAATGACATAAGATGGTAATAAGGTTCTCAACATTTTACTTACCACATCCTCTTCTTCGATGTTGCCTCCAAAACTTCTAATAGCACCAACTACTTCCTTTATTCTTTGGCCATATTGAGCAATGTTCTCACCTTCCACCATTTTCATGTCATCATATTTGTCCTTTAGACTGTCTACCCTGACTTTTTGCACATGTTTGTCTCCACCATAGATTAATTTCAACTTTTCCTAAAGCTCATAAGCAGTCTTTGGTCTATGTATATCAATGTATTTTTTATTTGATAGATTACTTACAATACCTTCCAATGCTTGTATATTCTATCACTACTCCTTCAATTAATTTGCAGTAAGAGTTCCAACATGGGTTACATATTTATGCTTGACATGATTCCATAACTGTTGCCCGATACCTTTTAGATAAATCTTCATTTGTTCACTCTATATGGTGTAGTTGTCTCTTGTGAACTTAGGACCTTCCTTCTTCATCATTAGATCTTTTCTCCAAGCTGTTAATCTTACCATAAAGAGGACCAAAGCTCTAATACCAATTGTTAGTATTATAAGGTCTAAGATTACTAAGAGAAGGAGTGAATCAAAAATCTATTAATTCCAAATTTTTCATTAACTATTTAACAACATTCATCTACTTATAACTTGTGCAACAATAAAAAATGAAATAAGTGAAACCATGGAGGGAATTAGTACCCACAAATATGCTACATGCTCTTCTAAAGTACACTCTATTAAACCATGTTAGGAGTCACTATGTTAAGGGATTTACCTCTAGCCCTGTTATGAGATTTACCCTGTTAGGAGTAATATGATTAAGGAATTTAGGACTCTAATTAAAGAGCCACCAGTTAGAGGATTTCAATTAAAGACATGTTAGGATCTATCTAGTTAAGGGATTTTCTTGGAGAACTTGTTAGGATTCATAAGTACAATGATATGAGAATAGCACTCCTCCTTTTCCAGTACAGATCCAATTAAGCTCAAACTTCTACTTCTTGCAAACTATCTTCACCCTTCTCTCAACCACACCATGAAATCCATAATCTAAAGAATCGATAATTCATCAATCCAAATATAAATATCTTTTTCACTCACTAGGTTGGCCACTGCCTTAAACAAAACATATTACATTTAAATTTCAAGATTTGAATCTTTTGCTCTTCACCCTAGTATGCCAAAATGTATTACCAAACAATAAAATGCATTTAAAAATATGTGTCGGCCTCCAAATGCACCTGCACATTGATTTGATCAAGAATAGTCCAACTCCTTGACTTTTTCAACACACTTTCAAAATCTTGATGAATCGATCACCTTGAACAATGCGAGATCAACTCATCATTACAAATCAAATCTACCATGTCACCATAATACTTGGAACATGAAAATATTGTACCACAAGCAACCACATCATCACCTGTTAAGGATCTAACACTAATTATTCCAAAAACCTTTTCCATTATGCACAGAGTGATCTTCTGGTCATTAAAACTATACCTTGTGGTACTCCAATCATCTTGCAATCGTGATATCAATCTCATAGCTTAGTTAAGATAATTCTGACAAAACCACAACACATCAATCCACACTAATTTGGTAGAACACTCAAATCATTCATCATTTGTCACTGTCTATTCTCCTGGCTTCTCTCTCAACCTTCAATCGATCATAACTCTCTCCATTCATGTTTGCCAACCTCTGTGATCCAACATACAACATCTAGAGACAACTCTAAATCTCTCATAAGAATCACACACTCCAATTCCTTCTGCAATATTGTATACTTAGTAGCACATCAAGAACACTGTCAACCAACACAACACTAAGTTGACATCAATGACAACACAATAACTGATCTTCTTGTCATCAAACCTGTAACATAGAACACTCAACAATCTTTGCATCAGTTATTCCAACATGGGAAACTCAAAACCAAATTTAATTTACAAAGGACATGGCAAGAAGCCCCACACCTTAAAGAGTAATGTCAAATTTCTAATGTGAAACTATTCACCTACTGGGAAAAATATGAGCCTTCACAGAACAATGGATGATAGTCCCAAGACATGATCGATAATAATGACCATCCTATGACTACCTCGCTATTAATTTTTAGCTTGATGGAATGCAATAATAATCTATAAATATATTCCCATTCGTATAGCCACTTTTCATCAAACATTTCTAGATCCTTTTGAGCCTTCTCTATAGTACCATGAATATTTTCCTCTATTTTTTGTTGTAAAAAGTAACATTCAAATTTTTCAAAAGGAATTGTTGCATTACTTTTAACACCTTTTCTATTCAAACCATCACTCCTAAAAGAATCCCCAACTTTCGTACCCAACTCGGGACCCAAAATGACTTCATCAAGCATAGGATCTATACCATCTGAAAAAACTTCATCTCTCTTCATTGCAATCAAATCTAAAAATTCTCTATTAGGAACCAAAGCATGGAATGAATTAACACTTGAATTATAAGAGTCTTCTCCTTTAATGGATGAAAAAACTGAGATATTATTTCCTCTTCACAAAAAGAAGTGTCTTCCAAAACCTTCAAAAATTATGGAAGATGCAATGTTTCATCAGCTAGATCATCTTCTTTTTCTTTTCCTCTCACAACTTTAGAATTTAAAAATTCTTTATTAGAGCATGCTTTTACTTATTCCATGAAAAAAAATGAGATATTATTTCCTCTTCACAAAAACAAGTGTCTTCCAAAACCTTCAAAAATTATTGAAGATGCAATGTTTCATCAGCTAGATCGTCTTCTTTTTCTTTTCCTCTCACAATCTCAGAATTTGAAAATTCTTTTCATACCATGCTTTTGTTTATTCCCAACAGAATTTTGTTTGACACATTGTCTTCCAATAATGTGACCATATCTTCAAAATGAAATGACTGTAAAATAGACTAATTACAAACCTCTAATTGTAAAGAGCTATCTTTATTGTCTTCTTCAATGAAATTGAAAGCAACATACTCTAATTGTGTATTAGTCTGAAAATTTTCATGTTTTAACATCTTTGGAGTGAGGTGACTTTCAATAGTTTCAAAACTAAGTCTCCAATTATGGAGAAAAGGAAGGTTTCAATGAACCACTATTATTCAGGCTCACAACTCTTCCAATGCTTACTTGACTATCTTTGCTCAATGATATTGAATCTCCATGGGTTTGCATCATCATTCTTTTGATTTTGTTCTCATTCAAGACTGAGAAATTATAAGAATAATATGAATCAAAGACAACTAGATTATCTTAATCATCATCAACTTGTAACTCTTCTTTGAGTTGTGTTATTCTCTTCTCATATGTTTGTTGTGAGCGTGTTCTTTCTTCAAGTTCTTTCAGCTTGTAAAATCTAGTTTGACGACTCCATAAAAGTATTGATACATTGTCATCTTCCACACCTTTCTTTCTTTTTATAGCTTCAATAATGCTTTATGTGTAATGGTTCAAAAAGTTATGGAGAACTTTGTTATCCTTTTTGAGAATTTCTTGGATAGTGGGCTCGGGTCTTCTCCCATTTCTTCTAATCTTTTGATTTTGCATAGTGATTCAATAGAGCCGCCAATCTCCTTGCACACAGAGATATTTTCAAAAACCTATGAAAGGAAAGGACTGGTTTATTGATTCTGAATCCCCAGGGGAGTCGCCAAAATTTGTTGGTTAATAGATCGACCTTCTAATCAAATTGACTCAAACCAATAAAATCCTCTCTATTTACCAAGAGTTGAACAAATCAGTTATTGGTTTGATTTATGAATTGGTAGATATAGCTCCCTAAAATAGACATGCAATAATTGTATATTTTAATTTTCTATATAAATGGGGGGTATGCTCTTAACCAAAGAGCAAAAGAGGCACCTAATGAACACCCATCACCATGAGATATTCATGAATCAAACACAAATTCAAATGCTTAGATGTAAAACTTATTTATGTATACTCATTCCCACGACCATGAAAATTAGATACAATGCGTAACCATAAGAAATGAAAATCTGTGAATAGCTGTAAACAAGCAAAGATCATAACCAATATTGTCACACATAACACCTTATAATCGCATATATTAAAACACAGTTAACACCCGCAATCAATTCATTCTATTCATCCTTCATTTACACATTCAACAAAAATGATTTTTAAAGATTTTGATGAACTACAACCGTGACTTAAAACTCGAGCCACACTCAGTTGTCACAACAATAGGGGGAATTTCAAGCCAAAACTATTGATCCTACCTCCTTGAAATTTTTAACAATAAATAGTCCTCATGTGACCTTTCAGTTCTAGTAACGGATTTCTTTTTGAGTCCCTTGGTCCTTTTGGCGACTATTCAGTTTTCAATAACTAAATCTTTACGATTGATTATTGATTTTTCCCTTAATCTTTTCACCTTCCATGAAATCTTAACTTGTGTCATTTAAAGCTTTTCATTCCACAAGATCCATGCCAGTTCCGCGATTGCCATTAATTCCATAAACCGTCCACATTAAATATTCGATTATGAGAAAGGCTCTTCTTATTACTTCGTATTAGAAGACTCCATCTTTAAGAAATGATGATTTTGGATCGTCTTCAAGACTGCAATAATTAATGGCTCCATAGGTGATATCTCTCGATGAGAATAACTGACTCAACATTTGATTACTTCTATCCCGAAATCCATTAAATTTCAAACAACCTGTTCATTGCCTAAAGAGAAACACCTGGCACGAGTCTCTTGTTATAATGTACAAATTGCTTGCCTCATACTGAAATCAGCATATACATGGAAAATTGTCAAGCTGATCTTGATGACTTGTTCAACGTTGTCCAAAGGATCTTTTGAAACATCATATGGTAGTATGGGCTGGACCAAAGACCATATCCAGTTACTATAGCCTTCCACATTGACAAGCTCAAATAGATTTGATGTCAGTATACTGAAAGGGCTCAAGAACCATAATCAGTTTTTAGCATGAATTTTGGCACTTCCACTGCTAGGAAAGATATCCCTCGAGTAAAGAGAAGTTGTGGGCGTGTCTTCACAAACGAGTTTACTAGCAACTCCTGTAAAAATATCTTTTACCTTCAAATTGTAAATACCATGGACATCCTCCAAAGTATCCAATGCCTTGGAGTAAGTGCTTCTAGACATTGCATGACAACAGGCCTTTGGAACATCATCTTTTGCTTCGAATATATTCTTCATCGGAAAATCGAATTGTACTTGGTACCTCGTCGGGTCCAGAAGCTAGTGATTGAACTAACCTAAACACCGAGATTATCTTATCTCTGAGTTACATTTGATGTGTCAGGCTCTAGTTTGATTTTAGGCATTTCAATGCCGACAATCTCACTTAATTAAGTTTTACTCTTTTTTGACACCCGAGATTTATTGGGTGGTATCTCTGTCATAACTGATTTTGCAGACTCGTAGCTTCTAAGTTAATTAGTGACTTTACATGACTTTTATTGACTTGGTCAAGTGTTAATCGACCCAAGTTTGTTATGGATTGTTGTTTACACATGTGGATTTTTACCATGAAATGATAGACTCGAGAAATGTTATTACTTTAATGATTTATCATGTTAGGAAATGGAAATTATCTGGTTAATTTTTATGTACATGTTAAAGTATTATGTAATCTAGTAGCGATTATGGATTTTTCTTTTCAAGGATTAACCTGATGATAATTGAGTGGTTAGCATTGATGATGAGGGTGTGGTCGAGTAGAGGAGACTAGTTCCTCAATAAGGATTGGTTCAGAAAAATATGGTTTAAATTTCACACACCACGTAGATATTTTCTAATTTACAAAGAAAATAAATGATGAGAATTGATTTATATTAAAATCACATGTTAGTAAATGTTTAAATGTAATATAGTTATTAATGTTTGTGTTGTTTAAAATATTTAAATTTTCTTTAATTAGAAAATTTATTTGAATTATGTAAATTATTCTTGAATCTCGTGTTCACACCTTGTTAAAAAAAATAATAAATTTGTTTTTACCATTAGAGTAGCGAGTTTAAGATGGAGGGAGTGGGAAATTTAACTCTAGAAGTTAGCTTTACTCAACAAAGTCTTGCATGCTTCAATTGAGGCTTGAATTGCGGATAAGGAAGGTGGAATTAATTAAGAAAAGGGAGTTTCGTCTTGAGGAGGAGGCATGTTGGACGCATGGCGTTCAAGGAAAGAAAATTGTTAAAAGGGCAACAGTGTGGAAGGAAAAGAGGAGGAGAGAACACATGAAAGAATTGGAGGAGAAAGATAATTTAGAAATGTATTAACCAGGACTAGGAGACGATGGCACAACAAGGAATAGCAGCCTAGCATCTATCTCTAGGTTTTTCCTATTATTGTTAATCATTCAACAAATAGAATAGATCCAGGAATCATTAGTTTTACTTAAAAAAAAAATTGCATTGATGGTATCTCATTTTGGATTTGATAGTAAGCTATAGAATAGAACCAAAAGTTTAAATTTTTACTTGGTAGATGGAAGAAAAAGATTGATTGACAATATAGTTGTTATTACTAACATGTAGACGTGAGTAGGAATGAGATAAACATTGCCAGTAAATGATTGAAATTTGGATATGTCGCCTGGAAAGGTGTAAATTTGGTTATTACTGATCTTTACACCAAAAGTTTTCTCAAGATGAAAAAACTCTGATTGGATATAGGTGAGTCTCAATTCAACCATCGTTTCCCAAATTCACAATAAATTATTTCTGTTTGATTACAATAGCTTGATCGTGGCAAGACAGGTAGGAAGAATCTGAACCTTATCAAAAACTGAGTTTTCCCTTCGATGATCTGAAAGACAATTTTCTGTTATTGCGTAGGAATGGTTTCTTCAGTATTTTTGATGTTTTTCTTTTAATAATAACATTGAACAATAACGTTGTGTTTCGATTTTATCAAAGAATTCATTAACTGCTCCACTTCTTGGGATCATTTCTTCTTCAATACTTACGTTTTTCAGCGTAACCGATTTGGTCAGACGTAGTTGGAATTGAAGATAGTTTTATGTTAATTTATAATTTATTCTGGGATTGATCTTTCCCACGCAGCTTATACCGAACTCAAGATTAATGGAAAAGACTTCCTTATCCTTAAATTACACGGTGCGCAGGCCGCAGTTTGGGAGATGTAGTTTAGCATAATGATTTTAATTTTTACATCTTCTCAGAAAATTCCAATTTAGGATTAAATTTAAGAGTTCAGTGCCAATTATTTTATGTTGGATTTCTAAAACTTAGACAACAGTAAAACTGTACTGTGGCCTTTGACAGATAACATTTGACATTTTGGTAAATAAAACAAATTGAAACTTGGAGTTGTGTTTTCCCTTTTCTTTGTGTAAATTGCTAAATAGTTAAGGTAAATTCTGGATTTCTTGGAATAGAGTGTTTGCGAAACTATTCTCTTTTATTTTTAGTTACTTACTTTTTCTTTTTTTCCATTAATCCATATAAGAATACCTTGTAAGAAAGAATTTGATTGCAAATAGTTTTATAAAATTAATAATTTACCACTTTATTTTTGTGGACTGTTTATACTTTTTATTATTCAGAGTGATTTATTGGAAAAGAAAAATAGAAATGGCAAGTAGAGGGTGAAATTTTTTTTCTAGGATTGGTGTGTAATGTAGAATGGGTGGAGAATGGTAAATTGGTTATTTCATTTACTTGTCAGTAGATCTGATATATAAAGATGCTTTGGCCAAAGCTTATTCACATATATTTCATTAATATATTTAGTTAGTTAATGTTTATTTTTCTCTGACTGTAATTATGATTTTTGCTTAAGTAGATAGATTCGTAGTTGCACCATATTCTTCCGATCTATAATTTCTCAAAAATGCGAAATCTATGTTTGACTTTGCAATATTTTAGCTTGTTGTCGTGTTTACTTGTTGGGGTTAATTGGGTTCTTACAGTGTCAGATTTTGAAGCCTGATTAGGAGCTTATGTGGAATGCCTAAGACTCCTTTATTTTATTGTTCCTAGTGATCATATATTGGCCCCGAAAGAACTAGACTTTATGTTTCATTGTTAAATGGTAATTATGATTAACTTATTGGAATCCGATGTGCATTCTGGAAACATTTTAAGATATTGATGCTTTAGTTCTATATACGGTGTCGGAATCCGATGCTACGTTTGGAACTTGTCATGCTTCTAAATGAGTTGGGATTTTTGCTCAATTTTGGAACCATGCTTACCTATCAAAACCACGGGCTTGATGAAATCTCCCTCATTGCAGACGTAACTATGTATGTTCCATGATGAAAAATGCACCAATTTTGAGAATACGAAGCTTCGGGAAATTGAAGAGTACCAAAACTGTTATGTCGGGTTCTGAGCTTGTTCCAAGAACATTCAACTGTTCAAAGTTGGAGTCATCTGTAGCATATGTCGATCTGTGAATCTGTGTACGCGTTTCCATAGCTCTCAGTCAGCATTAGCAATTCTAACCAACATTTATAAAGTTTTTGAAGCTCTCATACCATTACCATTAATATTTGGATTGGTTCCATAATCCGTTCCACCTTCTTAATTAATGTCCTATCAAATGGTAACATCGGTGGCACAAACTCAAGTTCGATTGGTAGAGGACCACAGAAAAACATGTAGCACAGGGAGATAAGAATTGACGAGGTACGAGAGTTCAAGAAACACCCGACAAGCTGATAACGAAGGCTGAATAATTTTTCCTTAAATGGTTTTCTAGGTTAAAACTTAATGTCATGTGTTCTATAGTTTATGTAAGACTTTATGTTCTTCTCAAACACTATGAGGATGGGTACACTAATTTTAGGTTAATGATTTGTAGCTTTGCTCGAAGTAATCCTATTGTTGAAATCATATACATGATTGATCTCTATTGCTTATCATAGTCGATATGATTAATAATTAGGCAGATATATATATATATATATATATATATATATATATATATATATATATATATATATATATATATATATATATATATATATATATATCTATATCTATATATATATATATATATCTATATCTATATATATATATATATATATATATATATATATATATATATATAGTGTTCTTTGTTATAATATGTATATGTATGTACATATATACATAATTTGGATTTGTATCATATGTAATTATTAATGATACTGATTATGAAATTCGATTTTATAAACTAATCATGTATTAATCTACTTTGATCATATAAACCGATTAAGAGAATCGGTGATGTATAATAGCATTGTATTAATATAATGAATCAAATAAGTGAAATCGATTATATTAAGTAAATCAATAATATATGAATCGATTAATTAAAATTGATCATATATGAATCAATGAAGAGAATTAGTCATTATCATGAGGTTCGGTTATGTATTGAGATTATGAATCAAATTATGCTAAGATGTTGATCGATTATGTAAATCAAGTTAGAACTTAACATATGTGATTAGATCATTGTCTAAACACAATTGATTAATTGAGAGGAGCATGCCTCTTCAAAGAGGAATGACTCCGCGTGAATTTGATTCACGTGGAGGCATGACTCTTTGAAGAAATACCTCCTCCAAATATTATATATATTGAGATGAGTACTGATTCATTGACAAGTACAAAAATTGTAAGTGCAAGTCAAAGACATTGATACTCATATATATACCAGATCAAGTTTGATTCATTTGAATTAATAGTATTCATCTCTTATCAACAATAACCTTATTGACAAGTTGTCAAATAAATCCAACCAAGTTGAGTAACAACAATAAAGAATAAAATAAAATTCTTCTACTTCCAAAATCTGATCAACTTTAACATGGTATTAGAGTTAGCATGAGGAAATATCTGATCAGATTTACAAGAAGAAACAACTAACTTCCATTAAAATTTTCTAGAATTCTATATTCGACAAAATGGTGAATGGAGTTACACTTGAGGATCATCTTGAAGGAGTTGCAAATTTTGTATCATGGAAGTTTAGGATGATGCTTGCACTAAAGGAACACGAATTGAACACGTTTGTAGGGAAGGATTTACCAAAATCTGATGAAGAAGTCAAGAAACGTCAATGGAAAAGGAATAACAACAAATCCATGAAATTATTGGTGGATGGAGTAAAAGATCATGTTTTCCCTATTATATCTCAAAGTTAGATACAAACTATCTAATGTTCTCAACTCTAGAAAACATGTTTGAGATAAATAATACTAGCAGGGCTCTTGCTTTGAAACAACAACTCCACCATATCAAGATGAACCAAGGAGAAAATATCACTTCATATTTCATGAGGATAACAGAGATAAGGAACCAAATATCTACAATTGGTCACACATTCGATAGAAATGAGTTAACCATGCTGGCATTCAACGAACTTCCTATCTCTTGGGAATCATTTATTCAAGGGATTAGTGCATGATCCAAACTTCCCAAATTTGATTGATTAAAAACCGATTGCATACAAGAAGAATCAAGATTAATCACTAGAGGGATTGGAATAAACTCTACAAATGAAGACATGCAAGTCCCAAGCTATCAGTTGCACAAAAGAGGAAAGAAAAATAACTTCAAGAAGAAGAAAGGAAAGGACTCAACCGGGAAGCATTCATTCAAAAGGAGAAGGGACCTATATAAAGTTCAATGCTTTAGATGCATGATAAATATGGTCATATTGTTGCAAAGTTCCCAGACATGCCCAAGCCTCAAGCCTCAATTGCTAAAGTCAGCAAGGCCAACTCAGATTCTGAAATAGTTGTATATTATTCAGCTCTCTTTAGTCAAGTATCTACTAGCCTTAACACCTAGGTAATAGACAATGGGGCATCCTGACATATAACACGATTTAGAGAGCACCTAGACACCATGGTAGAAAATTCTAATGAGGAAGTCTTAATTGGAATGATTCAAACCAAAAATGGTCATCTAGACTATTAGCCCCTTGCTAGCATTATTTGCTAAAATCATCAATTGCCTATTCTTGATCAAATCTTAATTCTATCATTTATTTGATTATTTTCTATGGATTAACCATTTTTATCCTAAGTCTTTATTTAATTAAAAGGAATTCCCTCCCCTTTTATTAAATAAAAATCTCCTACTTTTCCTCATATCCTAACTTGCACAAATAAAGCATTATTCTTATTTTATAAAAATAATAAAATGCCTTTTTGTCTCACATGGGGCACAAAAGTCAACACTTATTTCTCATTGGAGGAAACTTGTGCACATAGATTGCTCCTCTTTCAAGCTCCACCCTTGATTAAATCTTTTGCCTCTTAATCTCCATGATCCATTCCTTTTCAATTCCTATAAAAGAAGAGCTCTCTTCTCATTCTAGGATCCAACTTTTTATGCTAATCTTATGCTGCAGGATTTTTTGGAGACTTTGGAGCTTTGGAGATCATTCTTTCATTCTAGTTTCATTATTACATCACAGCTTAGTTTCTTTTATGCTCTAGATTAGCTCACATAGCTTAATTAGTAAGGTTTTGTAACACTTCTATCTTTCATTTCCATAGCTTAGCTTGCATTTTCATTCTTAGCATAGCTTGCATTGCATTTCCATTTAGATTCTTGAGGATATTGGTATTCTTCCCCTTGTCTCATTGAATCTCCCATTGCATGGTTTACTAGCAAGGTTATAGGCTTAATAGCGTTAGCTGAGAGCATTCTTAAAACCCTTGCACTTCATGCCTAGGGAGCTCTAGGTCACCTTCCCAAAGTTTCCCATTCATGGATTCTCTTGGAAGCAATGGTTTAGAGAAGTGCACATTCTAGTGTGTACATTTTTGGCACCCACCGTGGGGCAAAACAACTCTGTTTTGTCCTTCTTTTCTTGCATTTCTACTGTAGGTTTCGACTATTTTTTATTTTTGTATGGTTTTCGTACGCTGTCCGTACTTTTGTGTGTCACTGTTATGGAATCTCGTCGAGGTTTCTCACCATATCACGTGAATATTTGTTGTTTCTAGCACTTTTGTGCACCATGAAGTGTTTTATCGCGTGGGCCTGCGTATTTTCTCACGTGAGCCCTTATACTTTCTCACGCGAGCCTTCTTACATTCTCACGCGGGCTTGTGCTTTCTTGCACAGGGTTCAGTACTTTCTCGCACGGCCCTGAAAATTGTCTTGTGCAAAATTCTGTGACAGACAGAGACCCAGAATTCTAGATTTGCCAGTTTTGCTTGCTGTTTTCAGTTTTCCTACTTTCTATTTTCTCTTTTGCAAGCAATTTATTTTTTTTGGAAATTCCAGCGTTTTCAAAATCTATGGCACTCCATAAAATTGGCACCCATTTTTGAGAAATTTTTGCATACGGTATCGAAAATTGAAGTGTGATATATCATTGGAAAGCTCTTTCTGAGCCTGATCCAACCATGTTGGTTTCATTTTCAAATTTTGTCATTTGATTAGCTATTTTACTTGCAGATTATCTGATTTTTGATGTGCTAACCATTGTGGAGCTAACAAGTTGTGCTTGTAGGTGCTCTCATTGCTTGAAATATTTTTTTAAAAGAAAGCATATCAAAGCTCCAAATGCACAAGGGCTACTAATGGTTTTTGCAGGGCTGCCCAAAGCATAAAAACCAGTCAAGTGCTTGTTTAATTGCTTTCATTTTAAGTGCAGCATATACTAGTTGTTTCATTTCTTAGGCACTTAAGATCTTATTGTAGGAATCTTTTGGTGGTAGGAGAGTATGCTCTTCACCCTTGTGGTGAAACAGAAATCTTGACCCATCTTTGAATTTTGAAGGCAAGAGGGTAATTGAATCTTTGCTTGGTGTGTTTGGGAGAGATTTTTGAGCTAGGAGATTATGCTCTTCACCCTTGAGGTGAACCAGAAATCCTGAAACTCAAAGGTTAATCCACTCTTTGTTTAGCATTAGAATTCTTTAGCAGGCCTACTCTTGAGCAATCAAGAGGAATGACCCAAGTGGGGACAAGCTTATTGCCAACTATTCCGACCCACTATAAACTCAAGACTATCAAGGACACAAAACCTTGGTAGACATAGTACTTGTCTTCACTTAATGTGAGTACTTGTGGGATTGTGACCATGAGGAAAATGTTGAGCAAGAATGCTTAAGGTACTCTTGTGGCCGTGAGGTCCATTACTTGCCGCAAGGTAAGGAGTCCCTTTGGGGAGCAAGAGGAGTATTACGAACAGAAGCCCTTACTAAGAACCATAGATAGAAGCTACCCTAATTTTCTACTTAACATCTTGGTGCAAGGATTGATCCTAGTGGACTAACCCGAATCACCCCAAGACTACTCACCATCTGTGTTCCTTTGGTTGTGCCATTGGCATTTCCATGACAAACCAACATCTATTGTGGGCAACCACTTTGTGTGAGGCGATGGGACATCAAGTGTGGGCCAAGTTGTTAAGTATCCTTTGTCCTTCTAGGTAGTAAGTGCTTGAAGTGTTCTCTTCATGATCTACCTGTGCAAACGTTCTCGAACATAAAACATCAAGGTAGTGCTCATAGAATTTTTCATTTTGATATCACAATTTCTTGTCTTGGCAAGGTTTCTTTTTCTCTTACGCAAGTGTTTTATGACATGTTTGATCACCTACTATTTGCAAACTTGTCTATTTCCTGATATTACCGTGCTTGAAACCAAGAAATTATACTTGACAACTTACAACATTGACCAAATTGCTTTCAAATTTGAGTTTCTCACATTTACTGGTCAAGAGTCATACGATACTGAAACATCATCGCACACCCTCAATCAAGAGTCCTGAGTTATTTTGTTGTCTTGCTGTTGTTGCAATCTAGAGTGGTTAAACTTGCATTTTAACCTATTGCAGAGTGTCTTTTCATGTTCTTACCTGAAGCCGGTTTGTTATCTGGATGCTTAGGTTTGTTCTAGACTAAAAAAAATGAGCTAAAACTATTGGGTTTGAGCCTAACAAATGCTACTCTTGATCACTTGTCATACCACGGTTACCTCTATAGCTACTTGCTAATCGAGCTTCTTGCTCATCTCTCAGCTTGAGTCAATTGATTGTTGTAAGTTCTTGAACACTTTTAACCAGCCATCTCTATTTTTTTATCTTGACAAGTGATCTTCATTAGCTTTGCTTATCTCAATATCTGAAAAACTTTATCTCATTCTATTAGTCAACCAATAATTCTTTTCATGCCGGTTACAACTTAGTCTCAATTTGAGCAAGAGAGTCACCCTCCATTCAATTATACACAGTTACCTTCTCCAACTAGACGCTCACGAGCGCCAAATAGCAACGACGGTTCTAGTCCTAACCAATCTGAGGATTCTAAGGTCACCACGTGGTACAAAGGAGGCTTCCTCTTTTCCGCGTTCAAGACCTCCAAAAGCACAGACAGTGTCTCACTCACTCTCACTGAACAAGAAAAGTTCTGCCATTTGCAAGAACATTTTGAGCATAAGGACAACCAAGCCCGTTTAGACAAAATGGATGCTGCCAGACGCATGGCTATGAGAGGAGTGTCTCATGAGAAACCCGAGATTAGTGGTTATGAGCATAGACCACTTTTTGGTACTAATGGCAACTATGGCAACAACACGCCACCTAGGTCTCCTCTGAGACAAACTTTTGCTATACCTTCTTCACCTCCTAGACCCCCTCCCTCTCATCATGAGGAAGAGGCCACTGATGAGATTTCTAGTGAGGAACTTATGAGATTTGAACAAGACAAGGTCTCCCAATGAATGATGTATAAGCTTTTAGAGCATAATGGAGACCAATATTTTCAATTCATGACTTCTAGAGGATACAAGCTTCCTCCTAGCTATGATGTCCGACAAATTGTCCAAGAAAGAGTGCCAAAAAAATTAGAAATCCTTAGAGAGGAATTACAATGGACAAATCAACGTCTTGCCCAAATGGAAATAGAAAGGGAGCCTCCAAAGGTCTCTTTTGTAGAGTCTATCTATGCTCTTCCTTTTGATAGGAGTCTATACATGGTCCCGTTTCCTAGGGATATTGAGGTTCCCAAATATGACAAGTATGATGGAAATGGTGACCCCCATGACCATGTGCATCACTTTTACGCTCTTAGCATGGACTTCCTTCACAAAGACACATTTCTTCTATGACTGTTCCCTAGAAGTTTAAGAGGACAAGTTGTCGAATGGTTTGCAAAGTTGACACCACCTCTTAAAACTTTTGATGAGTTGGCTAGGTGCTTCACCCAACATTATTCATACAACATCCAACAGCCTATCACCATGATAGAACTCAGTGCTCTAAGGCAAAATCAAGGTGAGCCATTTGCCACTTACTTACAATGTTGGAGGTCATTGTATTCTCGATATCCTCGTCAGCTACCCGAAAGAGAAAAGATTGACATTTTCATCAACACTCTTGTGCCTAAGCTGTATTATGATCTAAGGAAATAATTGTTCTCCTCTTTCAATGACATGGTTGAAAGTGCATATCAGATTGAGGATGTGGGCATCAGAAAGGGGGAGATTGTTACTAATATAGATACTAGAGGTAATGGCAAGGACAAGAGAAAACCTTGGAATAGAAATAAGTATGTTGTTAATGATGGGGTTGTGGATGTCCCAAAAGCTAAAGAGCCTTCTTTCAACCTTTCTAATGCTATCTACACAATAAAACAACAAGAGGCTACCAACACTCACAGTGATCCTAAGCCTCAGTATGCAGACAAGCCAAAGAAGCAATACCACTGACGGGTTTACACCAAGTTGGGTGAACCATACAATGTGATTCTTAAGACTTTGGTTGCCAACAAATATCTTACGCTTCCTGACAATTCTCATCCCTATGATCTACCAGTTAAGCCTGATTGGTGGAGAGAAGATCATTTCTGCCACTATCACAGAAATAAGGGACACAAAATGGACAATTGTTTCAAGCTTAAAGATGCTATCCAAGATCTCATGATGGAGGCACTGTTCTCATAGATGGCTTAGTTAACAATTCTGATCACAAGGCTTTCAAGATCCCTCTACCTGAGTATGAAAAGGGGGAATCCTCTCAAGCAAATAAGAAAAATCATGATACAAAGATCAACTATACGTATACTCCCAATTCCCCTGTAATCAACATGGTAGAGCCCGTTGAGAGTGTTCTTATGATGAGATCTCAAGATGATAATAACACCAATCATGGTATCCCAAAGTTGGTCTTGCAAACACTAGATGGTTCATCTTCCCGAAGTGAGACACTGAATGCTGTTACTAGGGGGCAAGCCAAAATTGTCCTTAAAACTATGCATGATCCCAAGCAAGCCTCTTCTTCCAAACAAGCATCTCCTTTAGTCTTGTATAGCTATGACCTTGTGCACCAGTTGCAATGGACACCCACCCAGATATCCATTTTTGAGCTGCTTGAGTTATCCCCTTTGCACAAGGAGATCCTTGAGAAGGCTTTACGTACAACAAATGTACCCAATGACATTGATCCAGATTGGTTCAAGGCTATGGTCAACCATATCTCATCTCCCCACTACCTATCCTTTTTTTCCAAGGATGACACATCTCTTAGCCAACCCCATAATCTTGCTTTACACATTGAAGTCCACGTCTACCACACTCGAGTCTACCGAGTCCTGATAGACAATGGTGTGAGGTTAAATATTGTTTCTTTCCATGTGGTGCAATAGTTGGGTTTGTCAAAATTTGTTGTAGATCCTAAGCAGAAGATTACTATAAAAGCATATGATGAAGTGGAAAGATCTTCCAAGGGTCTTGTTGTGCTACCTGTCCGAGTGGGCCCTATTACGAAAGATATTATGTTCCAAGTGTTGGACATCCCACTCGCATATAAAATTCTTCTGGGTCACCCTTGGATCCATGACATGCAAGTTGTCCCTTCCACCTACCATCAGTGTGTCAAGTTTCCATACAATGGCACTGAAGTTGTGATTCCTAGAGATAATGCTATAGCTATCAATACTCTTGCTACGGCTGAAACATTTGTTCCTCACAAAAAACCTTCTGATGATCCTAGTGTGTCCCTGATTGAGGCTAAATAAACATTAAATATGATGAGTATTGGTATGGGAGAATACACACTGGATTCCCTTGCTGCTCTGCCTACTTCTCCTAGATCATATGGTAGACCTTCTAACAAGCCGAAGCCTTCCACTTCCACCATGACAGTCTTTGATACCTTTGTTCCTTCATCCATACCCTTAGAGGTAGAAAGAGAAGAACACTTGTTGTTAGGGAATGGATCTATAGAGAAGAAGAGTGTAGTATGACAATTGCTACTCCTATTTCCCCTAAGCGCTATGGTAAAGGCTATAAATTTTTGCAGCAAATGGGCTATCAAGGTCAAGGACCTATAAATGATAATGGAAATGCCCTCATTGAGCCTTTGAGTCACACCAATGGCCGACCCTCTAAAGATACAATAGGTCTAGGATATGGTGCCGAAGATGACCTCCCTAACTATTCCAGAAATGCTCCCATAATCAGTGATTTAGACATAGATATAGATGAGTCACCACTGCACACTATGGCTCAAATAGTAGATAGTCTCCCTTCTACTTCACTCCTTTGGGGAGAAGAACGCATACCTGATGAGGACACAATTGAAGCCTCTACACCTAGAAGTAGACAACACAAAAATATCTTGCGGTTGGTCGACAGAGGAGATCTCACACGTAATGACATGGGTGACTCTACTTCTCAGCGTCCTAAGCCTTCTTGGTGCAAACATCCTAGCAGAAGCTCAACAACAGATTCCAATGAGTACGAATGGGACACTCTTTCAAAGGGATCTTCCATAAAGGATATGGATGTCGATGTGGTTCATACTTATAGTGACCAACCTAACATAGTTGTTGAGTCTCATGTTGGGTCTGATGAGTTTGATCCCCATATTTCTTTAGTGGACCACGCTAGTCCTTCTATGACAAATCTAGATCTTGACACTTTTGGAGCCTACCCTATAGGCTCAACCTCTCTCATCACTAGAGATGACACCTATTGCATAAATGCTCTTGAACCTATCACTCTGCTTTCCTTCATACATTCAAATCTCAATGCCATTGAACCTGTTACTTCTTCCACTAGCGAACTAGCGAAAAACATGACTTAATCAGATATCAAGTACCTTAGTCATAAAATCAAAAGAAAAAAGCAATGGTCGGATGGTGAAAACCACATTATGGCGGCATCCAAACCTAAAAATAGTAAAAATAAAGACGTATCTAAGGGCAAAAACCTCTGCGAGGTGCCCGAGGATGAGGTACTTGGTAGTCTACCAAGCTATTTTCAAAAAAGGTCTTAAGTTCTAATAGATCCTACATAGCCCATCAACTTAGGGACAGAAGACTCTCCTAAAATCATACTTGTGGCTCAGTCTCTCTCAGCAGAAGAAAAAGAACAATTTGCCACATTCTTTCAAGAGAAAAAGATCAACTTTGCATGGACATATTCTAACATGCCTAGTTTAGACACTGAGCTTATCTTGCACCATCTCTCCATTGCTCTAGGGGTAAAACCTGTCAAGCAGAAGCTCAGAAAGATGCATCCCCATGTGGCATTACTAGTTAAGGTTGAATTCAAGAAACTTCTAAAAGCCAACTTGATCAGAGCTATCGACTACGCTGAGTGGATTTCTAACATTGTCCCTGTTTCCAAACACGACAAGTCCATTTGCGTATGCACTGATTTCAGAGACCTGAATTAAGCATGCCCTAAGGATAATTTTCCACTTCCAAACATATATGATGGCGGGCTACAAAATGTACTCCCTTATGGATGGCTTCTCTGGATACAATCAGATTAGAATTTCCCCTGAAGACTAAGAGAAGACAACATTCACTTGTGCATGGGGTACCTTTTGTTGGAATGTCATGCCCTTCGGTCTTAAGAATGTTGGTGCAACCTATCAAAGGGCTATGACCACCATCTTCCATGATATGATGCATAAGAACATGGAAGACTATGTTGATGACACACTTGCTAAATCTCAACAAAGGAGCACACATCTGTCCGATTTGAGTTTGATATTGGACCGCATGGAAGGATTCCAACTCAGATTAAATCCTAAAAAATGTGGTTTTGGTGTCACTTTTGGGAAACTGCTAGGGTACATCATATCAGCAAAAGGAATAGAAGTAGACCCAGAAAAGGTGCAAGCTATCATGGAGATGCCACTTCCTCGCAACATCAAACAATTAAGGAGTCTCCAGGGCCATCTCCAATCTATCAAGTGATTCATTTCTCAGTTAGCTGAGAGAGCTCAACCCTTTAATTTGAATTTGCATAAAGGAGCTACTTGTATATGGAATGAGGAGTGTCAAAAGAACCTAGACCAAATCAAGGATTACCTAGCATGACCTCCTATTCTTATGCCACCTATCCAAGGGAAACCTTCGATACTTTACATTTTTGCTATAACAAATTCCTTAGGAGCTCTCCTTGCACAACATGATGATATGGGCAAAGAATGAGCTATCTACTATATCAATCGCACTCTAGTTACTTATGAGCTCAACTACACCAGCATTGAAAAGGCTTGTCTAGCAGTGGTGTTTGCATCTCAAAAACTCAGACATTACATGCTTGTGCATACTATGCAGCTAGTTGCCAAAATTGATCCTTTAAAGTATCTCCTCAGTAAAGCTGCGCTTACTGGGCGGCTTGCTAAATGGATGTTGGTTCTCTCAGAATTTGATATTTAGTATGTTGAAAGGAAAGCTATTTAAGGGAAAGAAATTGCAGATCAATTGGCTGAGTTCCCCATAACTGATAATGCTCCTCTTCAAATAGACTTCCTTGATGCTTCAGTCATGCATATCACAGGGTGTGCATGGAAAATGTTCTTTGATGGTTCTTATACACATAATGGGGCTGGTGCTAGAATCTTGTTCATTACCCCTCACAGATACACCATTCCTAAATCCTATAAGCTTCTCTTTCCATGCACCAATAAAATAGCTGAATATGAAGCTCTTCTGAATGGTGTTAAGCTTTCCCTTGAATGGAGGATCACTAAGTTGCATATCTTTGGAGATTCTCAACTTGTCATAAACCAAGTAATTGATGATTACCAAACAAAGGATGACAAGCTAATTCTCTACAAGAGGATGATAGACTCACTCAAGAATTATTTCACATCTATTACATTTCAACAAATTACTAGAGTTGAGGACAAGGCTGCTGATGCCATGGCTACTTTGGCATCCATTCTACAGCTGGAAGAGCACGAATCACGCTTTGAGTTCCTAGTGGAAGAATTGTGCTACCCTGCCTACAATTCCCCTAATGACCGTGTCATTTACACTGTGGTCGGTCATGACTCATCTCGCTATGCCACCATCTTTTCCTATCTCCGAGATCAAGTTATCCCTAAAAATCTAACACGCAATGAGAAGTGCCAACTCATCCATAACGCCTCACACTTTACCCTCATCTCTGGTGACTTGTATAGGAAGATTCTAGATGGAACTCTCCTTAGGTGTCTAGAAATAGAGGAGTCAGAAAAAGCACTAGCTGAAGTCCACGATGGCATATGTGCGTCACACTCTAACGGTCTTGCGCTAGCTCAGAAATTTCTTAGGGATGGTTACTATTGGCCTACTATGCAAATTGATGTTGTTCAATATGCCAAGTCATGCAAGAAATGTCAACTATATGGGAATCTCATTCATGCTCCTGGACGCGAGCTCATTCCCTCTATTACCTACTGGCCATTTGAGCAATGGGCCTTTGACTTGGTAGGCAAAATTTATCCTAGCTCTTTGAGTGGGCATAAGTTCATCATTATAGCTACTAAATATTTCACTAAATGGGTCGAAGTTGTCCCACTGTCTGCAGCTACAGGAAAACATGTTGCCCTATTTATTTTGAATCACATCATTTGCCGCTATGGTATTCCTTTTTCCATAGTCACAGATAACGACAGCCAGTTCAAAAACAAAGACTTGAAGCACTTGTGCAAAAAGTTCAAAATCAAACAACATTGGTCTTCTATTTACTACCCTCAAGAGAATGGTCAAGCTGAGGCCTCAAACAAAACATTGGTAAAAATTCTCCACAGAACAGTGCACAAATCAGGCAAGGATTGGCATTTGCAAATCAATCCTGCGCTATGGGCTTACAGAACTTCTATCCGCACTCCTATAGGTGCAACACCTTTTTCCTTGGTCTATGGTTCTGAGGCTGTCTTACCATTAGAGGTTGAAATACCTTCACTAAGAGTCTCTCTACATGGGTTGATTACCGATGAAGACCAAAGGGCCATGAGAGTGCATGAGCTTACCACTTTGGAAGAACGCCGCAAAGCTGCTTTTGATCACATGCACACTTATCAGAAGAGAATGTCTACTGCTTACAATAAGAAAGTTCATCTTAGAGAGTTCCAAGTGGGTGAGCTAGTTCTCAAAGAAAATCCCAAAAATCAGCAGAATATATAGAGAGCAAAAAGGCAAGTTTGAGCCAAATTGGTTAGGACCTTATATCATTACAACAGCATTTGGGTCCAGAGCCTATCAGCTATCTACCCCTGAGGGAGAAGATCTTATCGAGCCTATCAATGTTCTACATCTGAAAAAGTTCTATGCCTAAGGTTCTTGAGCTCTTTGTACATATTTTTATTGATCCTAAAAAAATTCAAAAACATTCATATATGATGCTGAAAAAATCCTAAAAAGAATAAAAAGTACTGAACAAATGAGCATCCTAGTGAAAACCTAGCAATAGGCACTTTGATGTCTCACCAAAAAAAAAAAAAAGTGCCTTGGTGAAAACCTGGAAACAGGCACCTTGGTAGCAAAATACAAAAAAGAAATTAAAAAAAGTCCCGAAAAAATCTATCAAGTGGTGAAAACCTAGAAACAGGTGCTGCTTGAGACCCTTGCACCTATGTCTATCAATCTTGCATGGTGCTCCTTCACTCCACTTCTCACTTTGCCTCTCCTAGCCTGGAATTGACTCTTGTCTTAGTCTAGGGGGCATACGTTGTTCTAGCTTATCTTGAGTCTCTTGGTGCATCCGGGTTTCTTGGACAACTTGGTTCCAATGATGTTTTTCAACACCACCCCAAACTATGTTTTTCAACACTTCCCTAGCGTCGAGTGTTTCTCAACACTTATCAGATATCCTACCCACAGTCTAGAATGATACAATATTTCCCACTGGCAGATGCGATACTCAAAGTTTGACTCTATGACCTACACACACGCACTTAAAAACTTGACTTGCTAAGATTTGTTTGACTTTATTTCTTTGTGTGTTGTCTATGATGATTTCTTTAATGAGTGTTCTCTCCCTAATAGTTTTCGATGATGCCAAGCTAGAAGACTAGGGGCATGAGGACATGTTTTATTTTCTTTCTGCTTGTGGGTATATCTTGTTGATCCTCACTGTCATGAGCATTTATGCTTGTTCCAATTGACACTAGGATCTACAATGTATTATCCTTGACTATTTTTTCACAAGTGCATACTTATAGCCATCTTGAATTTCCTTGTGTCTCGATGCGAGTATAATCTTGCCATATTAAACTTAGGCAATCTCAGTACACTAGTCATCTTGACTTATATGTCTTTGGTGCCTAGGTGAGATTTCCACATATCTATCTGATATAGATCATATTCAGATTCACATAGTTATATTAGTGTGTATTGTATGATCTTGTGATGCTACCAACAACGCTCAATGATGATTATTAGAGTCTAATAGCTTTGTAACCTTGCAAGTAAACCATTTTTCATAGTAGCTTGCATTCTTAAGTTCATGATAGTTAGTTTTTCATCTTGCATATGGAGAGAGCTCTCCTTTCATCTTTCATGGACTTATTAGTCAAACTGCGCTCACCTTTTGCTTCTTCCCGATCATGTCTTTCACTTCTTGTCTTTCATATCACATCATTTTCTATTCATTTCAGGATCAAAACTAAAATCTGAGTTCACCTTGATCGTCAAAATCACATTTCTCCTTCTTCCACATAGTTGGCTAACCATTTGAGGTTTGATCCTTTGATCTTTGTTGGGGCATTTTTCATTCCTTCATCCCCATCTCTTTCAATCTTTCTAGTCTCTGACTTATTTCATTCATTTTATCTCTCTCTGAGGTCTTAACTGGGGCATATCTTCACTGCTTGATGGTTATTCTCTTATCTTTCATCATCGATTATGATTTCTAGTGATTTGATCATGTTACTCTTGCTTCTGCATTCCCTCTACCAAATTTCACTTTCGATCCCGAGGGGGCAGAAACATTATATCCTATTGGCTATTCTCCAGAGCATATGCTTGACCATTCCATTTGCTTTGATCGATCTATCTTTGTGCTTTGACATGTTAGTTCTCATCTTGAGTTTTGATACTGTCCATCTCTTTCCTAAGTGTTCAGTACTGTCGCTACCAGGTTGACCATGCAGGATTTTCTATCTCTCTACACTTCATTCTTTGGAGTAAGATCTCTATCTATTGCCTTCTTGGCTGATCTATTCTTTAACGTAATGTGTTTCCAGATCGATCACACATTAGTCAAAGAGGGGAAAATGTAATCACCCAAAAATGGTCATCTAGACTATTAGCCCCTTTCTAGCATTATTTGCTAAAATCATCAATTGCCTATTCTTGATCAAATCCTAATTCTATCATTTATTCAATTATTTTCTATGGATTAACCATTTTTATCCTAAGTCTTTATTTAATTAAAAGCAATTCCCTCCCCTTTTATTAAATAAAAATCCCCTACTTTTCCTCTTATCCTAAGTTGCACAAATAAAGCATTATTCTTATTTTATAAAAATAAGAAAAGGCCTTTTTGTCTCACATGGGGCACAAAAGTCAACACTTATTTCTCATTGGAAGAAACTTGTGCACATAGATTGCTCCTCTTTCAAGCTCCACCCTTGATTAAATCTTTTGCCTCTTAATCTCCCTAGTCCATTCCTTTTCAATTCCTATAAAATAGAGCTCTCTTCTCATTCTAGGATCCAACTTTTTATGCTAATCTTATGCTGCAGGATTTTTTGGAGACTTTGGAGCTTTGGAGATCATTCTTTCATTCTAGTTTCATTATTACATCATAGCTTAGTTTCTTTTATGCTCTAGATTAGCTCACATAGCTTAATTAGTAAGGTTTTGTAACACTTCTATCTTTCATTTCCATAGCTTAGCTTGCATTTTCATTCTTAGCATAGCTTGCATTGCATTTCCATTTAGATTCTTGAGGATATTGGCATTCTTGCCCTTGTCTCATTGAATCTCCCATTGCATGGTTTACTAGAAAGGTTATAGGCTTAATAACGTTAGCTGAGAGCATTCTTAAAACCCTTGCATTCCATGCCTAGGGAGCTCTAGGTTGCCTTCCCAAGGTTTCTCATTCATGGATTCTCTTGGAAGCAATGGCTTAGAGAAGTGCACATTCTAGTGTGTACACAAAGTAACCAGTGAAAGGGACCAGAACCTATACCATTCAACTAAAGTCAGGCATATCCCTTCAATTAACAAGTGTACTATTTATTTCAAGCATCAAACACAACTAGGTTTTCAAATCAGCTCTTGAAGACAAGGGATATAGGATCACCTTCATGGATGGAAAAGTCTTAGCATGGCCTAAAAACTCAATTATCAAGAAGGCACGCACCATTAAAATTTGACATGGGTCTCTGTACAAACTTTGCATCTCTCCTTCACAACCACTTATTCATGAATCTTCTAATACTTGTGAATTATGACATAGAAGATTAGGGCATCTTCATTTTTGTGCTTTGGCTTTATAGAGAAAATGGTGACAATGATACCTAAGATGACTCAAGAACATGAAGTAATATACAAAGAGCGTGCCTTGGGAAAGAATACCAAGAGCACATTTCATAGTAGTGAAAGTAGATCCAAAAATGTATTAGAAATTATTCATTCTAATTTATGTGGACCTATGTCAGTATCCTCTTTAGGAGGATTTTTGTATTATGTTATTTTTTTAGATAATTATTCTAGGAAGACATGAATATATTTTCTAAAGTGTAAAGAGTCTAATGAAGTCCTTAAAAGGTTTAAGGAATTCAAGGCTCTAGTAGAAAATATATCAGGTAAAAGTATAAAAACCCCTTAGATCTAGAAAAGGGTGGGGAAAACATGTCTTTGACAATTTTTTAAAATTTTGTAATAATGTTGGGATCGGGAGGGAGTTCATTCTACCTTACAACCCTCAAGAAAATCAGGTAGCAGAAAGGAAAAATAGAACTATAGTAGAAGCAACCAAAGCCATGATGCATGACCATAATGTTCATACCTCATTCTGGTCCAAAGCCTATAGTACTATTGTGTATATCCAAAATACATGTCCACATTCCTTTCTTGGTAACAAAACTCTTGAAGAAGAATTCATAGGAATCAAACCTGATATAGGTCACTTAAGAATATTTGGTTGTCCTATTTACATTCACATCCCTAAGGAGAAAAGATCTAAGTTAGATCCCTTTGGAAAAAAGGAAATCTTTGTTGGGTATAGTGAAACTTCTAAAGTCTATAGGGTCTATATTCCTGGTCAGAGACAAATTGAAATAATTAGCAAAGATTTAATATTCAAACATGATATTGCATTCAAAAGGTCTAAGGATGTTAATGAAACAGATAATGAATCTCCTCAATACAGTGAAAAGGATCACTCCTCTGAGATTCAGAGGGAGACTCATGAATCAACTGAAGGCACCAAGCACATTGAACCTATGGAATATGAACCAAGAGACACTAATGTAACTAATAAAAGACCACTATGGGCTAGGAAGATTATTGAGGAGGCTGAAAACTATGCAGCTCTAAAAGGAACCTCCAGGAAAAGTAAAAGACCTAATAGATTCTCCAACTATGTTACACTAATGAGTGAAATCATAAATTTAGGTCCTTCTGATGTTGACGAAGCCTTCCAACATCAAGCCTAGAAAGAAGCCATGATAGAAGAGTATAAGTCTATTCTCAAGAATGATGTCTGGAACATTGTGCCTAGGCCTAAGGACAAATCATTGGTGTCTTCCAAGTGGCTCTTTAAAATAAAACATGATGCAAATGGGAGTATTGAAAAAAAAAAAGTAAGGTTTGTCACCAGAGGTATCTCTTAGAAAGAGGGAATTGATTATGAAGAGACATTTTCTCCTATAACCTGATACATTTTTGTCAAAGCTGTGATTTCTATTACTGCATCAAAGGGATGGAAAATACATCAAATGGATGTAAAGACTGCATTTCTAAATGGTGTAATAGAGGAGGAAGTTTATCTATAACAACCTAAAGGATTTGTAGTGCATGGACAACATTCTCATGTTTGCAAATTGAAGAAAGCCTTGTATGGGCTCAAACGGGCTCCTCGAGCCTGGTATGAAAGGATAGATCACTATTTATCATGACTTGGCTTCTCAAAGAATGATGTAGATCAGAACCTTTACTTAAAGGTAATAAATGGAGATATGTTAATTCTTATTCTTTATGTTGATGACTTTTTAATCACAAGTGAAGAGAATTTCATCATCAAGTGTAAGCAAGACCTTGCATCCAAATTTGACATGAAGGACTTAGGGCTTCTACACTATTTTCTTAGTTTAAAAGTATGGCAGAAGACTGTTGGGATTACCCTAAATCAAGGGAAATAAACCATTGACTTTCTTAAAAGGTTTGGAATGTTGATGGATTTTAAGCCTATGTCCACTCCCATGGAAACAAATTTACACAAGTTAAGAGTGTTAATCCCAACTAATGGTGATGATGATGAAGAACAAGATCACATGTATACAAGATTGTAGAAGGATTAGATTAGTTATTATTTTGTCATTGATGTCAAGCAATTTATTTTTAGCTTAAATTGAGTTTCCATATCATTCAAAGTATGATATAAGTTGAACGAGTTAAGGAAAAAGAGGAAGTGAAAAGTTGTGAAGTTGAAGAACTTAACTGGGCAACTAATATAGATCAGACAATGATAAGGTAATAATGGTTGAATTGTTTCCTACTTTACATTTTATGACATCAAGTCGGTAAAAGTGATTAGACAAGTGATCAAGGTTAGAAAGTTGACTAGGAAAAGAAAATAGTTTGATTACCAAGAAGGAATAAGTTATTCGATAAAAGGAAAGTAATTGTTGGTAAAGAGAAAGGAAGCCAAGACACTGAGTATAAGGATTTAGTTACCGACAAAAGATTTGTATATGTTCAAAGTGAAGTTCCTAATACATTACCTATATTACAAACTGAGGAGGAAGCTTAACAAAGAGAGCCACCACCAAATTCTGAAAATGAATAACTTCCACAGTCTACCGAGCCTGTTATAGACAAGTATGTGAGAAGACACAATTCACCGAGAAAGATTATTGCAGACAAGAATGTTGGAGTTATGACAAGAAGTAATTTAACAAATAATACATGTTTAATCTCTGAATTTGAGTGAAAAAAAGTAAAAGATGCATTGGATAATGAAGAGTGGGTTAAAGCTATGAAAGAAGAGATAGATCAAATTGAAAAGAACAAAACATGGACTTTGGTACCGAGAGCTAAAGATAAAAATATTATTGGTACTAAGTGGATTTTTAGAAACAAATTGAATGAACATGGAAATGTAATTAGAAAAAAAATTAGATTGGTTTGCAAAGGGTATGCACAAGAAGAAGGTATTGATTATGGTAAAACTTTTGCACTTGTTGTTAGATTAGAAGGAGTTAGAATTATACTAGCATATGCACCTTATAAAAGATTTAAAGTTTATCAAATGGATGTTAAGTTTGTATTTCTTAATGGTATTCTTGAAGAAGAAGTTTATGCTAAACAACATGAAGGATTTGTTGAGAATACTAACAAGGACATGGTATGTAAACTACATAAGAAACTATATGGTTTCAAACAAGCACCCCGAGCATGGTATGAAAGGTTACATTCATATTTAATCAAGATTGGATTTCAAAGAATAGGTGACAATGACAATTTGTATCTGAAATGTGATAGTAATGAAAATATTTTGATTGGTGAAATATTTGTTGATGACATTATTTTTGGAGGAAATAACACATTATGTAGATCTTTTGTTGAGAAGACGAGAAAGGAATTTGAGATGTCCATGATAGGAGAGATAAAAAATATTATTGGACTACAAATTCAACAAGTCAATGCTGAGATCTGTTAGATAACTGAGAGGAGGGGTGAATAAGTTAAGTCATGTTATCTTACAATCCCAAATACTCCCAGATGTATAAAAAAAATCCTTCAAATCAATTAAACAACTTGGTAAAACTTTAACTGTCCCTTTGTGTTCATTAACTGAATACCAGTAAATTAGCTAGTGCATATATCGATCAAACCAATAATTATAATTTTTAAAGTAAAATAACAAATCATCACATCCATACACATATAACACTTAATTTTTAATGTGGAAACCATGTTAGGGGAAAAATCACCTGAGAATGTTACTCAAAATAATTTCACTCTTCTGAAGTGATCTCAGTTAAGAGCCAACTCTATTAAAGGTTACAATAACACACTATAAGGTGTGACCTGGTTAGAGGATTTATCACTAATAGCTCTCCATGACCAAACATTCACTATGGGGTCAACATGAAAACAATAAAAATTCATTAAATGTCATAATGAAATATAAAGACTGTTAAGTCCCACTCTATTAAGAGATTTATTTGTAGCAATGGTTAGAACGCAACATTAAATGATCTAATTCAAATATAACTTTCTTTTGTAGATTTTTTAGATCTATGCTAAGCTCAAAATACCTCTAGCCAATATACTCAATTCAATTCCTTTGTATCCTCCAACTCTGTTCTTCTTGGTTAATTCTTTTTTCTAACGCTCGATGTAGTCTGTAGATTTTCTCGGTTCTATCTTTAACCTGTCTGACCAACTTAGCATGAATGCAATCTTCTCATGTGAATTCCAGAATTAATTATGAATCTCTTGTCTCATTTTATAGACATAATAAACCATTTCCATCTCATCCATAGATTTTGCCTCTTAATCTTCCCCATTGATTTTGTCGCTTCAACCTTCCTCGGAACTTGTGTTTGTAAAATGTTTCATTTTCCATCATCCAATCATCCTTGAATTTTTTCATCCATTTGATCTTCATAAAAACATTTATCTTTAACCTTGAAATTATCCATATTCATTTAGCTCATCATTTTACTCGACAATCATGTGTTTCATTTATTTCTTTCACTCGGTCAATAGCGTGATGTGTCAGTGAATTCTAACTTGTTTAACACTATACTCAGGATACACTACACTTGCTCGATGTTCACTGTTTCAACTCAGTGTATACTAAGTTCTTCATTTACCGGCCACATAAACTTGTTCATTCTTGATGTTCAATTCATAATAGAATTATGTAATGCAATTAAATCACTAACATAATGTCATAGACTCATCAATAAGTTACCCAATGAATACCATATCCATATATTTCTCATACATCTCATCTTCATGTTAATATCTCATTCCTTCACCATTATTTCCTTCTTCAAATGTTTGTAACTATCATGATAAGTATAGTCAAAACTTGTTGACATCAATAAAAAAATTATAGCTGATTTAATGTGTCACATACACCTTGTAGCTTGGTGATATAAATCTATCCCTTTGGCATTGATGGCAACACAATATGATATATGTCATAGAATACCAAACATCTGTTTACAAATCTATCAATATGTTGTGACTCAGTAAGCTCTCCCTAGCTTATGTATTTAATATATTTAATCACTACACAACATCAATATCTTATGTCTCTCCCTACATCTAATCTCTCTTTCATTCTCTCTCCTTATTCCATGCAATCATCTCTCCCTACAAATAGATATTTCATTGATTCTCTCTCCCTTTAGATCTTTCCTGAATATTTTATGCAATCTCTCTCCCTTTGACAACAATGCCAAAAAGAAGAAAATAATTAGCTCTTCATTAGCCTTGTCAATATCTCTATTTTTCGGTTCAGATTCTTGTACCTTATATGTACTGATATGTAGTTTCAACTTGTCTTCCATCTTTCACAACCTTAGGAAACCCAAAGTGTGAACATCACACATCAACATCATTATATATTTTGATAAAGTGTAGGTTGATGCAACCTCATATCACCTTAATAATTGTTAGATAAGGGATGGACCCCTAGTCTACCTCTCAAGTATTCAAATGTGTCCTTAGGTAAAGGTTTTGTGAATATATCAACAAGTTTCTCTTATGATTTCACATCTTCCAATATGACTTTCTTTTCTTGAATGTGTTCCCTCAAGTAGTGATACTTAATAGATATATTCTTTGTCTTTGCATGCATCATTGGATTCTTAGAAATATTAATTGCACTTGTATTGTCACAATAGATTATCATTGGATTAGTGATCTCCTCATTCATACCTTCCAATAGTTGTTTGATCCATGCAAATGTTTGAACAATTAGTAGCAACAACACCATATTATGCTTCTGTAGTGGACTGAGAAATGCATCTATGTTTCTCACTTATCCAAGTTACCAATCTTTCACCTAAAAAGAATGCTCCACCAATAGTTCTTTTTCTATCATCAATGTTTCGAGCCCAATCCACATCAGTGTAAACTTTCAGCTCAAAATTGTCTTCTTTCTTATACCATAAACCATAGTTTTTAGTGTTCTTCAAGTATCTCAAAATTCTTTTCACAAAATTCATGTGTGATTATTTAGGATTAGCAAAGAATCTAGCTATAGTTCCAACCACATGTGCAATATCTAGTCTATTATGCACAACATACATCAATTTTCCAATCATTGATCTATATAAGGTTTGATTTACCTCGATTGACTTGTCATCCTTTGTCAGCTTGCATCTGGTTACCATAGGTGTATCGGCTCATTTTAAATCTTCCATACCTAATGTCTTCAATACTTCTTTGATGTATTTTGATTGTGTAATGTATATATCTTCCTTTTGTTGTAGTATTTGCAATCTAAGAATTTTTTTTATCTCGCCAAACATTGACATTTCAAATTCTTTCCTCATTTCATCAGCAAAAGATTTTCATAAGTTATCATGACCTCCAAATATGATATCATCAACAAATATTTCAGCAATAAGAATCTTTTCATTAGTTTCACATTTCAAATACAAATTGTTGTTGTCACTTGTTTTGACAAATCCAATACTTATGAGATAAGAATGTAGTCTTTCATACCATGCTCTTGATGTTTGTTTCAGTCCATATAATACCTTGTGCAACTTACATACCATATTCCTCTAATTAGGATCAACAAAACCTTCAGGTTGTTCAATGTATACCTCTTCCTCAAATATCTTATGCAAAAATGCATATTTAACATCCATATGATAAACTTTAAATCCTTGTAAGCATCATATGCAAGCAATATTCTTACCCCTTCAAGTCTAGCAATGGGTGAAAAAGTTTCTCCATAGTCAATTCCTTATTCTTGTGCATAACCTTTGCAAACCAATCTTGCTTTGTTCCTTGTTATATCTCCATTCTCATTCAATTTATTTCTGAATATCCCTTTGGTTCCAATCACATTTTTGTCTTTCAATTTCAATACCAATGTCCATGTCTTGTTTTTCTGTATTTGCTCAATTTATTCATTCATTGCCTTAATTCATTCATCATTTTCCAATGCATCTCTAACTATTTTAGGCTCAAATTCACAAACTAAACATGTGTTATTTCTTAACTTACTTCGAGTCATCATTCCTGCTCTTTTATCTTCAATTATCTAATCTTGGGGATGGTATCTTCTCACATATCTTGCAAGTACAGGTTCAGATCTTTGTTCTTCAATGTGTTCTCCACTTGGTGCATGATCAACATTTTCATCAGTAACTATTTTTTGTTGCTCGGTCTATAAAGACTGTTGCTCGATAACATTATCTTGTTGCTCGGGAACGCTAGATTGTTGCTCGAGTATAATTTTAGGTTCCTCAATGTAAATAAATCTACCATAGTCTTCCATTTCCTTTTTTCTTTCTTCATCATTATCTCCTACAAACTCATCAACTCTCACATTTGTACTTTTAATCATCTTGTTAGTATCCTTGTTCAAACATTTATAAGCCTTTCTTTTAGTATAATATCTTAGAAATATCCCTTCATCACCTTTTGAGTCAAATTTCCCATTTCTATCATCTTTTAGAATGTAACATCTACTTCCAAATATTCTAAAATAACTCATATTAGGTGTGTAATCATACCATAATTCATAAGGTGTCTTGTTTGATTATTTCTTCAGTTGAACACGGTTCAGCATGTAAACAACGTTATTAACAACTTCTCTCCAATACATTTATGCAACATCTTTTTTAATCATCAATGTTATAGCACAATCAATAATTGATCTATTCCTCCTTTTAGCAATACCATTCTATTAGGGTGTTCTTGATGTAGATACATGTCTCTTAATTCCATGATCATTACAAAAATTAGTGAGCTCATTAGAAATAAATTCACCACCTCTATCTGACCTTAAGCATTTTAGTTCCTTACCACTTTCTTTTTCCACTTTTGCTTTATACCTTTTAAACATTTTGAAAGCTTCTAATTTTTCTTTTAAGAACATGACAATCATCATCCTAGAGAAATCATCAACAAACAAGATAAAATATTTGTCTCCATAATAACTCCAAGTTCTTATTGAACCGCACAAGTCAGTATGAACTAACTAAAAAATAGCATTAGCTGAGTAGTGTTTGCTCTTGAAACTAGACTTTGACATCTTACCCATTTGACATTGTTTGCACATTACATGGTCAGGTTTAGATATGCTCGGTAAACCTCTAACTTTTATTTTCTTACTATTATTAACCATGTTGTCAAAGTTCACATGACATAACCTCTTGTTCCACAACCATACATCTTCATTTTTAGCCAAGAAACAAGAAGTTTTAGCATTGTAAAGATAGAATAATTTACCTTTTGATTGTTCACCAGTACCAACCAACTTTCTAGTCTCATCATATATTTTCACCTTTCTATACTCAAATGCAACTCGGTGACCTGTATTATTCACTTGTGCTACACTCAATAGATTATAATTAGGTCCTTTCACCCAATATGCATTCTCACATCTAATCTTATTATTCAAAAATGTAGAACCTTTTCCTTTTACTTGAAAAGGTGTATCATTTCTTATTTTCACAAATCCACCATTATGATGTTCAAGATATTCAAATTTTTCTTCATCACCAGTCATATGATGTGTGCAACCACTATCAATAATCCAAGAATCATTCTTGCTAACTTTAGAAACAAGTTTTGTTTTAACATACATTTCTTCTTCTTCGGAGTCAAATACCACTTCTATGTCTTCATCAGTTTCGGTCTCGGTGTCATCATCTTCATCTTCAACTAGGTAACATGCCTTCTTGCCTTTATCTCTATAGTTTTGGTTATCTCTATTTCCATACTATCAGTTGGCTTTGTGATATCAATAATCTCTTCTGTCATTCTTCCATTCATTTGATCTTTCATTTGTTTTCTCATCTTCTTTCCTGTCAAGACATCTTGTAGCAATATGACCAATCTCTTTGCATTTAAAGCATACCGAGTGTAGTTTACCTCTATATCTCCCTTTTCCTTTTTGTAGTCTTTTATCCATTAATGCTTCAAGTTCATCAAGTTCATCTTCTTCACTTTCACTTTCACTTTCATTTTTTATCTTACATGTCTGTTGCTTGACTTTCCAATTTTTTGAGATGACATAAGTGCAAATTTTACCGTAGGTACAATACTGTTGTCGTAATTGATAAGCTCAAATGAAGTCAATCTTCCAATCAAACTATCAAGTGAAATATTATTACCATGAGCTTCTCTCATTTCATGAATTGCAAAGACTCTAATAGGATAGGCAGGTAACAATGTTCTGAGAATTTTACTTACCATAGTGTCTTCATCAATGGTTCCACCTGCTCCTCAGATAACATTCACAACTTCCTTGATTCGGTTGATGTATTGAGTGATGTTCTCACCTTCTTTCATCTTCATGTCATCAAACTTTCCTCTTAGACTTTTAGATTTTTCCCTTAGCACATTCACATCTCCTCCATGAACTAGTGTAAGCTTGTCCCACATCTTCTTTGCAGTTGTACATGTCTTAACGTCTTCAAATTCAGCATATGATAAAGAAGTAATCTCAATCATCATAGCATTGTGTTCTTGTCTTTCTTTCATCTGTGTGACAGTCAAAGGACCAGTGGGTGTGATAAACTCATTTTCCAAGTAGTATGTTGTAGAATCTCCAATCCCTGATAGATATAACTTCATCCTACTTTTCCATGTTGAGAAGTTGTCTTTGTTCAGCTTTCACACCTCTCTCTTATACATCTTGTGATCTTTTACTTAAATCCTTCAAACTTTTTCTTTCAAGAACTCTTGCTCTAATACCAATTGTTAGATAACTAAGAGGGGGATTGAATCAGTTAAGTCCAGTTATCCTACAATCCCAAATACTCCTAGATGTATAAAACAAATCCTTCAAATCAATTAAACAACTCGGTAAAACTTTAACTGTGCCTTTATGTTCATTAACCGAATACCAATAAATTAAATAGTGTATATGCTGATCAAACCAATAATTGTAATGTGTAAAGTAAAATAAAAAATCATCACATTCATACACATATAACACTTGATTTTTAACTCATGTGGCTAATTATTGGGAATGGGATAGCTAGATTGACTTGTCTAGGGTGGATCCCTCTCTTAGAAGTTTGAACAAAATTTTGAATGCTATCTTTCTAGTTGATGAAGAGGATACTTTGATCTAGAGATATAATTCTAATGGGTTATTCTCGGTCTCCTCTTTGTATAACCATAATTATGAGAACTGCCTGGAACCTTGTTGGGCGAAAGCTTGGTTTAGAGGACTAACCCCTAAAATTATTATTTTTTTCTGGATCTTATTGTAGGATAAGATTTTGACTATTGAAAATTTGCAGAAAAGGGGATTATGCTTAACCAATAGGTGTTGTCTATGAAATAATGATGAGGAGACTATCAATCACATGACTATTCATTGTGCCTATGTCCGAAGAATCTGGGAGAAGTTTTTGAATCTGATGAATATGGAATGGGTCTTTCCAGAGAGCATACAGGAGTTATTTACTTTGTGGAGGTCTCCTACTAATAATAGCATAATGATTTCTATTTGAAACTTTCTTTTACTACATATGCTGGGGTGTTTGGAAAGAAAGGAGTGATCATATTTTTAGAAATAAGGAGTCTAGCTATATATTGATCTTCTATAAAATCAAGAGAGCCTTGATGGAAAATATATGACTGACTAACAAATTTCAAGAACCTAAAGACGCTTGGGAGGTTATAGTCTTCAAGAATTGGAAGTTAGATGGTATGAAGGATAAGAAAATCAAGAGGAATTTGAGAAATGAGGTTCATTGGGATTGTCCTCCTAATGGATGGATGAAAATCAATTTCGATGGTGCCTCCAAGGGCAACCCGGGGATAGTTGGTTGTGGTATTGTTATCAGAGATGAAAATGGGATTTGAAAAGGTGTTAAGGAAGTTCCTATTGGTTTCAACTCTAATCATGTCGCTAAGGCCAGTGCTACTCTTTATGGTCTTATGCTAGCTAAGATGAAAAACTATAGGAAAGTGTGGGTTGAAGGGGATTCCCTTAATATTATTAAATGCCTTAATAATGATACGACCCCCTCATGGACAATATTTAATATCATTAAAAAAGCAAAAAGTTTAATAAACACATTTGATGTTTGTGTCATTACCCACAACTACAGGGAGACCAACTCAGTTGTTGACTGGGCAACTAATGTGGCATGTAGAAGTCAGGTGGATATTGAATGGGATGACTGGACTATCCTTCCCTTTGAAGGGTCATCATTAATCAATAGGGATTGATTTCAAAGCAGGAAAAAAATTCTCAATGAAGATTACATTAATGTTTAATAATTGTAGGGATCCGTGTGAAGGAGATGTATGACCTACTTGTGATTACGATGTGACTCTTTCCTTTAATTCACATGTTTTATGGGTTTTTTAGGCGTTAGAGGGCACAATTGTGATTACAAGTTAAATAAATAGGGTTTTGTGAGAAACTTCGAGATAAGGAAAAATTTCATAAGTAGAGCCATGGGAGGACACAAGAAGAGGTTTGAGCCAGGAAATTGCAAGGAGTGGAATCAAAATCTAGAGGTTTCAAATATTGTGAAGAATGGGGGTGTGGCAGATTATTTAGAGAGGCTGCATGGTAATAAACCTTATGTTACCAGGTAGTTCCTTAAGACTTGGAATAAGGGTAAAATCATGGTGGGTACACATTATATGGAGGTAACAAAGGAGATCATCACTGAGGCCACAGGTTTGAAAATTGAAGGGATCAATTTCTACAGAGATAGGAAGGTTTCAAACAAAGTCCTCGAGGTTTTTGTGGAGATAGAGCAGGAAAGGGAAAGAATGGTGAAGATTGACAACTCCTACTTCAATCCTAAGTGCATCTCTAGACCATGGAGGTTGGTTCTTTATGTTCTTATTAGCTACATAACGCTAGATGGGAGGTACACTAAAATCTATAATCATCATCTTATCTTGTTGAATCACTTCATACATGGGATTAAAGTTAATTTCCCCTTTTTTCTTTTGAGCTCCCTGGATACTACCATTAATAGTTTGTAGAAGGATCCTCAGGGTGACCATGCTTGTCATGAAGGTTTAATGGTTTTAATTTATGATGTGTTAAAATCCAAAAAGGTTGAGAGGTCCCGGTTTAATAAGAAGGCTCTTGAGGATTATGACATTGATGGCAAGGACTCAGAGGAGGCCTATGTGGAGGATACTGAAGATGAAGAGGTTGAATCTATTCAACCCAAAAAACCCTCCAAAAATTGTGGCTCTTCATCCAAGATTAAAAAAAGGAAGGCAAAGATTGAAGATTTTGTTACGGAAATGGAGACAGAGGAGGAGGAAAGTGTGAAGGGGAAGGGTAAAAAAGAAATAGAGACTATTAGGAGCCACACCAGAGCCAAGAAAAAGAAAAATAAGGTGGGTAAGAGGGTGGTTATTTCCATTGATGATGATTCTTCCTCACATGAGAATGTTAAGGAAAAATAGGACAAGCTATTAGAGAATGAACCCAATATGGCGGATTATGATAACTTAGACCAAAATGTGTTGGTGGAGGAGAATATCATGCAGGATGTTGCACAAGATGTGGGCAATATTGAGAAGGACAGAGAAGATGATGACATGGGAAGGGCAAGGAGCTCTAAGGAGGATACGACCTGTGTGAATAAGGCCTATGATAATCTAGGTACACTACTTTCTTCAATAACCTAAGCTCAATGAAAAATGACATCAATACTATGAAAAACCAAATTCAGTATTTTCAGCAGGAGGTTGGGGCTCTTGGCAAGATGAATTTGGGTGATAAGACTATGGGATAGAGTATTGATGATCTGAAGGAGGTTATTGGCAACACTGAGGGGTTTCTGATTCTGATGAAGAAAGTCCAAATAATGAAGAACAAAATGAAAGAGGTGGAAAATGCTTTGAAAGGAGGAAATTTTCTTAAGAGGATGGATAAAATGGAGAGTAGTATTGTGTGACTGGAGAAGACTATTGGTAATATTGTTGAGCAGAGTTTCTCCATCCTTAAGGCCTCAAATGAGCATGTCAGAATCTTGGTGGATAAGACGGAATAGGGTAAAGGGGAGCAAGTGCGCAAGGAGGTCAAGGAGGGTCAAGGGTGATGATCCCAGTTTATGGATTGTTTTGTTTATGTTTTTTTGGTTTAGAGTTAAATTATTTCATGGGTTTTCGTAAACAATATTCAGACTTTCTATGTTTCTATGCTATGACTATGTGTGTATTTGGTACTTTTAAGACTAAAGAAATATGCTGAATATATATAGATTAAGTGGATATTATGATGAAATTTGGTATTTCTTTCCTCTCTACATTAATGGGGTAGTGTTCCTATAGCCATGTGATGAGGATATGCTAAAGTAGGAAAGCCTATTATGAATCTTTATCTTGGATTTGTGTTGCGGGTTTTGGTGCGCTAATCTCTTGCAGGGAAAGATAAAGTTAGTAGGTAATGAAAACTCAACATCGAACTGGATTCATCAAGTCAAGTAACTATTTTCAAGTTTCATTATGGTTCCACTACTTCCAATCAATAGCAGTTACTATTACAGACGGAGTCAATTCAATTACTAGGTGTTTTGGAGGAAATCTAGTGCTCGTGCATTCCCATACTCCTTTGAATTTGAATGTGGCTTACTCCTACGTAAATGATGATATCACTTTTATAATTGAAAGTTGTTATACCCATGTAATGGAGGATCCTAGTTCTTAGGAGTTCTATTTTTCAATTTGTTCTTAAATAAACTGGAATTTGTGATTCCTAGTTAGTTAGATGTTCAAGGAATCTATTTTGTAATCCAGTAAAGAAGTGAATACACTTTGATATTCTATCCTATACTTATGTTGATGTTTTCATGAATGAATAGATGATATCTTTAGATTTCAGTCTCTGAGTTTTAAATCTATTCACTCTTCCATGGGGGCCCACGTGGAAGGTGAACTCTGTTCATGCTTGAGTAGGATCTAGTCTTAAGTTTCTTTGAGTTGTTTAACATTGTTGCTCCTGCAGCCATTGGTAACGGAACCATTCATTGTTTCCTGTAGCATAGATGCTTAGTTAGTTTACTATTGAAGCATTCCCTTAAGTTCTAAGTTAAGCTGTTGTTTCAATTCCTAGCATAGATTTCCTATAGCATTTCCTTTTCTTTAGTAATGATGGCTTATGAGATGAACTAGAGCATACACTTTGCAGTCACTATTTCAAGTTTATGCTCCCGGATTGATAAATCTAATGAAGTTTAGCATGATATTCTAAGTAGATACCTGATGCTATCAACCATAGAATCAATGTGAAAGGATGTCCAATCCTTGAGATACTAAGGTATTATACTGACCAACCATTTTTGGCACCATTGCCAGGGATGGTGTCAATCTAGTTCAACCTTGAAGTCATTAAGTTAGTTTAAATTCTGCATTATTTTGCATGCATAGAAGAAGGGACCATCTTGGGAGATTTCTTCCTTGCATTATCCAAGTAGAACCATTTGAGGTTTTTAACCCAGAGCATGAGGAACCCCAAGATGATAACATAGAAGAAGAAGAACCATTTGAGAATGTATTTGTAGATGCATATGAACAATTATCTTCACCTTCAACCTCTGAAGAATCATACCATTTGAACGACCTATTTGCTGACCTAGAATATCAGGACAACCCACTTTCTCTTATCATCTACCAACTACCACTTTAAGGTCCTCCTCCAAGAATGCCCCAGCCTACCTTCCCTTTTCCTATCCCTCCTCAGCAAGGTAATAAAAACTTGAAGAATATACCTTCTGTTGCACTACCCAAATTCTATGGCCTTATTACAAAAGATCCTAAGACCTTTCTCTTTGAGTTTGACATACTTTGCAGGAGTTATGACTACACAACTGATGCCCACAAGCTAAATTTGTTTCCCTCTACTTTAAAGGAAGCTGCTTTAAGATGGTTTATGAGCTCAGGCACCAACGCTATAGCAAATTGGCCTGCAATGAGCAATCTGTTCCTTTCAAAGTATAAAGAGTATTGTAGGGGAAGAGACTTAAAAGGGGATGACATTTTTAAAATGTCCCAGAAAGAAGATGAAACCTTGGAAGATTATGTCTCCAAGTTCATGTTCAACCTGCAGTGCAATACACAACACCAACTGAATGAGGAATCCCAAAAGCATATTTTTCTGAAAGGTGTGAATGATGGAAGCATTGAGGCCCTAGACCTCATGGCAAGAGGAGACATTACTCAGAAAAATTGGGCTGACATAGAGAATATTTGTCTAAACTATTCCCGAGCTACCATCAAGAAAGGAAGAGGACTGAGAGACTTACCTCATAAGTCTAATGGATTAGGGGTGTCCAAAGTGGAGCTGTCAAACCTGTTGTTAGACTTCAAGCAAGACATCATTAATGATGTTGCTACATAGCTAGACACCATGTAGGTGAGAAGGAAGAAGGATGAAGTTGATGCCATGCTAGCAAAATATTATCTGTATTGTAGGGAGAAGAAAAAGAATTATCGGTGCAAGTCTGTTGCAAGCCTGGAGTCACAACCTATACCTATTAATTTTAAAGCCATCAACAAAAAATGGAGAGGTGCTCTACATTGCCCAACAAAGGCCATGGGCCCAGAGACCAGGTATGCGACAAGATCCTCTCCAAAATTTAAATAGTAATAGTCAATGGAAAAATCAATAGTATAGTGGTTTTAGTGGGTATAATAATTGGCAAAAGCCTCAGCAAGGTTGGCAACAACCTCAGCATAGTTGGCAGCAGCCTCATTAAGGCTAGCAATAGCCTCAACAAGGATGGCATCAACCTTAGCAAGGTTGGCAGTAGCCTTAGCAAGGATACCAACAGCCTTAGCAAGGTTGGAAACAACCTCAGCAGGGCTGGCAGCAATCCTAGCAAGGGTGGCAACAACCACATAATTGGATGAACCAATCAAATCAACAAGCTTTGATGCCGCCACCTTAGCAGCAAGATCTAATGCCTCCTCCTGCATCCAACACTACTCCCCCTAAATAGACTCGGCTATCTACTCAACCTACCCCTAATCCCGATAATGCTAAACCAACAGCACAATAGCAAAGCTATGCCATTTCCTTGAATGATATTCATTTAAGGTTAGGAACAACCCTTGTCTCTCCTCAATAGCCTATAATAATAGAAGTTGAGGATGCCTCAGCTGAGAAAATAGATGTGCCAACTAAATCTACCTCTCCTACAGCTAAAGAACCCCCATTTCCGCATAGGTTGGAAGAACAGGCTCATCCTATGGAGAACCAAGCAGTGATAGACTTGCTTACTCAACTGAAACAGATGACAATAAAAATACCATTGCTAGATGCCATAAAAGAAGTTCCTGCTTATACCAAAGTCATCAAGGAGGCCTGTATAAAATAGCTTGGGAGAAAGAAAAAGGATCCTAAAACCATACATGTCTTAGGACAGTTATCTAACCTAATGTTGGAAAAGCTGACTATACCCAAGTATTCTGATCTTGGAAGTCCTGTGGTTATGGTCACCATTCATGGTATGCAAGTCCAAAATGCTCTAGTTGATTTAGGTGCATCAATAAATGTTATGACAAAAGAGGTAATGTCTCAAATGCATATCATTGGCCTTAGGGAAACACCAACCATAGTTTAGCTTGTTGATAGTTCAACTATCACACCGGATGGGATGATAGAGGATGTCATAGTCACATCAAACTTGTGGGAGTATCTAGTTGACTTTGTTGTCCTTTCCCCAAAAGCTAACATGGGTGGGTATCCAATAATTCTAGGGTGGCCATGGCTGGCTACTACAGATGCCTATATAGATTGTCAATTAGGGAAGATGGCAATATCCAATGGTGTCAACACCAAGAACCTGACCTTGTATTCCGTTGCTCAACCCCTGCTGCAAGATGATCAAATAGTCTAGCCAGATTTGGGTGATGCTGATCCAGAGGCCAATTCCATTTGCCAGCTTATGATGATAGCCCAAGAGCCATTTGTAACCTCTAGGGAGGAAGATGAGGTAATTTCATCCATTATTATGAATGAATATGGGGTACACTCTCAGCTGTGTTCACAAGCAGATTGTATTCTGGAAACTATGTTGCCATCTCCAACTGCACCTCGGTATTCAAAAACTTCCAAATTCCTCCACTCATTACTGCCTCATGAGATGGATGCTTTTCCAATTGCTTAGTTATCAATGGTGGAAAAGGTCATCAAACTAGAATTTAGTCTAGGATGTGAGTTGAATCTTAATAGTGCTTTATCACTTCCACAACAAAAACTTGTCCTGCAGCTACTACAGGAGCATCAACAAGCTTTTTCTTGGGACTATACAAACATGAAAGGCCCAGATCCTAAACTCTGCACTCACAAGATCTACATCAATCTTGAATATAAACCTGTCTATCAGCCTCAAAGGTGAGTCAACCCTATTTTGAGGGATATAGTGAAGAATGAGCTACAGAAGTTGTTAAATGTTGGTTTTATATACCTCATTTCTAATAGCCAATGGGTCTCACCCTTGGTAATCATCTCTAAGAAGGGTGGGAAATGGAGAGTTTGTGTAGATTACAGGGAGCTCAATTCGGCCACTAAGAAGGACCACTTTCCATTGTCATTCATAGACCAAGTCCTTGATAACCTGGTTGGCAAGAAATACTTCTCTTTCCTAGATGGCTTTAGTGGTTACAATCAGATACAAATAGTTGTCGAAGACCAGGAGAAAACAACTTTCACATGTCCATGGGGGACATTTACCTATTCAGTCTTACCTTTTGGCTTATGCAATGCTCTTGCCACTTTCCAACGAGCTGTGATAAGTATTTTTTCTGATATATCTGTTGATTGCATGGGGATTTACATGGATGATTTTACTACCTATGGAAACACTTTTGATGAAGCTAAGGACAATTTGGAAAAAGTTCTCCAGAGATGTCGGGACTACAACCTTTTTCTCAATAGTGAGAAATGCTTCATGATGATGGAGGAGGGGGTTGTATTAGGCCATTTCATTTCCTCAAAAGGCATTCAAGTGGACCCCACCAAGATTGAAGTAATTAGTACATTACCTACACCAGCAAAATAGAAGGATGTGCGGAGTTTTCTTGGACATGTCGGGTATTATAGAAGATTCATAAAGGATTTTAGTCAACTTGCAGCACCTCTATATTTTTTTTTGAAAAAGGATGTTGAGTTCGCTTGGGACTCTGAGTGTACCAAGTCTTTACTGCAACTTAAGGAGGTTCTCACCACATCTCTGATTTTGAGAGGACCTAATTGGGGATTGCATTTTCACATTCATATAGATGCATCAGATTATGCTATTGGTGATATACTTGGTTAGAAGGTGGAATTAGTTGAACATGCTATTTATTTCATCAGTAAAAATTTGCAAGGTGCAGAGTTCAACTATACAGTCATTGAGAAAGAACTGTTTGCAATCATCTATGCACTAAATAAATTTAGGAACTATATTACCAGATATGATATCTTTGTGCATACTGACCACTCTACTATCAAGTACCTGATGAATAAGCTTGCAATATCCAGAAGAATGGCTCGCTATTTGCTCCTTATGCAAGAATTTGATATCACCATAATAGACAAGCCTGGTACGGCCAATGTGGTAGCTGACTTCCTTTCTAGGTTACATATCCTTGATGATCCTGCAGCCATTGATGATAGTTTTCCCAATGAACACCTCTTTCTATTGTCTGCACATAATCCATGGTATGCCAACATTGCTAATTATCTCACCACTGGTAAGACTTCGGCTCATTTCTTTGCTAAAGAAAGAAGGTTGTTAGCTAAAAAAAGCTTTAATTATTCTTGGATTTCTAGATTCATGTTTTATACCGGTCTTGATCAAGTAACCCATAGATGTATAAGGGAAGATGAAACATATGATATCCTACAGGCATGTCATGATGAGCTCTGTGGTGGTCACTTTGCTACCAAAAGAACAACATTCAAGATCTTGACTATGTGATATTACTGGCCCAGTTTACACAAAGATGCTACTTAGTATACCAAGAAATGTGATACATGCCAATGCATGGGACGACCCACTAAGACAAATGAGATGCCCCTATAGCCTCAGGTAATTGTAGCACCATTTTATAAATGGGGGATTAACTTTGTCGGTCCTATTGAGTCATCTTCACAAGGTCAATCTTATATCCTTGTATGCACTAATTATGTTACCAAGTGGGCCAAGGCCAAACCTATGAAGCACCCTAGGGATAAAAATATTGCTAAGTTCCTCTATGATTTTATTTTCACAAGATTTGGTGTGCCTAGGGAGTTGCAGTCTAATTAGGGTCCTTAGTTTACTTCCAATTTGATAGCTGCTTTGATGGAAGAATATAAAATTCAGCATGGTAAATCCTTGCCTTATCATCCCCAAGCTAATGGCCAAGTAGAGGTTACAAACAGGGAGCTGGAATCCATTCTTACCAAGACTGTATCACTCCATAAGAAGGATTGGGGCACATGACTTCCTGAAGCTCTTTGGGCTTATAGGACAACCTAGAAATCTACAACGAGATTCACTCCATTTGAGCTTGTCTTTGGTCGGTTAGCTATCATGCCTATAGAATTTGAACATAAGACATTAAGGATAACTCTTGACCTTGGTCTGGATCTCACTTCATCATAGCAAGAACAAATTCTGAGTTTGAATGGACTTAATGAATGGTGCAAATCTGCCTTGCATAATAGATAATTGGTCTAGCAACAACGAAAGCAATAGCATGACAAGTTTATTAAGGATAGAGTCTTTTCTGTTGGTGACTGGGCACTTCTTTATGACTCCTAGTATCAGCATATCCTAGGGAAGTTTCAAGCTCACTGGTTAGGACCGTATGAGATTGTTGCTATGTTTCCCAATGGAGCAGTCCAACTATCTACTATTGATCCTGTTCGGTTCAAGTTGCTAGTCAATGGTCACAGGTTGAAATTGTACCACAAACTGTAGAGTAAAGTAGAGTTCCTGTAGCAGTTTGCCTCCACTGTTGGAGATATATTTCCTGTAGCCTCTGGAAATGAGCCTTCCATTCATTTGAATTTTTCACTTTAGCAAGTTCTCATTACTCCATAATAAATTCTTTCTTCGCAAAAGTGATTTCTCTGCAATAAATTCCACTTCATTTCTTGTCTTTCACCCATCCATTTCATTATTCTCCATCTATGGTTAACGACAACTGATGCCCTCAGCAAAATTTTAGGTCCATACACTATCTGAGGTATTTATTCCTTAATTTGTTTTTCAAAATTTTAGCTATGCCTCATCACATGCGCAATTGTGGGACCAATTGCCAAATTAAGCTGAGGGGGAAGATAGATATATCATTTTTTTTGTCTTACGCATTCATAAAATCTTTATGTTTATTCTTTTATCTTATCTGTACTTTACACACTTCTTGCCATGATTTGATTTGACAATCTTAAGGAGTTATGTGCTATGATTTTTATTTCATACATATCATGCTAAGGTGGCAAGTATGTGCTAGTACGAGTTTGTAGCTATGTAATTATGAGTAGTTAATGTGCGCGATATTCCTGATTTGCACTCATATTTACTTTGGGAGCTCATTTTCAAAACACCAAAATGTTATGTATTCGACATTTTCCTGTAACTTGCTATTTCAAAAACTCCTTGTTAGAGCCTTGTTTTAGTGTGTTTCAAAATTCCCGCAACCTTGTTTTGAGTAATTTCACAAACTGAAGATGTGCGATGACCTTATTCGGTGTGAACCCACAATGCACGGTATCTTGTTAGATGATCAAGCTTGCATTCCATACTTCCAAGTGAGAGGATGGCTTGATTACATTCTAAAGCTCACTAGTTGGAACGGTGAAGTTGCGTTGTAGTTTATGAGCACATTGAAGGAAGGAGTGGCCATAGTCAAGGGGTTAAGGGTACCATTTTCATAGACAGTAGTGGCTAATGTCATGGGTTTTCTGTAAGAGGGGGAAGAATTTTTAGAAAGCCTTGATCTGACAACGTCTAGGGCACAGTTTAACCTACACTTAGACCCACCTCTAGAAATTGATAGGAAGCAAGGTACATACATAATGTCTTTTCCATAACCATTTAGGCAATGCATGGTCTATATTACCAAGTAATTCACTTGTGAGGGATGAAAATCATACTTGCATTCTGTTCATTTCAATTTTTTAAGTTGTCTTTGGCATGAGAATAGACCCATAAATGTTCCCAGCTTTATGTTTAGCATCTTGAAGAAGCAGGTTGCTTTGGTACAGGTGGTAAACTTAACTCTGTTTCACATCATTATTTGGTTAAGCTAATTGTTGAAAAGGCCCTGAGAGAACAGTCAGAATTATCTTGGGAGGAATTTATGTTGCAAGGATTTAAAGAACCAACCCTAGAGCCTATTGGGCAAAGAGTTGGGTAGGGAATTCAAACTAACAAAGGGGTTAAGAAAATTATTGTAGAACATGGACCAGGACCTTCCTCTAAGAAAAAGTCTAGGGTTATGACTCCTGAGGGCTCCCCTCACTCCTCTACTTCAAGGTCAGTCTAGAATGAGGAAGAAGAGAATACCTCTATACAGAAGTCTATTCCCGTGTCAAAAAGGGTTTCTCAGAGAAACATAAATAAAGGAAAGAAAAATAGTCCTAGTTCTAGTTAGTAGACAAAGGGACAATCTCTTGTAGCTGCAAGCACTTCTAGGAAGAGGAAAATTCTAGAGAAAAAGGAAGAAACTCCATTGAGAAGGAGTAATAGAAAGAAGCAAAGTGAGACTGTAGATATACCACTAGAAGGGCTAAATGTTGAACTCGAGACCTCTGAGAAAAAGGAAGAGGAACCTAGGAATATTCAACAGGAAACACTTGAGAAGTTCCCTAGGGTTAAGCAAGAGCAGGTTCCTATGAAACAAACAAATAAATAATGCATAATCATTGATGATGACTCTAGCTCTAAGGATCGGGCTTATATATTCGAAAGAAGAAATTCCTTCCCTAAGGGTCCTCAGACAAATGACAGTTGCAGTGACTCAGAAAATGAAGAGATGTCTGAGGGATTCTATACGATGGAAGAAGAGGAACCAGGATTATCTCCTGCAGTAGAGAAGAATTTGTACGAAGAAAACCCTGATGTTGATATGGATCTTGTTAATAAAGTAGTGGAGTAGGTTTTAAGTGAGGGTTTGGATGCATTAGCCTCTGCTACACAGCAATGCTGTAACACTGAGAGATTTATGGTGGTATGTATAGATCCTATGAAAGGTGTAAGTTTCAAAAATGGTAAGTCCCCTATTCTTAATTCAACAAAAAATTCTTGTATCAGTTCTATGTCAGATTAGTCTGGTTCTATGTCTTTGTTATTTATTATTTTCAGTTATCTAATCAATTGGTTTTAGAAAGAGAACAATGGAAAAAACAAAGGAAAGAGTTGTATAGGGTCATAGATCAACATTATCAAGAGACTCTTGAGCAGGAAGAAAAAGTAGAACAACTGCAGGTGAAACTTAGTAAAGTCACATCTCTTATTCCTAAGTTAATGGGCTATAGGTCCCCATCTCATGTATATGCCCTATTCCTAAAGAAAAATTGTTGAATTACCAAATGACTTTTGTCATGCAAGATAGGTCCCCATCATTGCAAAAACCTATGCAGTTTTCCCAAGCTTTTAATAATTCTCCTGTAGCCATTAAGAATTTGTTCTGTGAATTATTTCTCCATAACTTGACAGTTCCAAATGATCGCCACTGGAATCCCTTACTCTATGTTGGGGATATCCAGCTTATGGCTCTTATGTCTTGGATTCAGAATGAGATCAGCCAGGAATCTCAAGCTAGGTTATATAGAGAATTGGAGGAAGATATTCCCCTATATCTGAGACTAGAAGCTAAGGACCCCAAAACTTGTTATTATGACTGGTTGAGAATCGTACCCTCAGATTCAGGTAGTAAGCTCATTTATCCACTTAGGGATGCAACATTTGATGAGTATGAACAACTAGCTAATTCTAAGTTCCCTAAAGCTAGGAATGCCATCCAATGGCATTGAATCAGTTTAACTAAGGAACTAAGAGATAAGGAGCCACATTCACCCCTTAATTTTAGCATGGAAAATATGTGTGCACCCTAGTACATCTCTTTGGGGAGAGAATGATAAAGTTTTTGGATTCCACTTACTTTTTAGCCACCGTTGCTAATGTCTCCTTTATTAGCAAATTCAGAGAGTTTAGACAATCGTGACATGAAGGAAGAGATGAACAGGTGGGAAAGGCATAGGGAGACCAGAGGGTTTTACTAGAGCTTTTCCAAGGGAGGTGTTGGATAGAAGTTAGCTAGGGATTACAGGATGACAACCAAACTCAAGAACTTCATGTTTGTTGTGGGACTAGCAAAAAGTTAAGCTGGGGGGCAATGATGAGCCCAATTTATGGATTGTTTTTTTTATGATTTTTTGGTTTAGACTTAAAGTATTTCATGGGTTCTCATAAACAATATTCAGACTTTCTATGTTTCTATGGTATGACTATGTGTGTATTTGGTGCTTTTAAGACTAAAGAAATATGCTGAATATATATAGATTAAGTGGATATTATGATGAAATTTGGTAATTCTTTCCTCTTTGCATTAATGTGGTAGTTTTCCTATAGCCATGTGATGAGGATATGCTAAAGTAGGAAAGCTAATTATGAATCTTTATCTTGGATTTGTGTTGAAGGTTTTGGTATGCTAATCTCTTGCAGGGAAAGATAAAGTCAGCAAGTAATGAAGACTCGGCATCGAAGGGGCTTCATCAAGTCAAGTGACTATTTTCAAGTTTCATTATGGTTCCACTACTTCCAATCAATAGCAATTGTTGTTACAAATGGATTCAATTCAATTATCAGGTATTTTGGAGGAAATCCAGTGCTCATGCGTTCCTATATTCCTATGAATTTGAATGTGGCTTACTGCTGCGTAAACGATGTTGTCTCTTTTATAACTGAAATTTGTTATACCCATGTAATGGAGGATCCCATTTCTTAGGAGTTTTTTTTTTCAAGTCGTTCTTAAATAAACTAGAATTTGTGATTCCTAGTTAGATGTTCAAGGAATCTATTTTGTAATCCAGTAAAGAAGTGAATACACTTTGATATTCTATCCTGTACTTATGTTGATGTTTTCATGAATGAATAGAAGATATCTTCAGATTTCAGTCTCTGAGTTTTAAATCTACTCACTCTTTCATGGGGGCCCACGCAGAAGGTGAGCTCTATTCATGCTTAAGTAGGATCTAGTCTTAAGTTTCTTTGAGTTGTTTAACACTATTTCTCCTGCATCCATTGGTAATAAAACCATTGATTGTTTCTTGCATAATAGATGCTTAGTTAGTTTACTATTGAAGCATTCCCTTAAGTTCTAAGTTAAGCTGTTGTTTCAATTCCTAGCATAGATTTCATGTAGCATTTCCTTTGCTTTAGTAATGATGGCTTATGAAATGAACTAGAGCATACACTTTGCAGTCACCATTTCAAGTTTACACTAGCGGATTTATAAATCTAATGAAGTTCAACATGATATTCTAAGTAGATACTTGATGCTATCAACCGTAGAATCAATGTGAAAGGATGTCCAATCCTTGAGATACTAAGGTATTATACTGACCAACCAAAGGGCCTAGTAAGAGGACTAGATCGAGCCTCAAAAATTTGAAGATCAACAAGAATAAAGATTTGGAGGAGCTTAAGGTTTCCTCAGCAAATAGGCAGATGCTGGCTAATCAGGCGACTGGACTTATGGAGACTATCTAGCTATCGTTGTGATGTCCTATTAACGTTTTGTTGTCCTCTTCTTTCTATTTTTTAGAGGACTTGTCAGTCTTTGGTGTTTCTTTGTTGTGTTGTTGCATTATTTCTATTGGACTTTTAATGCTTATTTTGTCATTTCAATGTAAAAGGTTTAAAGTCCTTTCAAAACCCAATTTTACGTAATTAAAACAGTTGATTCTTAATGTGGAAACCCTTTTAGAGGAAAAACCACCTAGGATTGGTACCCAAAATAATTTCACTCTTCTGAAGTGAGCTCAGTTAAGAGCCAACTCTGTTAAAGGTTGCAATAACACACTGTAAGGTGTGATCCAGTTAGAGGATTTATCACTAACAGTTCTCCATGACCAAAAATTCACTATGGGGTCAACATGAAAAAAATCAACATTTATTGAATGTCATAATGAAATATAAAGACTGTTATGTCCCACTCAGTTAAGAGATTTATCTGTAGCAATGGTTAAAATACAACAGTAAATGATCTGATTGAAATACAAATTTCTTTTGCATATTTTTAGATCTATGCTAAGCTCAAAATACCTCTAGTAGGGAAATCATATACCAGTAAAAAGGCTCGGGCCTGAAAGACTTCCTTCCAAGTTTACCCAGATTTGGCATACTTTCAGGATGGAGATTTTGTTCACTCTTTGGAAAGATAGGAACACTATTCTTTTTTCTCATAGCTTTCTTCATACAAATGTTTCTCTGTATAACAAGGCTTGCATATGTAATAATGTCATGATGTAGATTCAGATTCAAGCTAATAAGGTGGCTCTGGTGGTGGCTCACCTTCACGAGCTGCTCAATAATTGGGGCAATGCTCCTTGCATGGTTGCCAAGGTGCCTCCTAATGCCATTTCTATAGAAGGTACCCCTCCCAGAGGTCATCATCATGGATGCAGTTCTTCAAGTTGCCACTCTCACACCCCGTGGTTGTAGGATCCCTGCCACCACTCTCCTAGAGGTGGTGATCATGGATGGAGGTTCCTCTTAGCTTCTCTACCTCACCGCACCTTTGGGTGGTCTCTAGCTCTGGCTTAGTCTACCCCTCCTAATGCTCCTGGTGCTCATTGTGGCTCTGCTTAGTGCTTGGCCTCCTGCCACTTCCTCCAAGTTCCTCCACCTGGCTCTGGCTATTTCTCCGCCCAAGGTGGAAGAGAAAGAAAAGATGTAGAAGATGATGGTTGGTTGATTCCTGACCCTCCTGTCAATCCCAATGATGTTTGGGGTTCTGATGATAAAGATCCTCCTCCTTCTGGCACTGCTCTTGCAATGTGATGACTTTATGCCTGTTTTGTTTTATGAATAGTTGTTAATGTTTCTGGTTGTTGCTGAGTGAACATTGCGGGGTGATTTTATGTCCCCGACCCCTTTTTTTGTGAATATGTAACTTTAATATTTCTAATAGAAAAGGCACTATTCATAAAAAAAATACCTCTAGCCAATATACTCAATTCAATTCCTTTGTATCCTTCAACTCTATTCTGCTCAGTTAATTCTTTTTTCTAATGCTTAGTGTAGTGTGCAGATTTTCTCGATTATGTCTTTAACCTATTTGACCATCTTTTCATGAATGCAATCTTCTCATGCGCATTCCATAATTATGAATCTCTTGTCTCCTTTTATAGACATAATAAACCATTTTCTTCTCATCCATAGATTTTGCCTCTTAATCTTCACCATTGATTTTGCTGCTTCAACCTTCCTCAGAACTTGTGTTTGTAACACATTTCATTCTCCATCATCCAATCATCCTTGAATTTTTTCAACCATTTGATCTTCATAACAAACTTTATCTTTAACCTCAGAATCAACCATATTCATCCAGGTCATCATTTTTAGTCGAAAATCATATGTTCTATTTATTTCTTTCACTGAGTCAATATCATGATGTGTTAGTGACTTCTAACTTGATTAACATTGTACTTGGTATATACTACACTTGCTTGGTGTTCATTGTTTCAACTCGGTGTATACTAAGTTCTTCATTTACCGACCACATAAACTTGTTCATTCTTGATCTTCAATTCATAATAGAATTATGTAATACAATTAAATCACTAACATAATGTCATAGACTCGTCAATAAGTTACCCAATGAATACCATATCCATATCTTTCTCATACATCTCATTTGCATGTTAATATCTCATTCCTTCATCATTATTTCCTTCTTTAGTTGTTTGTAACTATCATGATAACTACAGTCAAAACTAGTTGACATAAATGATAATATAATAACTAATTTAATGTGTCACATATACCTTTGTAGCTCGGTGATCATCAATCTCTCCCTTTGAAGTTTTCAATAAGTTGTCAAACTCTTCCTTAAGATATTCAATCAGTTGTAGTCTATCAAGATCTACATGACACAGTCAAAGTACATCATAGAGATCCCAAAGAAATTTGCATGGAAGAATCAAGACCGGTTAGAACATCAATGGCTACTGGTTGCAAATTGTCAAAGAAAGATGAGATAAAGAAAGTGGATGAGACACTCTACATATCAATGATCAGTAAGATATTGTATGTTGTACATAGAGGACCGGATATTTCTCATGTAGTAGGTATTGTTACAAGATTTTTTGTCAATCCAAAGGAAACACACATGTCTATAGTCAAAAGAATATTTAGATATATGAAAGGTATTGAAGACTTCAGTCTACTATACAAGAAAAGAGGAGACTTTGATTTGAAGGTTTACACTGACATTGATTGGGATGGAAACATTGATGATAGGAAAAGTACAAGTGGAGGAGCTTTCTTTTTAGGAGAAAGATTAGTGACATGGTTGAGTAACAAATAGAGTTGTATATCACAATCTACTATCATAGTAGAGTATGTAGCAACACATATGAATTGTGCAAATATTGTATGGATCAAAAAACTACTTGAAGGTACACAAGATGAGATTACCAATCCAATTGCTATTTACTATAATAATACAAGTCATATCAATATATCAAAGAACTTGGTGATGCATTCCAAGACCAAGCACATTTCTATCAAGTATCATTACTTGAGAGAACAAATTCAAGATAAGCATGTGATATTGGATTATGTGAACTCAAAGGAGCATATAGAAGATATATTCACCAAGCCACTACCAAAGGATGCTTTTGAGTATCTCATAGGTAAGTTAGGGGTTCTTCCCCTATCCAATATTCACTAAAGCAAGATGCATGTTGCATAAATTCAAGGATTCATTAGAATATCTATTTTGTGAGTTGATGTTAGTGTTCACTCTTTAGGTAATGCCTGAAGTTTTGAAAAATGATTATGTATGCAATGAGATATCAGTACATGCTAGGTATGATCCACTACTTGAACAATTTTTTTAGGAGTGTGTATCTTTGGCATTATTGTCAAAGAGGGAGAATAAAGCTATTGATGATTACAGAGAAAGAGGGAGAATAAGCTATTGTTGATGAACACAAAGATGGAGAAGATGGAAAGTAAGACAAGCACAAATCATAAAGTTCAGAGGGAGAAAAGAACATAACAGAGATATCAGAGTATTGCCATCATTAATTGACAATGTTACCATCAATGCCAAAGAGGGATATTGTTAATCCCAATTGATTGTGATGATGAAGACCGAGATCAAAGGTATACAAGATTGTAGAAGGATTATATTAGTTTTTATTTTGTCATTGATGTCAAGCAATTAATTTCTAGTTTATTGAGTTTCTATATCATTCGGAGTATGATATAAGTTGAGTGAGTTAAGGAAAAAGAGGAAGTGCAAAGTTGAAGAACTTAATTGGGAAAATAATATAGATCACACAATGATAAGGTAATAATGGTTGAATTGATTTCTACTTTACATTTGATGATATCAAGTCGTTAAAAGTGATTGGACAAGTGAGAAAAGTTAGAAAGTTGACTAAGAAAAGAAAATAGTTTGATTACCCAGAAGGAAGAAACTATTCGGTAAAAGGAAAGTAATTGTTGGTAAAGAGAAAGGAAGCCAAGACACCGAGTATAAGGATTTAGTTATCAAGAAAAAAAATAGAATTTTGGTTGAAGGAAAAGGAGTTAGCCACTAAGCATGGAGAAAAAATTAAAGACAAGGATCATAATGACAATTAATGAAGAGCCACAATGATCTGAAAGATTCCAAGGATGAAGAAGAGTTAGTTAAAGAGATCTACGATTAGGAAAATTCAAGGTGATGATCTATAGTCAAGATCTAAGTGGCAAAAAGTGAAGGTACAAGTTTCAAGAAATGTTCAAGTTCCAAGGTGATGATAAAATATTTTATCAAGTGCCAAGTTCATTTAATAAATTAAAGAGGATGATCCGATGGTTGAGAATAAATAGAGGAAAATGTAATAAAGGAGATTAAGAGGCAAAACAAAGTCTATATAAAGGATGAGATTGAATGAAAGACAAGTTGGTGAGTTGAAGTTTGGATGTGTAACTGAGTGATGTAGTGAAGAATAAAAAGGTTGAAATTTGAGTCCGTAAGCAGTGATTGATGAAGTGTTGAGGCCAGTGAATAGTGTGAAGAAAAAGAGTGCATAAGGGATCTGACTAAGCAAGAGGTAGTTGCAGATTTACACATCAAATTTTTATACTATTGCTTATTAAAATTTGTAACATAAAAATATCTTAACCAAGTGGACTTAACAATCTTATCGTAAATCCTTGAGAGAGGTGACAATCTAGAAGAATGTTATAAGACCTTTAACCAAGCCACTCCTAATAGGGTGAACATCCTAATAGATCTAAGGAAAATCCCCTAGCAGGGTCACATTTAACAATGTGCATTGTAATCTTTAACATGATTGAATCCTAACCGAGTATACTTTAGAAGAGTATTTTTATTGGTGGATGACAATTTCCACAGTGGTTTTTCCCAAATTGGGTTTCCACATTAAACATTGGTGTTATGTGTTGAATGTTTATTGTGCATGTTATTTGCTAATTACTTGAGGTTGCTGATTGAGAAAGTTAATTTACTATTTTTGGTTGCTATTGAAGTTTTTTTTACTGAGTTATTACCGAGTTGAATTAGAGTTAAATTTTTAAGTTTTAAAGAATCACTTATTACTAATTCATCTCCCTCTTAGTAATTCAACAAAGAGAGGCAACTACAAGTTATGAATCAACATATTCCACCCTCTACCAAAAGATGATTGGATCATTGATGTATTTGGTCAATACTATACCAGATATATGTTATCTTGTGAATACACTCAGTCAGTTCATGTGTGAACTAAAGCAATTATATTTAGCTGTAGAAAAACACATCTTGAGATATCTTCGTGGAACAATTAGATATTTCTTAAATTATATAGATGTAGATATAAACTTACATGGATATACAGACTTAGATTGGGCCAGAAGTGTGGCAGATTGTAAAAGCACATCAAGGTGCTACTTTAGTTTAGGATCAACTATGATATCATGGTTTAGAAGGAAGAAATCTTCACTTGCTTAGAGCTCCATAGAAGGAGAGTAAATTGTGGTATCTATGGGAGCATGAGAAGTAGTATGGTTGAAAAAAATCCTTGTAGGATTATTTGGACAATCCTTAAATCCTACTATCATCCACTATGACAACCAGAGTTGTATAAAGCTTTCAATAAATCCAATATTTCATGATAGATCCAAACATATTGAGATACATTATTACTATTGATGGGGCAAGAATTTTTCTTTGTTTTATACTATTTTTATGCTTTGTTCTAAGACATTTCTAAAACACTTGCTATGACTTTTAAGTACTTGAACTTGTGTACATATTATAAGTATAGTCAAATCCAAAAACTTATTTGTAGATAATAGTTGACATACCTTGCTAAATATTATATATATGTTGCAGTATTTCATATAATTATTTTAATGTATGTCCTAACATTTAGATTGGATTGAATACTTGAATATACATGCATGCACTACTAACCTGCCAAGGTAAAAGGAGCGGCTAGAGAATGGATCAACAACATTAATGAAGAAGCGATAAAGTTTTCAGCCACAGTGAGGAGAACCATCATGACACCGTGGAACATGCCTGAGGAATTGAAGGATTGATCACTTTAGGGAATATAAGAGTGTGACTATGCTATAATTCCTCTGAAGTCAATACTTTGTTGAAGCAGTTATTTAGTCTTTATGATCTTTTGTTGTGGATGGTCACATTCTCCTTTCTTTTTGGATGAATTAGTCAGACCTTAGCTTTATGTTCAAATAAATTTCAATCCTCTATATATAGGGATTTGATTGTTAGAAATCTAGTTTTTTCTGAGAAATATAACGGAGTAATTTTGAGTTATAATTTGTGTTCATAGCTAGTAGAAGCCAACCAAGGGGGCCCACTTGGGAGGTGGATTAGAGTAGAATAGAGTAGGTAGTTCAAGAATTTTTCAGTATTTGAAGTAGAATTCACTATTTTCTCATGTAGCATTGTAACATGTGTATGTTCCTCTAGCACCTGCAAAGATAGTCATAGTAAATGCTTTGGGTTGGTAGAATAGGTTAAAGATTGAACTTATGGTTGTCAGCATCAATTTCATTTAAGTAGCTATGTGTGTTTTACTTTCCTATAGTAGTAGTTTAGTTCCTTTCATGTGTTTTCCTTCCTACAACTTAAGTAAAATGACTTTATGAGAGACTTAGTGCACAAACCATGATGTCCCATTTCAAGTATATGTCTCTAGGTTGACAATTTCAATGCACTTCATAATAGGGAAAATAATACTTAGTTTTAATACACTATTCCTAGGAGAAGCCTTGGCATGATTATTATTACCTATTATGGGGTTTTTAATTTTTGGTGTCATTGTCAGGGATGGTGTCAAGCTGAGAACCTTACTGAGTCATTTTAGATAGTTCCTTATTTTCTAGATAGTAGTTTGTAGCCCTGAACTTGCTTCACAACTTCATCTAATCACTTTCATGCATCGAAGGGGAAGAAGATGAGATGTCTATGACAGATTCCTTCTAAGAGAACCTATCAATCTAAACAAAGAATCTGGAGAAGTTGAATTACCTTTTGTTGATGTGAGTCTGGAATTTTCCTCAAAAAATTCATTTGTAGAAGACCCATTTGATCCATCTAACCTTTGGCCTTTTGCTGAAATTTTAGCCAGTTTTCTTGATAATTCCACCCCAAGTGCACCTGTTGCTAATAACCCGCTGGCTGTGATCATTTCCCAACTGCAAATTCACTCCCAATTACCTGCAGTAATAGCCCAACCTACCTTTCCATTTCCTCTTCCTAGCCTTATCAATAATGTTAATCTCAAGAACATACCCACAACTGCACTTCCAAAATTATATGGCCTAATAACTGAGGACCGTAACACCTTTTTATTTAAGTTTGACATTCTCTGCTGAAGATTTGACTACAACACTGACAACCACAAACTCAAGTTGTCTCCAGTAACATTAAAGGATTCAGCCCTCAGATGGTTTATAGGATTAGGGGCTAATGCAGCAACTGATTGGAATGAGATGCAGACCATGTTTCTACAAAAGTATAAAGGATATTGTAAATGGGGTGACTTGAGAGGAGATGACATATTTTGAATGTCACAAAAAGAAGATGAAAATCTAGAGGATTACATTTTACGCTTCTTCTATAATCTATAGAAGAATCCTCAACATGCATTATAGGAGGATTCTCAAAAATTCATTTTCTTAAGGGGAGTAAATGACAACTGTCTTGAAGCACTAAACCTAATGGTTGGAGGAGATATATCTCAATCTTCTTGGGATGATATCAAGAAAATATGCCTCAACTATTTGAGGTTAGTTGTAAAGAAGGGCAGAGGATTCCAACCCACACTTGCTAAAGGAAATAGCTCTGGTATATCTAAGATGGAAATCTCAAATATGTTGTTAGATTTCAAACAATACATTATCAACGGTGTTGCCACAAACCTAGACATAATGCAGGCCAAAAAGAAGCATGAGGATGCTGAGGCGAAGCTAGCTGAGTATTTCCCTCACTATCAACAATAAAAGAAGGACTATCGGTACAAGATGGTGGTCTATTTGGAGACCCAACATGTACCTACTGAGTTCAGGAAAATAGAAGGAGATGATGAAAAAGCATTCTTTGTTGCTCAATGTAGGCCATGGGCCCCAAGACAAGGTATACCTCATGACCCTTTCCAATCTTTTAACTCTTACAATAGCCAATGGTAGAACCAAAACTCTCAATATCCTTATTAGTACTCCCAACCTGTTTGGAATAATACTTGGCCTAATACTCAGCAGAACCAATGGTTTAACTCCCAACAAACCTAATGGCCACAACCTCAAAATCAATGGCAGCCACCGTAGGGGAATTGGAAACCATATAACCAGTGGAAAGGATACCAACAATGGCCTACTCAAAATCTTGGTTATTAGTTATTACCACCTCCAATGCCTCAACCAACACTTATGCCACCTCCTGTAGCCACAAGTCCTCCTTCACGACCAACACAATTACTTGCTCAGCCACAGCCCAATCCTAACAACAAGAAACAACACCAACAAATGTATTCTATTGATGCCCAATAGTACCCTGCCTATGCACTAGAAGTAACTGACATTCACTTGAGATCTGGTAATACTCTACCTACACCAAAACCTCCTGTTATAACAAAAGTTCCAGACATTCCTGCAGCATCAACACAACAACCAGAAACTACGTTGCTAAATACAGTCCTACCAACTAATATGTCAAGTCAAACTGATGCTCAAACCTCAGTTAATCCTCCTTTGCCTCAAAGGCTTAGGATAGACAAACCTATACCCTAAGAAGACACACCATTTGACATCCTTGACCAATTGAAGAATATGCATATCCAGAATCCACTATTTCAAGATTTTAAAGATGTTCCGCTTTATGGAAAATCCATTAAAGAGGCATGTCTCAAGAAACCTGGAAGAAAGAAGAAGGATCCTCAAATAGTACATTTCATAGGTCAACTTGAAGATATACTATTGGGAAAGATAGTTATTCCAAAGTAATCTGATCCTGGAAGTCCAGTAGTTGATATAAAAATTAATGGCCAGTCAGTAAAGAATGCTTTGATAGACTTGGGTGTTTCTATTAATGTTATGACCAAGGATCCTATGCATAGGTTGATTATAGAGGGATTAAGGACCACTCTAATGGTCTTACAACTTGCAAACAGTTCCACGGTCACCCCAAATGGCATAATAGAAGATATAGTAGTTACATTGGATTCCTGGGAATACCCTATTGATTTCATGATACTATCACCCAAGGTGACTCTTTCTGGTTATCCAGTAATCCTTAGATGACCATGGTTAGCCACAACTAATGCAAATATTAGTTGTAGATCAGGTAACATGATAATCTCATATGATCAAACAATTAAGAATCTAGCATTATATCCTCCAGCTCAACCATAACCCAATTTAAGTACTCCTATTTGGTCAAACTTGGGAGATGAAGAATAAGAGATAAAATATGTTTCTCAATTAATGATGTTACACAAGAAATCTTTCTTGAAAATGCAAGAAGAAGATGATTTAATACAAAGCATCCTTACTAATGACTGTGCCACAGAAAAAGATATCTCTGAAATCCCTATTATGTAGTTGAATACTTATGAAAAATGTGTTCTACCAGGGGAACCTGAAATCATCAACCAAATACTACCCTATGAGATATCAATAAGCCCTATATCTGATCAGTGCTAGAACTAAAAACTACTATGGAGCTCTCACCTGGCCACAATCTGCATGTTAACAATAAACTGCCACCACAACAATTAACATTGTTAACCCAACTCCTCTGTAAACATGAAAAAGATTTCTTTTGGGACTATGGAGACATGAAAGGATTGAGCCTAAAACTTTGTACACACAGGATTTACATCAATGAAGGAACTCTACTACTCCACCAACTTCAGAGAAGGATAAACCCAACATTAAGAGAAATTGTGAAGATAGAGCTACAAAAACTATTGAATACTGGTTTCATCTATCCAATCTTAGACAGTAAATGGGTTTCACCTCTGGTAATTGTACCTAAAAATAGGGGTAAATGGAGAATATGTGTAGATTACAGAGAACTAAACAATGCAACAAAGAAGGACTATTTTCCCTTACCATTCATTGATCAAGTTCTAGACACCTTAGCTGGTAAAAAGTACTCATTTCTTGATGGGTATAGCAGATATAATTAGATTAGAATTGCTCCAGAGGATCAAGAAAAGAAAATATTCACATGTCCTTGGAGAACATATGAATATTTTGTGTTACCATTTGGTTTATGTAATGCTCCCGCAACATTTCAAAGGGTTGTAATCAACATTTTTGTTGACATCTCACATGACTGCATGGAAATTTATATGGATGACTTCACCACATTTGGTGTCACTTTTGAAGAAAGCTTTGGAAAAATTGGAGAAAGTACTGATCAGATGCAAAGAACACAATCTGTCCCTGGATAGTGAAAAATGTTTCATGATGATGCAAGGAGTTGTACTAGGACATTTCATCTCAGAAGCTGGCATACAAGTAGACCCTACGAAAGTTGAGGTAATTCTTACATTTCCTACACCTACTAAGAAAAAAGATGTTAAATCCTTTCTAGGACATGTTGGTTATTATAGAAGATTCATTCAAAAGTTTAGTCAAATAACTATTCCACTATACACCTTGCTTACAAAAAAGGTTGAGTTCACATGGACACCAGCCTGTGAGAAATATTTCCTGTAGCTTAAAACTCTTCTTACAAAAGCACCAATACTTAGAGGGCCTGATTGGACTTTACCATTCCATATACATACTAATGCATATGATTATGCAATAGGAGACGTCTTAGGCCAGAAATCCAATAACCTTGAAAATGTTATTTACTGATGAACTACAACTAATTTAGAACTTGAATGAAGATTTTGTGATTAAAGATCACTGAGTTGCTGATTAGATATGTAAGATGATTAAATCAGTATTATGTTGTCATTGATGTCAACAAGCTTGACAGTACTTATCTTGTAAGTTACTATACCAAAACATCTGAAGAAAGGTGAAAGAGTTTACTGATGAACTACAACTAATTTAGAACTTGAATGAAGATTTTGTGATTAAAGATCACTGAGTTGCTGATTAGATATGTAAGATGATTAAATCAGTATTATGTTGTCATTGATGTCAACAAGCTTGACAGTACTTATCTTGTAAGTTACTATACCAAAACATCTGAAGAAAGGTGAAAGAGTTTACTGATGAACTACAACTAATTTAGAACTTGAATGAAGATTTTGTGATTAAAGATCACTGAGTTGCTAATTAGATATGTAAGATGATTAAATCAGTATTATGTTGTCATTGATGTCAACAAGCTTGACAGTACTTATCTTGTAAGTTACTATACCAAAACATCTGAAGAAAGGTGAAAGAGATGAAGAACAGAAGTATCTACATGAGGAAGATGTATATGTTAGATGATGATAAGGAATACACTGAGTAACTTGTTGATGAGTCTATGACTTGATGACATCAAATTTATTATGTTGCATTCATCTATGATGAAGAATAGAGCTGAAAGACACAAAGCAGTGTTGTCGGTAAATGAAGCATTCTAGTATACACCGATGGAGTGTAGTGTATACCAAGCGCAGTGTTAATCGAGCTTGTGTTCACTGACGCATTTCTTTGTTAACCAAGAAGAATAGAAAGGAATTAAATGATTAGTGTAGCCAATAAATTGATGAGATGGAAAGTGTATGAAATCGAGGTAACAGATAAGGTTTGTTATAAAGATTGACGACTAACATAATTCAAGGAAGATCTAATGGAGCATATTGAAATGTGTTACTGACACATCAGCCGAAGAAGGTTAAAGTGGCAAAATCAATGAATTAGATTAAGCGGCAAAATCTGATGGACAAAAAGAAAATAATTTACTCGTCTATATAAGAGACATTGGTTTCATTGTTGAAACAATGTCAAACGAAGAAGATACTATAGAATTATCACGTGAACAAGTTTTCATGCATTCTGATCATACAGGTTAGTAAGAACCGAACTGCAGAATAATTACCAAGCCACAAAGAGTAATTACCGACGGACAGTAAGTTGATATAGAATTGAATCTGAAGTGATATATTGATCAGAAAGATTTGTATGAGCTAAATATTGATCTGTAAACTACAATTGAAGTTGCATCAAGGCAGATCATCTACTGTTACATATTTAACCATTGTACATAGTCAAATCTCTTGACTGAGTGGACTAAGAAAGTCTTTTGATGTTTCATTCATAGAGTGAACATTGTTATCTTGTCAACCCTAGAGTGATAGTTGGTTGGACAATAACTTCTGGTCTAAAATCCTCTAACAAGGTCACACCTAACAGTGTGTTTGTAACCTTTAATAGGGTTGGGTCTTCACCGACCTCACTTCAGAAGAGTAAACATTTTTGGGTTGCCGGTCCCAGATGGTTTTTCCCTTCACAAGGTTTCCATGTTAAATCTATTGTGTTATGTGTTGATTGTGATATTTGTTTGTTATCATACTTTGTATATTACATGTTATATTTGATCGGTAACTACTATAAGTTTTAGATTGATAATCGGTAAAAGCACAGACAGTAAAAGTATTTTATGTTTACCGAGTAGTAGAAGTTGAAGAATTTGTTTTGGATTATACATTTTGTTTTGGGACACTGGATAACTGATTCACCCCCCTCTCAGTTATTCTAACAAATGGTATCAGAGTTGTTGTTGCTTAGAATAGAGTTTTAAGGACTCCATCATAAAGATCTCAAGATGTATAAGAGGGAAGTGCCAAAGTTGAACAAAGAGAACTTCGCCGTATGGCAAAGCCGGATGAAGTTGCACATATCTAGAATTGGGAACTCAGCACTAGAACTGATGCAAAATGGCTACATTGAACTGACACCAGGTCCCCTAACCCTTGATCAACTGAAAGATAGGCATGAACACAACATTACTATGATGGAACTTGTTGCTGCCTGTACCAATGCCAAATTTGAAGACATTTAAGAGATGCACTACTGCCAAAGTCATGTGAGATAAACTGACTCTAAAATACAGTGGAGATTTGAATGTTAAAAGAGCCAGAGCAAAAATCCTAAGAGGTCATTTTGATGATATGAAGAAGAAAGAAGGTGAGAACATTGTGCAATACAAAAATAGACTAAAAGAGGTAGTACATGCTATTAGAGCATTAGATGGAATTATTGAGGATGAAACAGTGATAAGCAAGATTCTTTGAACTCTATTGCCAGTTTATGCAATTAGGATCTCTGCAATTCATGAAACAAGAGCTACATCCAACCTTACTCTTGACACACTGATCGGTAAGCTTACAACCTTTGAATTGAATAACTTTGACAATAGTGTTGTACCTGTCTGCACCCTAACATGGTCGCCTAGACTTTGGGCTCCCATTCAGCAATTTATCAAATCCCTGAATCAAGATTTTCAAAAATCAACATTTTATTAATTATATCAATTTCCTTGGTCAAGTCTTATTTTATCATTTTTGATTATTTGCCTTGGGCTAACCATTTTATCCTAAGTTTTTATTTATTTAAAAGGAATATTTCCTCCTTTTTTAATAAATAAAAAGCCTCACTTTTCATCTTATCCTAAGTTGCACAAATAAAGCATTATTCTTATTTTATAAAAAGAGAAAAAGTACTTTTTGTCTTATATGGACACAAAAGTCAACTCCTATTTTCCTATTGGAGGATATTTGTGCACAAGGATCAAGCCTCTTTTTTTCTCCACCGTTGATTAAATCTTTTGCCTCTTAATCTCCATGGTCTATTCTTTTTCATTCCCTATAAAAGAAGAGCTCTCCTCCTCATTTGGCATCCATTCAAGTTTTATGCTAATGTTATGTTGCAGGTTTTCTAGGTCATTTGGAGCTCTTTGAAGACATTCTTGCATTCAAGCTTTGAAGATATTATTGTTGCATCTCATTTAGTTTTCTTTCATAGTTGCATAATCATGGCATTCATAGCTTAGATTTATTTTATGCAATAGATTAATCTCATCTAGCTTAATTAGGAGAGATTGTAACACTTGCAATTTTCTTTTCATAGTATAGTTTGCATTTTCCTTTCATAGATTAGATTTCCTTTCAAACATTGCATTGTTATCATTTAGCTTAGCTTTCATCTTCATTCTTAGTTTACTTGCATTGCATTTCCATTTGATTCATTGGAGATATTGGCATTCATTCCCTTGTCTTCAACCTTGAATCTCTCATTGTGTGGTTGACTAGCAAGGTCATTAGCTTCATAGCTCTAGCTGAGAGCAACTCTACATCTTGCAACTCCATGCATAAAGAGCTATGGATCGATTTGTGAGGGCTCATTCTTGAGTTTCCTTGCATGTAAGGATTCATAGAAGTGCACTACTTTTGTGTGTACATTTCTAGCGCCCACCGTAGGGGAAGACATTAGCTTTGCCCCTTCATTTTCTATATTTTTGTCAATTTTCACTAATTTTTCATCAATTTTTAGCACTATTTTCGGTCTCTGGTTTTTCTATCTCAGAGTGTCATGCGACACTTTTCACCAGTGTCATGCGATAGTCTGCTGTATGACAGCGCAACACTTCGTCGGTTAATAGTGTCGCTCTTTTTGGCGGAAACTGTCACCCTGTTTGTTGTGTTCTGTCACCTGAAGGTTTTGAAGTCTGTCGCCTCGGGAAGAATTGTCACACCAGTATACAGAGAAGTGGTGCATGATAGTTCTGGTGACTCTACTATCACCTATACCCGACAGTAATTTTTTCAGACCCTTTTAGCTGAGTTTAGATTGATTTATTTGTTAGTTTGATTTGTTGTAGCTAAATAGATTGCATTTCCAGATTTCACTTGGTTTACTTGCTTTCATAGGCACATCTCTTTTGAGTTAATAAAAGAACATAGATTTTCGTTTGATAGTTTGTGAATGCTCTTTGGTTTCCAATATCAAACATCTCATTTGAGTGATTAAGGGCATGGATTCATTCCTTGTTTGCATAAGGGGTTAAATGTTCCACTTTTTGGACTCACCCTATGTTTGCTTGGAAAGTTAAATATTCCATTGATTCAACCCCTTTTTCATTTGTGGGTAGTGTTGATAAGCAACTTTAGATTACTTTTGATTGAGCTTGTTAACTAAATTGGGTGTTGGACTCACTTATTTCTAATCACCCCTCGTTATTTTCCCTTTGGGTGCAAGGTCAGAATTCATACATGGGGGAGGGGTCTACTTGAAAAGAGCATTAAATGTTCCACAAAGTTCTCCCTTTTATGCTTTCTTGATCTCATTAGTTTTCTAAGGTGTGGACTCACTTTGAGTTTGTGTGAGGAGTTAAATGTTCCACTTTTGGACTCACTTTGAGTTTGTGTGAGGAGTTAAATGTTCCACCTTGTGGACTCGCTTCACATTCACTTAAAGAGTTAAATGTTCCACTTTTGGACTCACTTCACATTCACTTGAAGAGTTAAATGTTCCACTTTTGGACTCACTTCACATTCACTTGAAGAGTTAAATGTTCCCCTTTTGGACTCACTTCACATTCACTTGAAGAGTTAAATGTTCCACTTTTGGACTCGCTTCACATTCACTTGAAGGGTTAAGTGTTCCACCTTTAGTGCTTTAAATACTTTTTGATAGTGGATTGCTTGGAGCTAATTGGATTTTAGGATTGTTCTAACCATTGTGAAGCTAACAAGTTGCTTTGTAGGTACTCTTGCTTGAAAAGAAAATTGATACATTGCATGCTAAAAGGGCTACTAACGATTTTTGTAGGGCTGCCCAAAGCATAAGAAAACAAATCAAGTGCTTGTTTAATTTCTTTCTTTATTGATTGAGTGCAGCATATACTAGTTGTTTCATTTCATAGGCACTTAATATCTTGTGGAAGGAATTTTGAGGTGGTAGGAGAAGTATGCTCTTCACCCTTGTGGTGAACCAAAAAATCTTGACCCATCTTAGGATTTTGGAAGCAAGAGGGTAATTGAACTTTTCTTGGTGTGTTTGGGAGAAAGCTTTGGGATAAGGGGAGTATGCTCTTCACCCTTGTGGGGAAACAAAATCCTTGAATCTCATAAGTTGATCCATTTTTGTTTAGATTGTTAGAATCTTTTAGCGTGCCTACTCTTGAGCAATCAAGAGGAACGACCCAAGTGGGGACAAGCTAATACCGAGCTATTCCAACCCACTATAATCTCAAGGCTATCGAGGACACAAAACCTTGGTATACGTAGTGCTTGTCTTCGCTTAATGTGAGTACTTGTGAGATTGTGACCATGAGGAAAATGTTGAGCAAGAATGCTTAAGGTACTCTTGAGGCCGCGAGGTCCTAGTCCTTTACGAGGAGCAAGAGGGGTACTACGAACGGAAGCCCTTACTAAGAACCATTAGATAAAAGCCACCCTAATTTTTCGCTTATCTTCTTGGTGCAAGGATTGATCCAAGTGGAATAACTCAGATCACCCCAAGATTAGCCACCATCTGTGTTCCTTTGGTTGTGTCTTTGGCACTTCCACGACAAAGCCAATATCTATTGTGGGCAACCACTTTGTGTGAGGCAAGGGAGCATCAAGTGTGGGCCAAGTTGTTAAGTACTGAGCCTTGACCTTTTAGGATAGATATTGCTTGAAGTGCTTTTGATTGTGCTATACCAGTGTAAACATTCTCAACATTCAAACAATCGGTAGCATTCATAGGGTGTTTTTTCCATTTTTGATATCACAATTCTTTGTCTTGGCAAGGTTGCTTTTGCCCTTGTTCTAGGTGCTTGGAGACATGTTTGATCCCATACTGTTTGCAAACCTGTCGAATTACTGCTATCATTGTGATTGGAATTGAAAAATCAACCCTCGGACTGAAAATTTTGAATGAACAAGCCTTAAAATTGAGATTTTTACACTCACTGGTCAAAGAGTCATGCGACACTGAAAGATTGTCGCCCCCTGTTTTGAGAACTGTCGTGTGCCAGTTCGCCCTAGAAACACTATCGCCTCTCTTACCTAGAAATTGTCACTCTGTCTACTTAGACTATGTCACGTGACATTACGTGAAGTGGCGCCTAACCTTAAAGTGGCGTGCTATTTGCCTGGAGACTGTCGCCTGAGATTTTGCTGCTGTATACCTGGTTTCACTCACTTTTAGTTGGTTGGGTCTTTAGGAAGGTTACTTATCATGCCACTACAAGCCTGTTTTGACCTTGAGTTTCTGGTTTTAGCCCTCTAGGGTTAGTATCATTTGATTTATAGCATCACCTTGGGAAGGATTGCCAAGTTAGAAGACTATTCTTGTTGAGAAAGAACATCTCTAAAATTGTTAGCTACATTCTTGGAGAATTTTAGAGCTCCTTTTGTCCAAATCATTTTCACCAAATCTCAAATTCAATTATATTTTGGCCTAGTCCAACCTCTTGATTCAAAAGTGCAAGGATATTCATCCTTTGATTTGAGGCACCTCTTTGACAGTGTTGGTAAAGCCCCTTTTATTTCTATCTTTCCATCTCTTTTTGGACATTAGAGAACTTCAATTATCCTAGTTTGGTGTTGACACTTTGTGAGGTTGCCTTATCATTAAGAATCTTTTTCTTCATGTCAGTTACAACTCGGTACCAAGTAAATCAAGGGAAGCGACCCCCGGTTGTCTTCAATCAGTTACCCTTAGTTAAGACTCGTCAACAGCGAAAGGGAAAGGAACCTATTTTTGACCAATCCCCAAAGAGTGAGTCTGAGGTCTGTTTCAATCCAAAGAGTAATCCTAACAAAATGAGTACCTCTGTGGCACCACTTTCATCGAATATGGATATGAGTTATACTTTCACAAGAGAACAAAGGGAAGCAATGAATCAAACTCTTAATGACATTTTCCAATGACATAGGGGTGACACGATGTTTGCTGGGTCTTCTTTTGATAGTCCACCTAGATCACCTCCTATCAATGATAGGTATTTGGATGCTCACCAATGAGCAGAGAAACACTATAGGAAAGCTCACCTGGATGCACAGTCACAACCCAATAACCAAAACAACAAGTCAGGTGATGCTCACATCAATGCAGCTAATATATTCAGACATTCAAGAAAGTCTTCTCCTCTTAGAGATGCCTCACGATATACAAGTGATAGGTTAAAGAGGATTGAAAGAGAAAAACAAGCTTTCTTAGATGAACAAGCTGCTAAGAAAGAAAGGTTCAAACAATTGGAGGATGAGGAATGAGCTTTGCTAGACATAAGGAGAAGATCCACACAAGAAGAACAAGATAGGCTCCTAGCGCAACAACCTCATAATCAATTCAACAATAGGGGTACCCACAGTGGAACCAACTCTCCACCATCTACTCCCTCAGCAAGTCCAAGGACCAGGAGAAGGTTAAGGACTCCTTCGAGATCACCTAGTCCTAGAGGAAGGACTTCTCGACATAACCATCATAGGAGACAATCACCTCCCAGATATTCAAGACAACCCTCCCAATGAGCTCATCATGGCTCTCAACATGGAGGATGTTATGCCAACTTTGATCATATGGATTTTATGACTATGCAGCAAAAACCATCTTTTCAAGCATATGTAGAAAGATATGTGGAGCAAAACAAGGATCAGTTCCTAGAAAGTCTCATCAACAAAGGTGCTAAGGTCCCATATGATTTTGATGTGCACCAAAAGATTAAGAAACAAAATCCTTCAACCAACGAAGTGATCATGCAAATGCAAAGGGACGGAGAAAATGAGAGCTCCTAAGAGTACATTCAATTTAGACTCCATATGTCCCAACCCTATAGACAAAAGTGTGGTGATGATTGAATTTCCTAAGAAGGTTGAGTTCCCAACTTATGACAAATATGATGGTATTGGTGACCCTCATGACCATGTTAGACAATTTTACATAATGAGCTTTGCTTTTCATCATGAAGACTCCTATTTAATGAGATTATTCCCAAGGAGTCTAAAAGGTCAAGCTATGGAGTGGTTCACCAACCTTACTCCTCCAGTGAAGACGTTTAAAGAACTTGTTCAAAGATTTGTCCAACATTTTGCTTACAATCTATCAAGGTCAGTCACAATGCTTGATTTGTGCAAACTCAAACAAAATCAAGGAGAACCTTTTGTCACCTTCTTGCAAAGATGGAGACGGTTGTGCTTAAAGTATACTAGAATGATTCCTAAGGAAGAAAGAATAGACATAATTATGAGAAATTTAATACCAGAGCTAAGGTATGAAGTGAGGAAAATGGTTTTTAGCTCTTTTGATACCATGGTAGAGACTGCATGTTGTATAGAAGATGTCCTAAAAGAACAAGGCATTTTGGCCAAAACAACTAATAACAACAATGGCCAAAACAACAATCATAATGGTAATAAGGACAAAAAGAACTCTTATTGGACTAAGAATAAGCAAGTGGTTAATGATGGGGTTGTTGACCCGTCACAACCTAAGAATGAAGGAGTTCTTAATCTCTCTAACACAGTCCAAGCCATGAAGCTGCAAACATCTTCAAAACAACAAGAGAATAAACCCAAGTATCAAGGGAGACCTAAAACAGAAAAGAGACAATTTACCAAGCTTGGGGACTCATATGTAGACATTTTCAAGATGTTAATTGCTCATAATTTGGCACAACCTCAGGATCCTGCCAAGCACCGCATACCAGATCCTAAGCCTCATTGGTGGAATGAGAAGGCTTTTTGTGTCTTTCACAATGGAATTGGACATGATATAGAAAATTGTTTTAGACTTAAGCATCTTGTCCAAGATCTTATTGAAAGTGGAAGATTACAAGTTGATGGGTTGACCACTAAGGCTGACCACAAAGCTTTTAAAGAACCCTTGCCCAAATATGAAAAAGGAGAGAACTCTAAGAGTAAGAATGGCAAGGCCGCTATCAACTACGCTTATGCAACCACTGAAAATGTCATTAATATGCTCGAATTTATGGACAATGATGTCAATGTGATCACTGGGAGAGATCCCTATGGTTATAAAGAAAACTCATCCCCCATTTTTTATGAAGGACCCATTGTGGTGCTTAGAGGCCCTTGTTCTCAAGGATTGTCTCAACCTCTTAATGTTGTCACTAGGAGTCAGTCCCAAGGTCCTATTGTCATTCAAGGTCCTAATTCTAGCAAGTCAAAAAAACCAGTGTCAAAAAGTGTTCCTCCTAAGTATGTTGTTGGTCTGGATGTAAGTTATAACCTCATTGATCAGTTACAGAGAACACCAGCATAGATTTCTATTTTTGAGCTCCTTGATTTGTCTCCTAAACACAGGAGTGTTCTTGAGGATGCCTTGCGAGCAGCCAGTGTCCCTAATGACATAGATGTTGACCGATTCCAAAACATGGTCAGTCACCTTGCTAGCCCTCATTACCTTACATTTTTTGAAGAAGATGACAAAGCACTAAGTCACCCGCATAACTTGGCCCTCCATATTGAAGTCATGATCCATAAAACTCGTGTCAGGCGCATGTTGATAGATGGGGGTGCCGGGATTAATATTTGCTCTTTGAGTCTACTAAAAGCCTTGGGATATTCTAAGAAAATTATTGACACTAGGAAGAAGATCACCATCAAGGCCTATGATGAGGAAGAGCGAAGCTCTAAAGGATTGGCCGTTCTTCCTATCAGAATTGGTCCTATGGAAAAGGACATTTTGTTTCAAATTGTTGATGCTGGACCTTTGTCATACAATATTTTGTTAGGTAGACCATGGATTCATGACATGCAAGTGGTGTCATCTACCTACCATCAATGTGTTAAATTCCCTTACAATGGTGTTGAAGTTTGCATACCAGGGGATAGCACATTATCTGTCAATGTAGTTTCAGCTAGTTCACATGTTCCCTTAAATAGAGAAGCTGACAATTTTGATGTTGCTCTTGAGTAGTGTAAGAATAAATTTAAGTCTGCTGACCTTGGCATGGGAGATTACAAAATGGATTCCTTCATAAAAATGCCAATCTCACCTACGTCTTATGGAAAACCTTCACTCGAGAGGAAACCTTCATCCTCTGCCATGACTTTGTTTGGGAAATTTGTAGAGTCCTCAGTGCCTATTCAGGAAGAGAAAGAGGAAGTAGCCGTCAGAGATTGGATTTATAGAGAAGAAAAATACCAACATAACAAGAATTTTGCACATTCTTCTAAGACCTATGGGAGAGGATATACTCTGGTTAAAAACATGGGCTACCCAGGCCATGGACCTCTCAGTCATAGGTTAGATGCTAAAGCGGAACCTCTTGATCATTCTCTCTTTGGCTGGAGAATTAAAACAATAGTGGGCCTAGGTTTTGAAAGCAAAAATGAAAAAGTTGCTCCTATCCTAGCTAGGAGGGATAGTGACGATGAGTCTAATTATGTGCCGAATTGGCAGAACCAACAAGATGAGTGTGAAGATTGGATCCCTTCCACTAATCTCCTTTGGGGAGACCTAGATGCTTCCGCAATTGATCCAACAAGTTTTGAATAGGAACAATCCTTTGTTACAACTCATGGTGAAGAATCTACTCAATCTCAAAATGATATCCAAGAAGGTTTCACCCTCGGTGACCCAGGTGCCTCTACCTCGAGGCCTAAAAAATATGGTTGGTGCAAACATCCCAGCAGGGATTCTGACATAGACTCGCATGAGTATGAGTGGGAGACCCTCTCGGATTGTTCCACTATTGATTTGGACATTGTTGTTATCCACACATTTGAGTCCCAACTTGAGGTAGCTAACGAGTCTAGTGTAGGGCTAGAGGATTGGATTCCTCGAATTGCCTTAGTCGATGATACTTCATTTGGGGAGACAAACCCTAATTCAGGTACCTTAGAGGGAGACTTGATGAATCCTAACTATATGATCACCAGAGATAATACCTACCATATCAATAATATTGAACTAGTCATTGACCTCCCCCTTGTCCACCACCATCTAATTGACTGGTCATAGCTTTATCAAGAGCCTCAGCTTCTTACTTTCCATAATGACTACAAGATAGCCTGCTATTTAAATGCTCTTGAACCTGTAGTCTCTTCTACCAGTGAGCCTACAACAAGTATGACGAAGCCTGATATTAAGTACCTAAGTCATAAAATAAAATAAAATAAAAAGAAAAGAGATGGTTCTGATGGAGAAAACCACTTTGTGGCTGTGTCAGAACCCAAAATAGTAAAAATAAAAGACGTATCTGAAGGTGAAAACCTCTTTGAGGCACCTAAGGATGGGGTACTTAATAACTTGCCAAGTTATTTTTAGGACAGATCATCAGTTCTCATTGAGCCTACACAGCCAGTGAATCTGAATATGAAGGAGGCTCCACAAATGATTCATCTAGCTCAGTCTCTATCAGAACAAGAAAAAGAGGCATATACAATATTCTTACAGAAAAAGAAAATCAATTTTTCTTATACATATTCAGATATGCTAGGGCTTGATACTAATCTTATTATGCATCATCTATCTATAGCTCCAGGAATTAAACCAGTAAAACAAAAGTTGAGAAAAATGCATCCTCACATAGCTCTCCTTGTTAAGGCTAAATTAGAAAAGCTCTTAGGAGTAGGATTTATTAGAGCTATTGACTATGCCGAATGGATCTCCAATATTGTTCTAGTTTCAAAACATGATGGGTCCATTCGTGTATGCACAGACTTCAGAGACCTTAACAAAGCTTTCCCAAAGGATGACTTTCCACTCCCTAATATAGATATGATAGTGGATATGACTGCGGGCTATGAAATATACTCTTTAATGGATGGTTTCTCTGGATATAACCAAATAAAAATAGCTCCTGAAGATCAAGAAAAGACAGCCTTCACATGTGCATGGGGAACCTATTGTTGGAATGTCATGCCATTTGGATTGAAAAATGTAGGAGCTACATATCAAAGAGCTATGACAACAATCTTTCATGACATGATGCATAAAAATATGGAAGATTATGTGGATGATACCTTGGCTAAATCTAAGAAAAGGGATACACACCTCAAAGATTTGGAAGTAATTCTAGATCAAATGGAACAATTTCAATTAAGATTGAATCCAAAAAAGTGTGCATTTGGGGTTACCTCAGGTAAACTTCTAGGATTCATAATTTCAGCCAAAGGAATAGAGGTGGATCCTAAAAAGGTTCAAGCGATATTAGATATGCAGCCTCCTAAGAACATTAGTCAAATGAGAAGTCTCCAAGGATGACTCCAATCTATACGGAGGTTCATTTCATAGCTTGTAGATAGAGCACAGCCATTCAATAAGACATTGCATAAGGGAGTCTCATGTACCTAGAATGAGGATTGCCAAAAGAGCCTAGACCAAATAAAATAGTACTTGGCTAATCCCCCAATTTTAATGCCTCCTATCCCAGGAAAACCATTGAGTTTGTATATATCAGCAACAGAATCTTCTCTGGGGGCACTGTTGACTCAACTTGATGATACTGGGAAAGAAAGAGCCATTTACTACATCAGTTGTACACTTGCCTCCTATGAGGTCAATTATACTAGTATTGAAAAATCTTGCCTTGTTGTGGTGTTTGCTTCCCAAAAGTTGCGTCACTACATGCTTGCACATACAATACACCTTATAGCTAAAATTGATCCTCTCAAATACTTGCTTGGCAAGGCTTCTCTCACTGATAGACTTGCTAAATGGATGATGATTCTTTCAGAATTTGACATTGTGTATGTTGAGCGTAAAGCCATAAAAGGACAAGCTATTGTAGATCAACTAGCTGATTTTCCAATAAAAGACAAAACACCAATGCAAGTTGAATTCCCAGATGAGCACATCATGTACATGACTGTAAGAACTTGGAAGATGTTCTTTGATGGTTCAAATATGCAAAATGGATCAGGAGTCAGACTGTTGTTTGTTTCCCCTCATGGGTATACTATTCCAAAATCCTATAAATTACTGTTCCCATGCACAAACAACATTGCTGAATATGAAGCCTTAACTAATGGATTGAAAATGGTCATCGAATGAGGAATTACAGAGCTGCATGTCTTTGGGGATTCACAACTGATTATCAACCAAGTAAATGAAGAATACCAAACTAAGGATGACAAGCTGATCCCTTATAAGAATATGGTTGATTCATTGCAATGCTATTTCACATTTATAACATTTCAACAGATCCCTAGAATAGAAAATAAGGCTGCAGATGCTATGGCTACATTGGCTTCACTCCTTCAATTGGAACAACATGAGTTGAGATTTGAATTCCTAGTGGAAGAGCTATGCCATTCCATATTTGATTCCTCTGAAAGCCATGTCATCTGTACCTTGGTCGGTCACAAGTCTTCCCATTATGGTGCTATCTATTCATACCTTCATGATGGCACCATTCCCAAAACCTTTAACCGCTCAGAAAGAAGAAACCTTGTCTGTAATGCCTCTTGCCATACCCTTATCTCTAGTGATTTATATAGGAGGGGTTTAGATAGGACACTTCTTAGGTGCTTGGAAAAGGATGAGTCCAACCAAGTGTTAGTTGACATCCACGGGGGCATTTGTGGAGGACATTCCAATGGTCTTGCCATGGCCCAAAGGTTGCTTAGGGAGGGGTACTATTGGGCCCACAATGCAGATGGATGAAATAGCTTTTGCCAAATCATGTGAAAAGTGTCAAAAACATGGAAACCTGATTCATGCTCCAGGTAGGGAGCTTATTCCTTCTATTTCTCATTGGCCATTTCAGCGCTGGGCCTTTGACCTTGTTGGGCAGATTCATCCCAACTCATCAAGTGGACATAAATTCATTATCACGGCTACTGATTATTTCACAAAATGGGTAGAAGTTGTCCCACTTTCTGTTGCCTCAGGCAAGATGGTTTCATTGTTCATCCTGAATCATATCATTTGTCAGTTTGGAGTACCCTCTAAAATCATCACTGACAATGGAGGTCAGTTTAAAAACAAGGACCTTAAACATCTCTGCAAAAATTTCAAGAGAAAACAACATTGGTCCTCCATTTACTTCCCGCAAGGAAATGGACAAGCAGAGGCTTCAAATAAAACCATTCTAAAGATTCTTCATAGAACAGTTCATAAGAATGGTAGAGATTGGCATTTACAGATAAATCCAGCTTTATGGGCCTATAGAACAAGTATTTGTACTCCAATAGGGGCTACTCCTTTTTCCCTTACTTATGGTGTTGAAGCAGTGTTACCTTTAGAGGTAGAGATCCCTTCACTCAGAGTCTCTCTCAAAGGTCTAGTAATAGATGAAAATTACCGTGCCATGAGATTATAGGAATTAGAACTTCTAGATGAGAAGCGCAAAGCATCATTTGATCATATGAGGGTCTATCAAAAATGCATGTCCAAAGCATTCAACAAGAAGGTTCGCCCTAGGGAATTTCAAGTCGGAGATCTTGCATTACATGAGAATCCAAAGAATCAACAGAATCGAGAATAGAAGCATAAATTTGAACCTAATTGGCTTGGTCCATATGTCATCACTACTGCTTTTGGGATAGGTGCTTACTTGTTAACTGATGAAGAGGGAGAACAACTCCCTGATCCTATCAATGTTTTGCACCTCAAGAAGTTCTATCCTTGATGCCTATTTCTATCTGGGAGCATCCTTTGTATATATCTTATTGATCCTGAAAAAATTCCAAAAAAAAATTCATATATGATGCTGAAAAAATCCTAAAATGTATAAAAAGTCCTGAAAAAATACAAAAAAATAAAAAAATGCAAAAAATTTAAAAAAATAGAAAAAGTGCCTTGGTAAAAATCTAGAAACAAACGCCTTGGTAGCAAAAAAAGAAAAAAAAGAAAAAAATCAAAAATATTCCAAGTAGTGAAAATCTGGAAACAGGCGCTACTTGAGGCCTTTGCACCCTTGTCTTTTAGCATGCGTCCTTGACACTTAGTCTTTCTCCATCATGCCTTGTCCTTATTTGACTTGATCTGGAATTGGTCCTTGTCTTTGTCTAGGGGGCATACCTGTTAGCATAGGTCCTTTAGGTGCGTTTGTCTCTTGGGGCATTTCACAACAGGTGTTTTTCAACACCACCCCAAAATAGTGTTTTTCAACACTACCCTTGTGTCGAGTGTATCTTAACACTTATCAAAGGTCTTACCCAATAGTCCAAGTATGATGCGATATTTCTCATTGGCAGATGTGATACTTAGAGTTTGACTCTATGACCAACACACACGCACTTAAACAATCAACTCGATTGAGATATGCTTGACTTTATTTATTTTGTATTGTCTATGAGGATTTCTTTGATGAGTGATCTCTCCTTGAGAAGTTTTCGATGATGCATAGCTAGAAGACTGAGGGTATGAGAACATGTTTTCTTTCTTTATCTGCTTATGGGTATATTTTGTTGATCCTAATTGTCATGAGCATTTATGCTGGTCTTACTTGACACTATGGATTGACAAGGTATTATCCTTGACTATTTTACGAGTGCATGCTTCTAGTTATCCTGACTTTCATGTGTCTTGATACAAGAATAATCTTGCCATATCAAACTTAGGTAATCTCACTGCATTAGTCATCTTGACCTCCATGTCTTTGATGCCTAGGTGGGATTTCCACATTTCTATCTAATAAAGATCATATTCATATTCACATAGTTATGCTAGTGTGTATTGTATGATCTTACGACACTACCAATAATGCTCGATGATGATTATTAGATGTCTATTGGCATTGTGACCTTGCAAGTCAACCACTTTTCATAGTAGCTTGCATCTTAGGTTCATGTTAGTTTAGTTTTGCATCTTGCATATGGAGAGAGCTCTCCTTTTCATCTTACGTGGACTTGTTGGTCAACTGCGCTCACCTTCCGCTTCCTCTTGATCATGTCTTTCACTTCTTGTCTTTCATCTCACATCTTTTTCTATGACATTTTTTACCCCTTTTATAGCATTTTGACTTTTTGACCTAATTTTTCAAATACCTCAGAATTGCATGAAAATTGCACCCCTACCTAATTTTGACATCCTGGATCCATTTTCGGACTTGAAATCAAAATCCAAGTTAATCTTGATAGTCAAAATCACATTTCAAATTTTCACCCTCTTCTGTGCAGTTGGCTAAAACTTTTGAGGCATAATCCTTCGACCTTTCTTGAGGCATCTTCATTTCCATGTCTTCCAAACTTCTAGTCTATCACTCATCTTAATTCAATTCACTCCTTTCTCACGTTTGACTGCATCTTTATCCTATATCTTTCTCAGTCAGACTAGGGCATATCTTCACTGCTCGATGGTTATCCTATCATCTTTTATCTTCGATCATGATTTCATTATGATTTGATCTAATCTTTATCAATTTGTTATTCTCCTCTACTTGATTTCGATTTCAATTCCGAGGGGGCAATATCTATTGGATTTTATCCTTGATTCTCTTGATTCAGACATCTTTTCTGTGAGCTTTTGCTCAAATTTGAGATTTTTATCCCCTACTTTGGATGTGATCTCAAATCGACCTCATATTCAAAGGCCTTTGTTTATGTTTTATCCGAATGTGATCCTAAATCGATCTCACATCTGAGTTGTTTGTGATCCCAAATCGATCTCACATTGCAACTTCATTCTTTGACTACATGTGTTCCCAGATCGATCACACATTAGTCAAAGAGGGGCAAATATATGCACCCTAAAATGGTCACCTAGACTTTGGGCCCCCGTTCAGCAATTTATCAAATCCCTGAATCAAGATTTTCAAAAATCAACATTTTATCAATTATATCAATTTCCTTGATCAAGTCTTATTTTATCATTTTTTATTATTTGCCTTGGGCTAACCATTTTATCCTCAATTTTTATTTATTTAAAAAGAATATTTCCTCCCCTTTTAATAAATAAAAAGCCCCACTTTTCATCTTATCCTAAGTTGCACAAATAAAGCATTATTCTTATTTTATAAAAAGAGAAAAAGTACTTTTTGTCTTATATGGACACAAAAGTCAACTCCTATTTTCCTATTGGAGGATATTTGTGCACAAGGATCAAGCCTCTTTTTTTCTCCACCGTTGATTAAATCTTTTGCCTCTTAATCTCCATGGTCCATTCTTTTTCATTCCTTATAAAAGAAGAGCTCTCCTCCTCATTTGGCATCCATTCATGTTTTATGCTAATGTTATGCTGCAGGTTTTCTAGGTCATTTGGAGCTCTTTGAAGACATTCTTGCATTCAAGCTTTGAAGATATTATTGTTGCATCTCATTTAATTTTCTTTCATAGTTGCATAATCATGGTATTCATAGCTTAGATTTCTTTTATGCAATAGATTAATCTCATCTAGCTTAATTAGGAGAGATTGTAACACTTGCAATTTCCTTTTCATAGTATAGTTTGCATTTTTCTTTCATAGATTAGATTTCCTTTCAAGCATTGCATTGTTATCATTTAGCTTAGCTTGCATCTTCATTCTTAGTTTACTTGCATTGCATTTCCATTTGATTCATTGGAGATATTGGCATTCTTGCCCTTGTCTTCAACCTTGAATCTCTCATTGTGTGGTTGACTAGCAAGGTCATTAGCTTAATAGCTCTAGCTGAGAGAAACTCTACATCTTGCAACTCCATGCATAGAGAGCTATGGATCGATTTGTGAGGGCCCATTCTTGAGTTTCCTTGCATGTAAGGATTCATAGAAGTGCACTACTTTTGTGTGTACAGTACCTTTTGTTGAATCCACTTTCATGTCTTCTTTGAAGATTGGTAAATCTAGTAGCAGGAATAATAAGAATAATAATAGTGATAGTGGTACCGATGAGGAACTTGATGAGCTTGAAGCTCTTATGGCCAGAAGATTACCCAAAGGTAAAGAAAGGTATAGAGGTAAGCTACCCTTGGCATGCTTTAATTGTAAAGAAGTTGGCCACATCATTGTTAGATGTTCGAATAAGAAAGATGATGACAGATCCAAAGACCGATCCAAAGGAAGATATGGGAGAAGAGTCAACATAGGCTACTGACACAACAACAGAGACAACCGAGATAGCTATGACAAAGGGAAAAAGGTATGTTACATAGCCAAAGAATTTGAATCTGAATCTGATACTGATGATGATGTAGAAGTAGTATTTGTTGCTATGAAAGATGACTCAGAGGAAGAAGAGAAACATGAAGAAACAACACTGATCTCTAAAGTAAGCAGAAATGATACATGGATCATAGACAGTGGTTGTACACATCATATGACTGGTGATATAGATAAGTTTGATCTACCTGATGAATATGATGGAGGATCTGTTAGGATGGTAAATGATGCACCCTGTATGGTAAGAGGTAAAGGTTCACTGATGATTAATGATAGAATAAAATGTGAAAATGCATACTGGGTAGATGGACTGAACTATAATTTGTTAAGTGTGGCACAGTTGAATAATTCAGACCACCAACTTGCTTTTGAGAGAAGAAAGGTAAAAATCTATGATGATGGAAGAAGACATGTTGGAACCGGCACACAATCCAGAGGTAATTTATTTTATCTTGATATTGATCAGTCTTCTTGTTTATTAATGAAGGATGAAGATGCATGGTTGTGGCATAAAAGGTTATGCCATGTGAACTTTGATAACATGATCAAGATTAGTAAGAAGAAAAAAGTTAGAGGGTTGCCTAACTTGTCAAAATCGGATCATGCTATGTGTCATGAATGTTAGAAAGGTAAGATGACTAAGTCTAGTTTTAAAAGCAAAGACTACTCAACAAAGAAGATACTTGAGTTGGTTCATACCGACCTATGTGGTCCTATGAGAACTCAAAGCTATTATGGTGATAGATACTTTATTCTTTTTGTTCATGACTATACTAGACTGATGACAGTTATGTTCTTAAAAGAAAAATCTGAAGCATTTAAGATGTTTAAGTGGTATAAGGAAAAGGTAGAAAAAGAGACTGGAAAAGAATTAAAATGCTTAAGATCTGATAGAGGAGGTGAATTTATCTCTGATGAATTTACTAATTTCTCTAATGAGCATGGTATCAAAAGACAGGTCTCTGCACTGAGAACACCTCAGTAGATGGGATTGCTGACAGAAGGAACAGGTCAATAATTGACTGTGCAAGAACACTAATGCTGCAAAAGAATATTTCTCAGACATACTAGAGGGAAGCTGTCAATACGGCTGTATATGTGCTTAACCGAGTACAACTAAAGAAGAACACCAACCAGACACCCTAAGAGCTATGGTTTGGACACAAACCTACTGTAAGTTATTTCAGAATTTTTGGAAGCAAATGTTTTATTCTGAAAGATGAAATAAATGGGAAATTTGATTCTAAAGGTGATGAAGGAATATTCTTAGGATATTCTACTAAGAGTAAAGCATACAAATGTCTGAATAAGGTTACAAATAAGATAACTGAAAGTACTAACATCTGTGTTGATGAGTTTGATGACAAGAACATAGAGGAGAGTAGAAAAGAACCAAAAGACTATGGTAGATTCACTAACATTGAACATCCTGATTATCTATCGAAGTCGCAACCTGTGATAACCGGTCAGTGGGAAAATAACCCTGAGGAATAGGAAAGGGAAACTGACGAACAAGATGGAGCTATCGAGCAAGCACAAGAACCTAAATAGGATGAACAAGAAAGAAGAAATCGAGTACTGGTTAGTTTTGTTAGAAGACATCATCTTGAGACACAAATTATTAGAGACAGACAAGCTGGCATGCATACAAGAAGCAAAGAAAGACAAGGTACATGTCTAGTTTGTGAATTTGAACCAAAAAATGTGAAAGTTGCATTAGAGAATGAAGAATGGGTTAATGCAATGAAAGAGGAAATAGAACAAATAGAGAAGAAAAAAACCTGGTCCTTAGTACCCCGACCTAAAGATAAAAATGTTATCAGTACTAAGTGGATATTCAAGAACAAACTGAATGAAAATGGTGAGGTGACAAGAAATAAAGCTAGATTGCTATGCAAGGGATATGCACAGGAAGAAGGCATTGACTATGGTGAGACATTTGCACCTGTTGCTAGATTGGAAGGAGTTAGAATGCTACTTGCATATTCTATACACAAGAAATTTAAAGTTTATCAAATGGATGTGAAGTTAGCATTTCTGAATGGTATACTTAAAGAAGAGGTCTACATAGAACAACCTAAAGGATTCATTGATCCAGACAACAAAGACATGGTATGTCGATTACACAAAGCTTTATATGGTTTGAAGCAAGCACCAAGAGCCTGGTATGAAAGGCTACATACTTACTTGTTAAGTATTAGATTTGTAAGAACTAGTGAGAACAATAATTTGTACATGAAAGGTAATACTGATGACACTTCTTATTGTTGAGATATTTGTTGATGATATTATTTTTGGAGGTCAAGATCATGTATGTAAATCTTTTGTTGATGACATGAGGAATGAGTTTGAAATGTCTATGTTCGGAGAGATTAAATTCTTTCTAGGACTACAAGTGATTCAACAGAGTGATGGGATATTCATCACACAGTCTAAATACATAAAGGAAGTCTTGAAGACATTTGGCATGGAAGATGCTAAACCTATGGGAACACCGATGGCTACTGGATGTAAATTGACAAAGGAATATGAAACTACAGAGGTAAATCAAACACTTTACCGATCCATGATTGGTAAGCTAATGTATGTAGTTCACAGTAGACCAGATATAGCACATGCTATGGGAATTGTTGCTAGATTTTCTACTAACCCTAGATAATCACACATGATTGCTACTAAAAGAATCTTAAGATACCTGAAAAAGATAGAGGATTGTGGATTATGGTATCCTAAGGAAGGTAAGTTTGAACTAAAAGTCTATATTGATGCTAATTGGGCTGGAAATGTGGATGATAGAAAAAGAACCACCGGAGGAGCATTCTTCTTTGGTGAAAGACTTGTAACCTAGACAAGTAAAAAGAAGGCTTGTATTTCTTAGTCTACAACTGAAGCAAAGTATATTTTTGCTGCTACTAATTGCTCAAACATTGCATATATCAAGCAAGTGTTGTTAGGAATGAATGAGGTAATCACTGACCTGGTGATTACATACCGTGACAACACAAGTGCTATTAATATTTCAAAGAATCCAGTGATGCACTCTAAGACAAAGCATATATCAATTAAGTATCACTACTTAAGAGAACAAGTGCAAGAGAAGCAAGTGAAGTTAGAATTTTTTACATCTAAAGAACAGCTTGCAGATATCTTTACAAAGCCTCTACCAAAGGACATATTTGAATACTTGAGGACTAGACTTGGGGTCTGTCCCCTATCTACCGGTCACTAATGTGATTTGGATGTTGCATCAGCTTAAACTTATCAGAAGATCACACATGTTGATGTAGCATAGTTCACACTTTGGATAATGTTCAAGGTTGTGATTAAGTTTGAAGAACTGAAGCAGATTGGTATATTAGTATACAAAGATACAGAGACTGTATTGGACAACAAAGAGTTACTTAGCTACTATAGAGCTGATTATTTATTTGTTTCTTTAGCATTGTTGTCAAAGGGAGAGATAAATAATATGAAGGAAAAGTTAAACTTGCACCAATGAGAACTATCTAAGGGAGAGATAATCTGATAGAAACAGAACATTGAAGATCAGTTATAAAGAACAAAAATAGGAACTTGAGAGCTGAAAAGATCATATCTACAGAATGACAAAGCTGTATTTTTTAATGTTGTTTAGTAACATAGTGATTAAACATATTAAGCTAGGGAGAGCTTGTACATAATTTGTTCACAGAGTTGTAGAATTCATGTTTGGTATGTGTAGGGTACACTTCATATTACTTGAGTTGCCATCAATGCCAAAGGGAGAGATTGATGAACTAAAACTGATTTAGAACCTGAATGAAGAATCTATGATTAAAGATCACTAAGGAGTTATTGATTAGATATGTAAGATGATTAAATCATTATTATGTTGTCATTGATGTCAACTAGCTTGACAGTACTTATCTTGTAAGTTACTATACCGAAACATCTGAAGAAAGGTGAAAGAGATGAAGAATAGAAGTATCAACATGAGAAAGATGTATATGTTAGATGATGATAAGGAATACACTAAGTAACTTGTTGATGAGTCTATGACCTGATGATATCAACTTTATTATGTTGCATTAATCTATGATGAAGAATAGAGCTAAAAGACACAAAGCAGTGTTGTCGGTAAATGAAGCATTCTAGTATACACCGACGGAGTGTAGTGTATACCGAGCACAGTGTTAACTAAGCTTGTGTTTCTTGATGCATTTCTTTATTAACCGAGTAGAACAGAAAGGAATTAAATGATTAGTTTAGCCGATAAATTGATGAGCTAGAAAGTGTATGAAATCAAGGTAATAGATAAGGTTTTTTATGAAGATCAACAGCTAACATAATTCAAGGAAGATCTAATGGAGCAAATTGAAATGTGTTACTGACACATCAGCCGAAGAAGGTTAAAGCGGCAAAATCAATGAATGAGATTAAGCGGCAAAATCTGATCGACAAAAAGAAAATGATTTACTCATCTATATAAGAGACATTGGTTTCATTATTGAAATAATGCCGAAGGAAGAAGATGTTGCAGAATTATTGCATGAACAAGTTTTCATGCATTCTGATCATACTGGTTAGTAAGAACCGAACTGCAGAACAATTACCGAGCCATAGAGAGTAATTACTAACGGATAGTAATTTGATATAGAATTGAATCGAAAGTGATATATTGATCAGAAAGATTTGTATGAGTGAAATATTGATCTGTAAACTGCAATTGAAGTTGTATCAAGGCAGATAATCTACTATTGCATATTTAACCATTGTACATAGTCAAATCTCTTAACCGAGTGGACTAAGAAAGTATTTTGATGTTTCATTCATAGAGTGAACATTGTTATCCTGTCAACCCCAGAGTGACTGTTGGTTGGACGATAACTTCTAGTCACACCTAACAGTGTGTTTGTAACCTTTAATAGGGTTGGGTCTTCACCGACCTCACTTCAAAAGAGTGAACATTTTTGGGTTGCCAGTCCCAGGTGGTTTTTCCTTCATAGGGTTTCCATGTTAAATCTCTTGTGTTATGTGTTGATTGTGATATTTGTTTGTTATCATACTTTGCATATTACATGTTAGATTTGATCGGTAACTACTATAAGTTTTAGATTGATAATCGATAAAAGCACAGACAGTAAAAGTATTTTATGTTTACCAAGTAGCAGAAGTTGAACAATTTGTTTTGGATTATACATTTTATTTTGGGACACTGGATAACTGATTCACCCCCCTCTCAATTATTCTAACATTTACATGGGCCAGAGTTAAACTATACAGTCACATAAAAATAATTACTGGCAGTTGTCTATGCTTTGAATAAATTCTGCCACTATGTAACAAGATATCCAATCATTGTCCATACTGACCATGTAGCCATAAAATACCTCATAAACAAACCTTCCATCTCATGCAGGTTAGCAAGATTGCCTTTACTCTTATAGGAATTTGATCTAATAGTAATAGACAAGCTAGGTAAAGAAAATATTGTAGCAGACTATTTATCAAGACTTCACAATGATGACACTGATAACTCTGTGATAGATGACACCTTCCCTGATGAACACTTGTTCCACATTGCTATCAAAAGCCCATGGTATGCTAATATAGCCAGATACCTTGCAGCTAAGAAGATGCCTACACATTTCTCTCCTAACAAAAGAAAATTGCTAGCTGAGAAAAGCTTTCAATTTTCTTGGATTGACAACACATTATTCTACACTGGTTCAGACCAAGTCATGAGAAGGTGTGTACACAAAGATGAAACATATGACATACTCCATGCTTGTCATGATGAACCCTGTGGAGGACACATTGCAGCAAAAAGGACAGCTATGAAAATATTAACAATAGGTTATTACTGGCCCACACTTCATAAGGATGCAAAAAATTACACTAGGAAATGTGATAAATGCCAGAGGATGGGTCATCCTTCAAAATCAGATGAAATGCCTCTACATCCACAAGTGGTTGTTACACCATTTGATAAATGGGGCATGGATTTTATTGGTCCTATAGACCCTCCATCTAATGGAAAATCATACATCTTGGTATGTATAGATTATGTAACCAAATCGGTAGAAGTAAAGGCAATGAGGCATGACTGGGACAACAAGGTAGCAAAATTATTGTATGAAGAAATATTCACTCGCTATGGTGTGCCAAGTAAGATAGTGACAGATCAGGGAGCATAATTCACATCCAACCTGATCATAGAACTCATGAATGAATACAATATCAGACACGTGAAGTCTATCCCCTACCATCTATAAGCCAATGGTCATGCAAAGGTCACTAATAGAGAAATTGAAGCAATACTCACAAAATAAGTTCAGCTCAATCGTCGTGATTGGAGCAGCCATCTTTCAGAAGTAGTCTAGGCATACAAAGCAACATGGAAAACAATGATAGGATTCACTTCATTTGAATTAATGTATGCAAAAGCATCCATGTTACCAATTGAATTTGAGCATAAAACTTTACGTACTGCCCTAAAGCTAAACATTGATCTTCCTACAACACAGTGAGACCGCCTACTACATCTCAACTCTTTAGATGAGATGAGAAAATCTGCATTGGAGTGCACAAAGATAGTCCAAAATAAAAGGAAGAACTGACATGAATCCCACATAAAGAATATACAATTCAAAGTAGATGATTGGGCACTACTATTCGATTCAATATTCTAAAAAACAAAATGCAAATTACAAACCAAATGGTTATGACCATATGAGATAGATCATGTCTTCGACAATGAGGAAGTCCAACTGACAACAATTGATCCAAACAATTTCAAACTATTGTTCAATGGTCATAGACTTCATTTATACCATCAACCACAGACCAAGGAAGATTTCATGCAACAATTCCAAGACATGATTCAACAAGCACAACAGGTAACACTTCCTACAGAAGAAGGTAGCCACCTTCTTCCTGCAGCTTCAACCTAAAAGTCCTTTCAAGTTTTCTCATAATAAATAATTCATTCCCAATGAAGTTTAATTCTCCATTCACTTTCTCCATTTTTCTTTCCAACCCACTCCACCTCTTTACCTTCAACCCACACATACTCTGCGTCATCACATTTACTCTATTTCTTATGTTTTCAAAAAATGCCACATCAACAGATGCCCACATCTAGCAATAGTACCTTTGCTGACAAATTCCATTCTTGTCACTTGACAACACATCTGACAACACAATAAAAGGTACACCTCTTTAATATTTTCTACTTTTAGTAAACACATTTCGATAATTATATCTAATAGTGCATATATTTAAATCATATGGCATCACGCCAGTTTTCTCCCTCTTGATAAGTACGACAAGTGTGGACACTTGTCCTTATTTCGTAGGGGGCACGGAAGTGTATTGATTTCTTGAGTCACTATTGTTGTACCCATTATTTCTAGCGAGATTGTCTGTCTGTTCAAATATGTATTTATGTGCTATTTCCTTAAGTTCTTTTATTTTTCACACAAGTATTGTACCTAAATTTCCAAATTATCCATGATTCTTGATTGACATAACCCTAAGGTGACATAATCAATTTGTGTGGAGATTAATTATATTTAAAGCCATAATTCCTTACCATAAAGTGTCATTATCGCTCATTTTTTAAAAATGCAACAAAGAGATTCCAAGGAAAGTTGTAGTTTGAAGTGTAGTTAGGAGCTTAATTTCAAGGTATTAAGAGGAATTAAGAAATTGGGAATTTTAGAATAGAAGAAATTGTAAATTGGAAAATTGTAGAAGGAATTTTTAATAATGGGGAGATGGCTGATGCATCATGAGCTAGTCATCCATACTATCCTGCTCACTAATGTGGAAGCTATCTGAAGATTCAATGCTTGTGGATGGCTTGCGTATTTCTTAAAGTTAATAGAGTTTGATGATGAAGTAGCTACTGAATTTATGAACACATTTGAGGAAGGGGAGGAAAATGTATGGGGTTTAACAGTTTTGGCAATAGAGGAATGCATTGCAAAAGTGAAAGTGTTGAGCATAATTTTTACACGAGACAACAGATGGAAATTTACATGAGCAAATTCCCCTCTTGGAAGAATGATATTAGTCACTCTCAAGGTTCCTTTTGGATTGGCTCATAACCGCTTGGATAGCTCAACAAAAGATAAATGTAAATCTGTTCACGAGGAGCCCTTTGCTGGTTTGTATCTTGAAAAGGCTGCAAAAGCAAACTTTAAACAATACATTACTTTCTTTTGGGATTTTTAGATTTTAAATGAGAACAATGTTAATCTAATTAATCTACCGTATCTAATATGCAAGGAAAGTAAGAGACAAGGTAACAAGAATTTAAAAGAAACTTGCTGAAAGAAACTTACGGACATAAAACCAATATCACATTGTTTCACAAATTAAAATACCAAGAAGATGAGAAAAACCCATAAAATAGAGATCTGATGAAATCACAATCTTAGCTAGACAGATGCAATCATCAATAGAAATAAACACAGATGTATAATAAGTCAAAACTCATCAAATCAAGAAGCCGCCATGGATGTGCGCACACATGAGACAAGTTTATCTTCAAAGCACCAAAAAGAAAGATCTTCTCAATAATTTGTCACAACGAAGCAATGTAGTAGAGGTAAACACCAAACTAAAAGAATTGTAGATAAAAAGCACCACACAATCAACAGGTTCTTTAAAATAAACAAATGAGCAATTCACACATTCATAAATTTTGCAAAGGTAGCAAAAGAATCACACCATGATTGAAGCACCAATTGTATGTATTGTATTAATGATAAAAATCCGACCTTAATTACATTGAGTTCACACAATTTATAGAGCTAGGCTCTCAATTTCGCAGCTAGGGCTTCGACTGCATCTAAAACTCGATAATAAATCTAAACTAGAGATTAGATGAAGGAAACTATCTCTAAAACTAATTAGAACTACTCTAGCACAAAATTAAACCTCGTGCATTACAAATCTGGAGCAGATCATGCATAAGATAACTCAACAATGAAACTGGAACTCATGCATGTTCTTCATGAAACCTTGTGATCTTGCCCTTTATTCTTCGTTACACCTCTCCTGTGTGGACTCAACTGGAAGAGGCCCTCAAATCATGCAAAAATGACCCTCTAGGTGTGATCTCTCTGACTGAAAAATCAAGTTTCAAATGACTGAAGTTAGATGGTGGTTGTGCCTAGAAATTTTAGATCTCGACTGTTGCCTCAAAAAAATGAAGCTACAAAATTGACTAAGTGTGGAGGTGACCTTTTCCCAACCTTTTAGAATTTTGGAGGTCGACAATCCTCTAGGGTCAAAATGTCAAAAATTAAGGCCTTCAAAAATGGCTAAGTGTGAAAAATGTTTTTTTCCTATACAGAATTTTGACTAAGTCAAAACTCGATGTCTATCGACTTGGGAGGACTTCTGGGTGAGTTTTGTAGAACCTATATCCACAATCCCTTGCACCTCTTAAAAGTAAGCCATTTTGACTCCTTTAAGGAGTTCTTGTTGTTTCTCTTGGAAGGTGATCAATCCAGCTACAAGCCCTTGTATTTCCTCTTCCCAAGATAACATTTTCTGAATTTCTTCTTTCTGATAGAACATCCGTTGGAGGTCTTCTTTTGTACCAACTCCTCCGAAGATATCCAAATACTATTTTATGATGAAATTTATGGGCTGCATTGTTTTCTCATCATCTTCTTCATACAAGTCTAGGTCCAACCCTTCAAATAACTTATGCATTTCCCCCACAAAAAGTAAACTTTCATCTCTCTTTTTATTCATTCTTTTCAGCACCTTCTAAAAAATGGTCAATGCACCGGTGATATCTTGGATCCACACTTCAAAATTATCCATTTCTGACCCCTCATACACCTTGACCAAAACATGGAAGTGTTGCTTTCCTTATTACTACGAGATCCTCCAGTGCCTTTTGCCATTTCAGGGTCTTCTCCTCCAAACCATCCTCCTCACTCATAATCTTGACCAAAGATGTGATTCCTTGAAGAATATTTTTGAAAGGCCTAAAAATCTTCCTAAGGGACGCCTTGGAAAACTCCTCAAAATCAGCCTTCTAGTCTACACATGCTTGAACAAAGAAAATTAGGACGTCTACTGGTATACTTACATCACCCCTTTTCTCTGAAATCATCTGTAATGACGCCTCAGGGTTGCTAGGGTCAATGGGACCCGTTGTCTTAAGAATGAATTTCTTCATTGCTTCATTTTGTTCCATCAATGCCTTGATCCTCTCTTCATCCTCGTCCATGGAGCCTGAGGCATGTTTTAGCCCTAGTGTAGCCAGATTTTTACTTCCTTCTCTAGTTGACTCTCCTAGGTATACCTCTTCCAGCACGTAATTGTCTGGAGTGACTTCCACCATACTGACATTCATTGTGGGGACAACCACCTGAGCCTTCCATCTACCCGCTTGGTCCTGTGTTACATATGAGAGAATTCTTTCTCAGGTACTAGATCCCATCCGATGGAATGCTCACCCCAATTTCACCATATATGTATCATCATCGGTATACACCCTTGTTCTTGGTAGGATTTCCTTGGTGAACCAAGTGGGCTTTGAAAAGGCATTGAGGGGCTCATAAGGGGCAGCTAGAGTCAAGGTAGTTGTCGAGCATTCTATTTACATCTCCTCATGACTCTCCTCCTCTCCTCTTTTTCTTTCTCGCTCTTCCATCACATTCAGCTCTTCTTCCATATTTGTATATTCTTCCTCTTCAACCTTTTTCTCCATTCCATCTTGTCCTTCTAATGAAATCTCACCGACTGCCTCGATTTCCTTCTCTAGATCATAAGGCTCTTGTGCCAATGTTTCAATGTGGACCAGTGGTGGAATGGGATCTTGGGAAGGAGGGTTCTGAATTGGAAGAGTAGGAGTGGTAGGGGGAGTGGGTGAAGGCATTGGCAGAGGAGATAAAGGAGGCATGGGAATATGAACAGGTGAAGGTTGAGGTGGCAAAAGGTTAGTTTGAAATGGAGGTGGAAGAGGAGTGATAGGTGGTGTTGGATGCGGAGGCAAAGGTGGAGGTGGAACTGAGTGTGAAAATGAGGGAATTTGTGTTGAGGTAATTTCAGAGGAAACACCTACTGAAGAATCTCTTCCTGACTCTATAGTCTCCTTTTGAATTTCAGCCATGACCTCCTCGACTAATTCTTGAGAGTATCATAGGACCTCCTCTCCCACTTTACCAAGAGTACTAGCTAGTGAACTGTGTAGGGAAGGATTCAAAAGACAAGGATTGTCCTGCAGTTGGAGCCTGTTGCTTAGATTCTTGGAAACCATGAAGTTCCTCAAAGTTAGAGATGGAAAATTCATCATCTCCTAGAGCATTCAGATTTATAGGTTCCCCTTGGGTTCCTCCTTCGGCATCTTCTTCTGGATCATCTTCCGGTACCAGCCTTCTCTTTAAGAATCCCTCAGATCGGGTTCTTCTACTTAGGGGAAATTGATCCTTCTCATCTTCATCTTCTTCTAAGAGGGTACCCATATGAGTGGGCGTTGAGTCTTTATTTCTCTTGTATACTTGCCCTTTTATCACCCTGGCTAGCCTAGGTCCAGTCACCTTGAATTTAAGTGCCTTCTTTGGTGCACTCGAAGGTTCAAGACCACTAGAAGAAAGAACATCTGGGGGTGCTATGCTTCCCATCATTCTAGTTTTGTGTTTCTTTCAGTGGGTAGTTGAGCCATATGTCGTAGGGCGCTCGTGTCTATACACTATTTCAAGCTTTTGTGGCATAGCCTCTTTGAATTGTGGCATCAGCACCTTCTCCCCTTTCTTCTTCTTTTCCTTGGAGGGATGAGTTGGTTGTTGTATCATTAGCACTGGATCCATAGGAAAAGGATGATTGATCCATGCCTTAGTCACCTTGATGACGTGTCTTTCCTTGAAGTTGATGTCATCATTTTCATCCCTATCAACCTTTGCATTCAAAATGGCCCCGGTATATACTTTATCCATATTATAAATAGGATCTAGGACATTCTCAAAGTCAGCTCCCTTCACCTTTGGTGAGATCCTCAGCAGCAGGGTAGTCTGTGTCAGCTCCAAGCTCATCCAGCAGTAGTCACGAATTCTGACCTCATAGTCATCCAGGCAATTTATCCAATGGTCCTCAACATGGGGCTCATGTACATAATGCCTTCCCATTATGTGATTGTATGTACCAATTGGATCAAACCGGGTCCTTATGAGGTTGTAACTCTACAGTGGGAATTCATCCCATTCGAATGCCAAGGAATTGTAGATCTTCATGTCTAGTAGACAGTGGGGCCCTATGGAAATTGGGAAGTCCCAACAATGCTTCTTCTTATGCCGAATATGTTCATGGGCATCCGATAGTTATTGAGCCATCTCAAACAAGATTATCCTATCTGAGGGATATCTTGGCAGCTTCTTAGGGGTCAAGGTGCTTCCTACCACCCAAATGCATGTGAAGGTTTTAAAATGAATATAGAATGCCCCCAGGGTCTTCACCTTTGTAGCAACTTCTGTTGATATCATTTTGTTATAGTCTCCTTCTATGGAGCATATGATAGAGAACACAAAAGAATCATTTACAATGTGCAATTAAGGACTGTCATGTGTATAGTACTCCTTCTAAACTAGTTGTGTGTATATTGTGAATGGCCATGTATTATGATCACCCATAGCACCAACTTTCACCAATCCCGGGTACACTACTCTTGCAGCCAATAGGTTTACAACATAGGATTTCATGTAGAAGTGTAGGTCATTGTTTGTTGTGATCAGCTACTGATCCAAGTTGTCACTAAGGATGGTGGCCCAATCAAATCTCGCCTGCCTCTCCTTTATCTTTTCAATAAGCAGGATCATCCAGGGCTCCATTTGTACAAACTTTGGCAATCCATACACCCGACTAATCATGGTGATAGTTGCTTGGATGTCCTCTTTCATGTATCCTCTCTGGATATCTATCTTTTACAACTTATTTTTGGGCAGAGGCTATATGAGATACTCCTTGTTCACAATATCATGGGATAATGAGACATCTTTATTGTAAAATTCCATACCCTTGTCGATGAAGAAGTTGTAGAATTTGTCTACCCATTTTGGTAAATGGAAGACGTCTTCAATATTGTTTGGCCTGAGATCCAGAACTACTTCGCCCATGATGTTCTTAACCATTCTTTCATCTGGTATATAGTGACTTGCCAGAGTGTTGATCAAATCTAATGACAGGATGGAGATAGGGTGTGCTATTGAGTTTACCAGAGAACAGTACACTAATGAAGTGTAGTCCTTGGACGTCCCTGTTGGTTGTGCACATTTGATGAGGTAGTCATTCCAACTGATGTTCCTGGTGTCAGTATCTATGATCTCGACATACAAGTTCCCCACTTTGGAGGGTGTGTGATATCCTTTGAATTGGTACCTCATGGCCGGTGAGTTCACCTTCTCTACCATTTTTGCAAAGTGCCAAAGGACACAAATCAGAGATTTATCAAATTACACAAATATGCAAGAAACTCTGATCAAAAAAGAGATAGAAGCAACCAAACAACGCAAGTTAAAAGTGTCTGGAAACTAATTTTGGCCTTTTGGACCTTCCGAGGTACATGACCTCCGAAAGGCCGAAAAGGCCAAAACTCTGAAAGAAGGGGACCATGCCAGAGTTTCTGGATCGGTGTGTCGATGATCCAAAAGACCAAATTTTGACGATTCGGGAGACCGCCAAAAAGTCGAAAAGGACTTAGCCAATTTTCATGAAGAGATCCTTTTGAGAATTTTAGATTACAAAAGTCTAAAAGTTTCTAGGGCCGAATGGTGAATAAATGAGGGTTTAGGGTTTTGAGCTCAAAAAAGAGCTTGAAAATGGGTCTGACCACAAACCCGTGGCTTAGAGGTCCAGGGGGATAACCCTGTGACCCCTAAGCGGGACAAGATCGACCAAAACTGACAAACCCTACCAAGTGCAAACTAAGAAAGAAAAAATGGGAAACAAAACCAGAGACCAAAGAGAAAAGATAGAGGGAGGATGAAGACACCAACCTCAAACAAGCTATGAGACAAGAAACCAGAAAGAAGACACAAGCAGTCGAGGAGTAGAGAAAGCCAAGGAAGAAAGTGCCTAAAAAGCTCTGAAAATCAAGATCGCGAGAAGAAAACAAGTGAGTCAAAAAAATGGCTCGCCTCCTTATATAGGCAACTGACAGGGATGATGTCAGTCTCCTCCGCCGATCGGCCTTTTGAGGGTCCCAGATCTTTGAAAGTCTGAAATGCTGAAAGCTTGATTCTTTTCAGAGAATCAGACCTTTCGGTGTCCAGACCTCTGAAAGTCGAAAACCCTTGTAATTCAAGATGCTCAAGGCTAATCATATTTTTGTGCCTTTCGCACTTTCGGGCCTCTGAAAGTGCAAAAGTGTGAAAGTGTGAAACACAAATAAGACTAAAAGAAACAACTTAGACCTAAAGACAAAAAACAAGATCGATAAACAGAGAAAAACATAGAGTAAGCCCAAAAGAGGGGGGGCCCTAAAGCCAAGTGGCTGAAAAGGGGAGCGTGGTTATGGAACCACAAAAAATAGCCCCAATAAAAGAAAGGGAAAAAACTCACGTATCCCAAAGCCATTCCACCCTAAAACAATTGCATCTTATGGTGAGCCAGACACAAGGCCTTCAGCCAGAGTGATTATCCTATCATCATCAAGATCAAGAAAATTGTTGCATCTGCATCCAGTGTGTGTTTATGTGTGTTCAAATTTTCTAGGAGTCCCTCACTGTAAGCCTCTTCTGATTCTCAACCAACCATCATCAGATCACTACCCACCAATCTAAATTTGGTCAAAAATCAATTTAACCATGCTCTACTATTAGGCAAGCATTGATAGTCCTGGTAGAGGTTGCTAAAATCACCCTTTCCCTCCTGCAAATGAGCTGTGTTCAAAGTTTTAAACTTGTTTGGAGGCCTCTTAGACTCAGCGTGTGTCAGATTGAGACTGAGTTATTCACACCATTGCATTTCGGATAATTTGTTTCTTCTTTGTTCAATTCTTGGTACTTTTGGCAAACTAAGGGAGTGATCCAGGCAACTCATTTGTGCATTTGTTTCTACTCTTATAAAAAATTATCTCTTTTTTCTTTCTTTTTTTTTTTAAACCGGGGTAGCACTTAGATTGTGCTACCCTAGTTTGTGAGATTTCTTCTTTGTTGACCTTGTCTTTATGCATTCCTCCTTTTTTGCTTTCTTTCTCTTTTCTTTTAGTCTATGTTCCAGTTGGGAGAGGGTTCTGAGCTCTGACCTTCTACATGACCATGGGCATTACCCGATTCTAACCGGAATCCTATCTAAGAGGCTCCTAGTCTGGGATCCCTTTTAAATTTACGTCAGTGTTGAGGATGGTTCGTTCTGATGAATCCTTTTGAGAAGTCTGAGAGGAAAACATTTCACTTCCGACCTTTGTATATGGCTCACTGCAAGATGAAACTAAATCAAATAGTTTGACAAAGGAAAACCCTTATCTCTTGCCCAGACTACTTGATGCAAATTGTTAAGCTCAAGAAACACCTACCCCTCAAGAAGATGCAAACTAAGAGACTCAAAAGAAAAGACCCAAAAGACAAGACTCTAAACTAAAAGAATATACAAGGAAGAATCAAAGGTCCATTAAGACCCAAAGTAGTGCTTGATAAATAGGTCGTTAATGGGCAATGGGACAAATTCTCCATCGAGAGAAATAATTTTGAAAGTATTCTCTCCTATATTTTTTGCAATTTGGAAAGGGCCTATCCAAAGACGTTGGAATTTAATGTGGTTGCCTGGTTTTTATTTTGCTTTATCCCACATCAAAACTAGATCAAAAATCCTAAAGGCCTTTATTGTTGCTCTTTTGTCAAACCAATGTTTGCTGACAGCTTGACGTTTGCCCACATGCTCCAAATCTGTGGTTCTCTTTTCTTCTAGATCCAACAAGTTCATGAGGCTAATCTACATCCGATCCTCACCTTCAACATATTGATCCATGAATCTCAAAATTGGTATTTTCAGGTTCATTGGGAAAATGGGTTGTAGTCCATATACTAACTGCTAAGGGGAAGTCCCCAAGGCATTTTTTATTCTCATGTAGTCAGTCCACAAGACGTACTTCAACTGAGTGTGCCAATCCCGAGGGTTATCATCCAAGAGACATTTGATGATCATTGTTAAGTTCTTATTTGTTGATTCAGCAACCCCATTACCTTGCAGATAATAATTGGATGAGAATTTGAGGATTACCTAATTTTCAAAGGCCCATTGAATGAGGGATGTGGATGACAAATAGGGAGCATTGTCACATACCAGAAAGAAAGGCATGCCAAATCGTGTGATAATGAACTCCTCTAAAAACCTGGTACCACCTCAATGGTGCAATTACTCAAAACGTGTGCCTCTATCCACTATATGCAGTAGTCAGTTGTAGTCAATATGTGCCTATGTCGTGCAGAAGAAGGAGGGTTAATCGTCCCTATGAAATCTAGCCCCCATTGGGTGAATGGACGTACCTTGTAAATTGGTTGTAAAGGCATCGCTAGATGTCACTCGCGTACGACACTAGTTTGACAAAATGACATGAACGCATGTGCTGGTGAGTGTCTTTGAACAGGGTTGGCCAATAATAGACAGATATTATTATTTGATGGGTCGTGGCTTTAGTTGACCCATGACATGTGCCATACTTGTCGTGAAACTCCATAAGAACTTGTTCAGCTTCTGTCTGATCTAAACAACATAGGTAGAGACCGTCATAATTGTACTTGTAGAGCTTTCCATTTTTTAGCATATAGGAGCCGCTCTTATTTCTCAAGGCTCTCCTCTGAGAACCATTCAATCCTTCTGGGCAAGGGTTTTGAAGCAAATAGTAGACTATACCTTGATACCTTGCTCTATTTCTGCCATCATCTTGGTGAGACCTTGACCTCTCACTAACTTCATTGGCTAGATCTCAATGTGGAACTCTTGTAATATAGCCATCCAATTCCCCATTCTCTCTCCTATCTCATTTTGGATTAGTAAGGATTTGACAGCCAGATTGGGAACAATGGTGATGACTTTGCTTTGGAGAATATAATGTCTAAACTTCTTGATAGCTTTGACCAAGGCGAAAGATTGTTTGTCAAGATTAGGGTATTTGAGTTCAGTGTTTTTCAAGGGACAACTCATGAAAGCTATTGGTCTCTCATCTTCCCCCTCCTTTTGGGTGAGGATGCCTACACACAAATTTTTTGATGCAAAAGAGTAGACTTTGAATGGCAAAAGGTAGTCAAGGCTGACCAAAACTGGAGCAGTGGTAATGGGCATCTTAATCTCTTCAAAGACCTCCTTAGTCATAGAATTCCACTCAATCTTAGCATCCTTTGTTAACATGTCATTCAATGGATGTTCTACCTCTGCGAACCCACTGATGAACTTTCTGAAGAAGTTGATCTTACCAAAGAAAGACTTCAACTCTTTTCAGCTATTCGGGGGAACCAATTTGAGAATAGCCTTGACTCTTTCGAGATTGATTGAAATGCTTATTTCAGATATGATGTGCCCAAGGAGTTTTCCTTGGGTCACCCCAAAGACACACTTCTTAGGATTTAGTGAGATTCCATAGCGTCGACACCTTTTCAATACCTTGAGCAGATCTTCAATGTGGTCTATGCAGTTTTTGGAGAATACTGTGAGATCATCCATATAAATAATAATACACTTTTTGACTAGGACTTTGAATGCCTCATCCATGGCTCTTTGGAAAGTGGCTCCTACGTTGATCAAACCAAATGGCATACGTCGATAGGAAAATGTTCCCCATTTTTTTGTAAAAGTTGTCTTCAAGTGGTCTTCTTCTTTTACCATGACCTGGTTATACCCAGAGTAACCATCAAGGAAAGACATCATCTAGGAGCCATTCACCACTTGTAACACTTTGTCAAGGGATAGTAACGGGTAGTTATCCTTTTGAGAAGATCTATTCAAATTCTAGAAGTCCACACAGAGATGCACTTATCCTCTTTTCTTTCTTACTAGGATGAGATTCACTACCCAGGTCGAATGCCAGATGGGAAAGATAATCTTGGCATCCAGCAACTTTTGTACTTCTTTCTAGATTACTGGCTCAATCACTAGATTCACTGTCCTTTGTCTTTGGCGGAAAGGTTTCGCATCTAGGTTTAATGGGATATTGTGTACAATGATGGCAAGATCATAAGTTTTTAAGTCTTCATAGCTCCAAGCTATAACATCTTTGTACTCCATGAGTAACTCTACCATCTGCCTCTTTTCTTTGATTGTGCTGACCTTTCCAATATAAACCTCCCTAGGTTCAAGCTGTGTGCCCAGATTGTAGATTTTGCAGTCATTGCCTCCTACTGTTGGTGTCTTCCCCTTTTCACAAGTGTGTTCATCCTTATCAAAAATTCATTCTAGGGCTACCATTCTTTTCGGGATGGAGTTACTCTTCAACTTTAAGATCCCTAGATCATCTGATTCTTCCATTTCATCTTCTTCTTCATCAATATTTTGTCTTTCAAAGACTCTGGCACTCGTGATGAACTCTAGTATTTTTTAGTCATCCTAGAATACCTGGAAGTTTGTGATATTATCTGGAATAGCTGGCACGACCACTAGCTCAACGAAGAATTTATTCAGCTTAGACTTTTCCAGTGGCTGTAAGGAACTTGCCAACACTGCCAAAGCATCAGTGATAGTATTCCATCTTCTTGGGATACTTTGGATATTAAATGCTTCAAAATCTTTGATCAAATCCCACACGTGGTTACGGTAAGATGCTAGTCTCTTATCAGTACAAAAATACTAGCTCTGCATCTGTCTGACTATTACTTGTGAGGCTCCCTCTACAACCAAGGCCTTTACCTTCTTTTCATGGGCCATGAGGAGACCTCGCACCAATGTCTCATATTCAGCGATGTTATTGGTGCAGTAGATTTTAGTCTATAAGCAATGTAGTATGAGACACCTCGGGGGTTGACCAACTCTATTCCGGCCCCTACTCTTTGTTTACATTTGGAGCCATCAAACCTGAGCTTCCATATGGGATGACCTTTATGAGAAGAGGGCTTAGCTTGGGGATCAAATGCATCCTTTAGTGGATATATGCCCGCTTGGGGTTTAGGAGAGATTCCTGGTGGTGATAACTTTTTTGTGATTGGGGCCTCCATATCCTTTGCACCTGGGTTTTCCCTTGTGGAGAGGGGCACCCATTTCATCTTTTATTTCACTCTCGCATCCCACCACACTTCATGGCATGGGGGTAAGAAACCATCATTAGAGGAGCTCTATTCCTCTTGTATTAGGCACTCGATTGTGGAGACCTAAAGTTGTTCACAAAGGGGAGGTTTTTGATCACCTAAATGTGTTGTTGTCTGATCTGTAAGCTTAGGTGCATAAGACATTTGGCTCATTACTTGAACCATCGCACCCTGGCAATCCTGGCATTTAAACTCTGAATGATTTTTTTGGTGCAGGCGATAATATCCCGACAGCATTAATATGTTTGGGTCAACATCTTGCCCTAGATGTTTCATATTTCCTACAAACTCTATGAGGATCTCCTTGGGAATTTGAGTATGTACCAACCCTTTCACAGGGCTATCATTTGATTTTTCTTCTTCTTTGAGGTGAAATGTCAAAGCCTTATCAAATTGATACACCCCCAGGTCATCTTGTGAGAACAAGACTTCATTTGGGGCATTGTATCCGGTTATCATCTATTTGAGTTTGGATTCAGCATCAATCTTGATTTGGTTATTGAGTCCTTTCCAAGGAAGCCAAAGTTGAGTGAAATCTGTGGAGAATCAACCCCTCAAGGATTGGGTCCACTCCCTGTTGAGTAACATGTATAATTTTGAGATGTCCACCACATGTATTTCGATGCAATCCTAGATTCCAGGGTTAGTGGTTAACTATATGCGTGTATCCTTCAGGATCCCAATGACTTTGACCTCTATTTTGTCAAGTTTGATCACAACCCTATTGGTTGGTTGAGGGTTCATCTCTAGCTTGTGGCATATGGGTAATGGCATTACATTACATGAAGCCCCTAAGTCAATCAGACAGTTGTGTAAGTTCTTTCCAAAAATCTTAAGGTTGAGCAGTACTTCTACCCTTTTCTTGAACATGGTTGGCATTTCCTCAGCCGCATTTACGTTGGACGAATTTCTAGCATTACTACTGGACAAGACTGATTTGGAATGATCCAATGATTTCAGGGGGGCTTCTCTCTGCGAAGGACAACTTTGTAACATGTCGTACATCGACATATTGGCTTTAACTCTCTTGAGTTCCTCCAGTGCACTATATTTTTCGGTGTCGCAAGCTGGATTCTTCAGCATGGTGGGCTGATGTTGTGTTGTCGGGGCAGCAGTCGCACTGGGACCTCTAGGAGATGTAGGATTATTGTTAGCCCATGGGTCAGGTGGAGTGGACTACATCCCCAGGGGAATACCATCAGTTAGAGGTTCCCTTCTACTTCTCATATTGTAATTGCTTCTATTGTTATTCTGAAAAGCATGGATCTCAGAGTACTTAGGCTGACTTTCCTAATTAAAAGGGAAGACAAATTCCTCTTTGGTTATGTTATTGGTATGACTTCCCCCTATACCCAGGTCATAATAATTGAAGACCATGGCACTGAAATGAGTCTGGGATTTATCAGGGTCTTGGATATGTTGATTATCAAACTCTCCCCTGTACTCATTATCTGATTGGTGTGTGTTGGGAGCTTGAGTGAAATTGACCTCAGATGAGTTAAAGGCATTGGCATTATCAGAGGGTAAGCTACCATTATTGGGGCATGTGTTCCATGTCCTATTAGTTCATTGTTGACCAAACTACTTATATTGAGAAGCATTTCCATAACCCCCATGGTTATTGTTATTGTTGTTGTTGTAACTGCCATAATTACGATTTTGATTTTGGGAGTAGGAGTTTGGGGCAGTAGTTGGTCGTTGGTAGCTCCCCTGGTTCTGAGGTGGATTAAGCTTCATCCTGGTGATCTCACCTGTTAACTGGGACAATGTCTTTTTCATGGCATCCAACTTGGGGGCAGCCTCTTCAAGAATATGGATGTTAATGGATCCAAGGCACGTAGGTAAACTTGTATAGCAGCCCCAACTAGTACAGTATAAGGAGCCTCTAGCTTTTGGTACATCTTATAAAAATGATGATTGAACATGGCAATTGGTTCATTGTGGTCTTTTCTCACCGAGATGAACTAGTGGTGAAGATTAGCTGGATCCATATATAACTGGAATTGATTTAGGAACCTTGTTTCAAATTCCCCCCATGTGGAGATGGATCCCCGCGACAAGTTTAAATACCAGTTGTATGCAAATTCCCCAATGTGTAAGGGAAAAGGCAGCACACGACGTCTTGATGAGAAATCTCTTTGCAATTGCATAATTCTTTGAATACGTGAACATGTTCTTCCGCTATCCTAGATTCTCCGTAGATGAAACATGGGCAAAATTTCTTAGGATCCTTGGGTAGCTCGTGGAGCTGTCCTTGTAGATCCAATGGAGAGCTTTGAGCATTTGTGAAAAAATCCATTGGAGCTAGTGGTAGAGCAATAGTAGGTGGGGCAGCGATGTGTAGGAATGGAGGAAGATTAGGGTGGTGTGAGACGTCCTCCCCATGTTTTTCTTTACTGTTGCGAGGTCTGTGAACTTCTCTGATATCTAGGAATTCCCTTTATTTGGTGAGGATCTGAGGACTCTTTCAAACCTTTCGGAGAGAATGATCCAATGTTTTGAGGTCTCCCTTTTGAGGGCCTTCCTAGCACCACTTCTGTTGAGCATCATTTTTACATGAGACAACGGCTGGGAATTTACATGAGAAAATTCCCCTCTTGGAACAATAATATTAGTCACTCTCAAGGTTCCTTCTGGTTTGGGTCTCAACCGCTTGGATAGCTTAATGCAAGATAAATGTCAATCTGTTCATGAAGAGGCCTTTGCTGGTTTGTATCTCAAAAAGGCTGCAAAAACAAACTTTAAAAAAAACAATACTTTCTTTTGTGATTTTTAGACTTTAAATGAGAACAATGTTAATCTAATTAATCTACCGTAACTAATATGCAAGAAAAGTAAGAGACAAGGTAATGAGAATTTAAAATAAACTTGTTGAAAGAAACTAATGGACAAACCAATATCACACTGCTTCACGAATTAAAATACCAAGAAGATGAGAAAAACCCACAAAACAAAGATATGATGAATTCACAATCTCAGCCAGGCAGATGCAATCATCAATGGAAATAAATGCAGACGTATAACAAGTCAAAACTCACCAAATCATGGAGCCACCACGGATGTGCACACACGTGAGATAATTTTAACTTCAAAGCACCAAAAAGAAAGATCTTCTTAATAATTTGTCATAACGAAGCAATGCAGCAGAGGTAAACACCGAACTAAAATAATTGCAACTAAAAATCACGACACAATCAATCGGTTCTTTGAAATAAACAAATGAGCAATTCACACATTCATAAATTTCGCAAAGGCAACGGAAGAATCACACCATGATTGAAGCACCAATTGTATGTATTGTATTAATAATAAAAATCCAACCTTAATTACATTGAGTTCATACAATTTATAGTGCTATGCTCTCCATTCGGCAGCTAGGGTTTCGGTTGCATCTAAAACTTGAAAATAAATCTAAACTAGAGATTAAATGAAGGAAACTATCTCTAAAACTAATTAGAACTACTCTAGTATAGAATTAAACCTCGTGCATTACAAATCTGGAGAAGATCATGCATAAAATAACTCAAAAATGAAACATGAACTCATGCATGTTCTTCACGAAACATTATGATCTTTCCCTTTATTCTTCGTTACGGCTCTCCTACGTGGACTCAACTGGAAGAGGCCCTCAAATCATGCAGAAATGACCCTCTAGATGTGATCTCTCTAACTCAAAAATCAATTTTGAGATGACTGAAGTTAGACAACGGTTGTGCCTAGAAATTTTAGATCCCGACTATTGCCCCGAAAAAATGGAGCTCCAAAATTGACTAAGTGTGGAGGTGACCTTTTCTCAATCTTTCAGACTTTCGGATGCCGAAAATCCTCTAGGGCCGAAATGTCCAAAATTAAGGCCTTCAAAACTGGCTAAGTGTGAAAAATGTTTTTTTTCCTATACAGAATTTTGACTAAGTCAAAACTAGATGTCTATCGACTTGGGAGGACTTTTGGGTGAGCTTTGCAAAACCTATCCACAATCCCTTGCACCTCTTCAAAGTCAGCCATTTTGACTCCTTTAAGAAGTTCTTGTTGTTTCTCTCGGAAGGTGATCAATCTAGCTGCAAGCCCTTGTATTTCCTCTTCTTGAGATAACATTTTCTGAATTTCTTCTTTCTGATAGAACATCTGTTGGAGGTCTTCTTTTGTACCAACTCCTATGAACATATCCGGATACTGATTTATGATGACATTAATGGGATGCATTTTTTTCTCATCATCTTCTTCATACAAGTCTAGGTCCAACCCTTCAAATAACTTATGCATTTCCCCCACAAAAAGTAAACTTTCATCTCTCTTTTTATTCATTCTTGGCAACACCTCAAAAATGGTCAATGTGTCGGTGATATCTTGGATCCATACTTCAAAATTATCTAGTTTTGACCCCTCATACACCTTGACCAAAACTTGGAAGCACTCCTTCGCTATTACTATGAGATCCTCCAGTGCCTTTTTCCATTTCAGGGTCTTCTCCTCCAAACCATCCTCCTCACTCATAATCTTGACCAAAGATGTGATTCCTTGAAAAATACTTTGGAAAGGCATCAAAATCTTCCTAAGGGATGCCTTGGAAAACTCCTCAAAATCATCCTTCCATTCTGCACACGCTTGAACAAAGGAATGTGGGACGTATGTCGATATACTTACATCACCCCTTTTCTCCAAAATTGTTTGTAATGAGGCCTCAGGGTTGCTAGGGTCAATGGGACCTGCTATCTTAAGAATGAATTTCTTCGTTGCTTCATTTTGTTCCATCAATTCCTTGATCCTCTCTTCATCTTTGTCCATGAAGCCTGAGGCATGTTTTAGCCCTAGTGTAGCCAGATATTTACTTCCTTCTCTAGTCGGCTCTCCTAGGTCTACCTCTTCCAGCAGATAATTATCTGGAGTGACTTTTGTCATACTGACATTCATTGTGGGGATAGCCACCTGAGCCTTCCATCTACCCACTTGGTCCTATGTTACATATTAGAGAGTTCTTTCTCGGGTGCTAGATCCCCTTTGATGGAATTCTCACCCCAATGCCACCATATCTGTATCATCATCGGTATACACCCTTGTTCTTGGTTGGATTTCCTTGGTGAACCAAGAAGGATTTGAAAAGGCATTGAGGGGCTCATAAGGGGCAGCTACAGTCAAGGTAGTTGTTAGGCATTCTATTTCCATCTCCTCATGACTCTCCTCCTCTCCTATTTCTATTTCTCCCTCTTCCATCACATTCAGCTCCTCTTCCATATCTGTTTGTTCTTCCTCTTCAACCTGTTTCTCTGATCCATCTTGTCCTTCTAATGGAATCTCACTGACTGCCTCTATTTCCTTCTCTACCTCCTAAGGCTCTTGTGCCAGTGTTTCAGTGTGGACCAGTGGTGGAATGGGAGCTTGGGAAGGAGGGTTCTACATTGGAAGAGTAGGAGCGGTAGGGCGAGTGGGTGAAAGCATGGGCGGAGGAGGTGAAGTTGGCATGGGAATACGAATAGGTGGAGGTTGAGGTGGCAACGGGGTGGTTTGAAACAGATGTGGAAGTGGAGTTATAGGTGGTGTTGGATGAAGAGGCAGAGGTGGAGGTGGAACTGAGTGTGAAACCAAGGGAATTTGTGCTGCTATGTCTTCTTCAGAGGCAAAACCTACCGAAGAATATCTTCCCGATTCTATAGTCTCCTTCTGAATTTTAGTCGCGACCTTTTCGACTGATTCCTGAGAGTCTCACGGGACCTCCTCTCCAACTTTACCAAGAGGACTAGTGAACTATGTAGGGAAGGAATCAAAAGACAAGGACTACCCTATAGTTAGAGACTATTGCTCAGATTCTTGGAAACCATGAAGTCCCTCAAAGTCAGAGATGTCAAATTCATTATCTCCTAGAGCATCCATATTTATAGGTTCCTCCTTCGGCGTCTTCTTGTGGATCATCTTCAAGTACCCACCTTATCTTTAAGAATCCCACAGACTGGGTTCTTCTACTTAGGGGCAATTGATCCTCCTCATCTTCATCTTCTTCTAAGAGGGTACCCATATGAGTGGGCATTGAGTCTTTCTTTCTCTTGTATACATTCCCTTTTATTACCCCAGTCAGCCTAGGTCCAGTCACCTTGAATTTAGGTGCCTTCTTTGGTGCACTCAGAGGTTCAGGACCACTAGAAGAAGGAACATCTGGAGGTGCTATACTTCCCATTATTCTAGTTTTGGATTTCTTTGAGTGGGTAGCCGAGACATATGTCATAGGGCACTCATGTCTATACACCGTTTCTGGCTTCTGTGACACATCCTCTTTGAATTGTGGCATCAGCACCTTCTCCCCTTTATTCTTCTTTTCCATGGAGGGTTGAGTTGGTTTTTGTTTCATTTGCACTGGATCCATAGGAAAAGGATGATCGATCCATTCCTTAGTCACCTTGATGAGGTGTCTTGCCTTGAAGTTGATGTCATCATTTCATCCCTGTTGACCTCTGCATTCAAAATGGCCCTGGTGTATACTTTATCCAAATTGTAAATAGGATCTAGGACATCCTCAGAGTTAGCTCCCTTCGCCTTTGGGGGGATCCTCAGCAGCAAGGTAGTCTATGCTAGCTCCAAGCTCATCTGACAGTAGTCACATATTTTGACCTCATAGTCATCCATGCAGTTTATCCAATGGTCCTCAATGTGGGGCTTGTGTACATAGTACCTTCCCATTATGTGACCAAATGTACCAATTGGATCAAATTGGGTCCTTATGAGGTTGTAAATCTGCAGTGGGAATTCATCCCATTCAAATGCCAAGGACTTACAAATCTTCATGTCTGGTAGACAATGGGGCCCTATGGAAATTGGGAAGTCCCAACAATGCTTCTTCTTATGCTGAATATGTTCATTGGCATCCGACAATTATTGAGCCATCTCCAAGAAGATTATCCTATCTGAGGGATATCTTGGTAGCTTCTTAGGGGCTAAGGTGCTTACTACCACCCGGATGTATGTGAAGGTTTTGAACTTAATATAGAATGCCCCCACGGCCTTCACCTTTGTAGCAGCTTTTGTTGACATCCTTTTGGCATAGTCTCCTTCTATGGAGGGTATGATAGCGAACATAAAAGCATCATTGACAATGTAGAATTCAGGACTGTCATGTGTATAGTACTCCTTCCGAACCAGTTGTGGGTATATTGTGAATGGCCATGCATTCTGATCATCCATATCACCGACTTTCATCAATCCCAAGTACACTGCTCTTGCAGCCAATAGGTACACAACATGGGATGTCATGTAGATGTGTGGGTCATTCTTTATTGTGATCAGTTGCTGATCCAAGTTGTCACTGAAGATGGTGGCCCAATCAAATATCACCTGCCTCTCCGTTATCTTTTCAATAAGCAGGATCATCCAGGGTTCCAGTTGTACAAACTTTGGCAATCCATACACCCGAATGATCATGGTGATAGCTGCTTAGATGTCCGCTTTCATGTAAACTCTACGCATATCTATCTTTTCCAACTTATTTCTGAGTAGAGGCTATATGAGGTACTCCTTGTTCACAATATCATGGGATAATGAGACATCTCTATTGTAGAATTCCATACCCTTACCGATGAATAAGTTGTATAATTTATCTACCCCTTTTGGTAAATGGAAGACATCTTCAATATTGTCTGGCCTGAGATCCAGAACTACTTCGCCCATGCTGGTCTTAACCATTCTTTCATCTGGTATATAGTGACTTGCCAGAGTGTTGATCAAATCTGATGATAGGATGGAGACAGGGTGTGCTATTGCATTTACTAGAGAACAATACACTAATGAAGTGCAATCCTCGGACCTCCCTATCAGTTGTGCACATTTGACTAGGTAGTCATTCCAACTGACATTCCCGATGTCAGTATCTGTGATCTTGACATGCAAGTTCCCCACTTTGGAGGGTGCATGATATCCTTTGAATTGGTACCTCATGGCCGGTGAGTTGACCTTCTCTGCCTTTTCTGCAAAGAGCCAAGGGACACAAATCAAAGATTTATCAAATTACACAAATATGCAAAAAACTCTGATGAAAAAAGAGATAGAAGCAACCAAAAAACCCAAGTTAAAATGCTTGGAAACTAATTTTTGCCTTTCAGACCTTCGGGGGTACATGACCTCCTTAAGGCCGAAAAGGCCAAAACGTTGAAAGAAGGGGACCCTGCCAGAGTTTTGTGCTCGGCGTGTTGGGGTCCAAAAGACTAGATTTCGGTGATTCAGGCGTGTCGGATCTTTGGTGTGCAAAACCACCAAAAACCCGAAAAGGACTTAGCCTATTTTCATGAAGAGATCCTTCTGAGACTTTTAGACTATGAAAGTCCAAAAGTTTCTAGGGCCGAACGGTGAATAAATGAGGGTTTAGGGTTTCAAGCTTGAAAATGGGTTTGACCACAAAACCGTGGCTAAGGGGTCCAGGGGGACAAGACCAACCAAAATTGACAAACCCTAGCAAGCGCAAACTAAAAAATAAAAAATGGGAAAAAAAACTAGAGACCAAAGAGAAAAGACAGAGGGAGGACGAAGACACCAACCTCAAACAAGCTGGGAGACAAGAAACCAAAAAGCAGACACAAGAAGCCAAGGAGCAAAGAAAATCGAGGATGATAGGGCCTAAAAAGATCCAAAAATTGACATCACGAGAAGAAACAAGTGAGTCAAAAAAATGGCTCACGGCCTTATATAGGCAATCAAAAGGGATGACGTCAGCCACCTCCGCCGATTGGCCTTTCGGGGGTCCTAGATCTCTGAAAGTCCAAAGCGCCAAAAGGTCAATTCTCGTCGGAGAATTAGACCTTTCGGTGTCCAGACCTCTCAAAGTCTGAAACCCCTGTAATTCAAGATGCTCAAGCCTAATCGGATTTTTAGGCCTTTCGCACTTTCGGGCCTCAAAAAGTGCGAAAGTGAAAAACATGAACAAGACTAAAAGAAACAACTTAGACCTAAAGACAAACAACAAGACAAACAAGCAGAGAAAAACACAGAGCAAGCCCAAAAGAGGGGGGGCGCCTGAAGCCAGGTGGTTGAAAAGGGGAGCATGGTTGTGGAACCACAATAGAAAGGGTTGCCCACAATTGGGGAGCATTATCCCAATGAACATTATGCCAGGTCGGCACGAGCTCAGTTCACTCTTCCTTCAGACCCCCCATTAGAGGTGAACAAACAGGGTTGCAAGTGCATGTCACTTCCTACTCTATTCAATGAGCTGGTGTCACACATTATAAGGTACCTCACCTGTGAAGGAAGGTTTTCCCATTTGCATGCGCACCATTCTAAACTGCTTAGCTACATCAAGCATAATTTTTCAGTAAATATTCCAAATTTTCTATATAATATACTAAGCATTAGTGTTGAAGATACTCGGAAAGGAAAAACAAATTATGTTTCACACCATGCCCTAGTCAAATTATTAGTTGAAAGATCTCTTAGAGATGTGTCTCCTTTGGCATGGGATGAATTTGTTTGAGTTAAAACTTTGCAACGTCGAGATGAACCTATTGAACAACCAGGTCTTGAGAGTGAAATTCCCTCTGAGCCAGTTGCTGAAACAACCACACAAGAAAGAGAACCTGAGATTCTTAAGGAAAAAGAACCTTCCCCTACTCCAGAGTAAAATGTACCTACCCTTCAAAAAAGAAAGGAAAATGAAAGATTAGTGAAGGAACTTCAATTCTTGAGAAAGAACCACAAAACCCTACAGTTTCAAAAAGTAAGAAAAGGAAGTCGGCTCCTACATCAACTACTCTTGCAGCAAAGAGACATAAGAAAACTATCAAAAAAAGAACTGTGGAGGTAACAGAAACTCCCTTGAGGATAAGTTCTCAGATGAGAGGAAAAATTCCCCAGGTTTCCCCAGATAGTCAATTTGCTCCATGAGAAAATCCTACTATAGAACCCCATGTTGATTATGTTTCAGATAATTCCCCAATTCAACCAAATATTCTAGATCCTCCTCAGAACTTAAATGATTCATTTGATAATGAGCCTCCTACGCATCAAAGTGAACCTGAAGAAAGTCATCAGACAACTCAAGAAGGTAATCAGGAAGAGCCTCAGTTGCCTCAATCATCAACTCATCCTTATTCTCAGAATGCTATAGTACCTTTTAGGAGAACCTGGTTCACTAACTACTTAGAGCGGGCCAGCAGTGCAAAGAAAAGACAGAAGACTCAACCAGACGAGTTTGGCCCACCTACTTTGCAGTCTATACACTTAGTTTATCTTTAAGAAAACTTGTGGAAAGAAGAGAGGAAAAAGATGCAAAAGAGATTGATGATCAAAAACAATAAAATAGAGGACTTGAAAGAGCAAATAGAAAAATGAAAACAAAAGATGGATCATGCCTTAAAATTGGCTGACCAAATCATAGCCTGCAGACCTCCTCCTAGAGTGTATGCCATTTTCTTGAAAGAGAAATTTCTCTTGTTCCAATTGATGATGACTATCAAAGATAAAAACTCTGAGTTTAGGACAGCCCAAGAATTTTATGATATATATCAGACCCTTCATGTTTGGAAACAAAACTTGCTTTGTGAGATATATCTCTACAACTTCATCATTCCAGAAGAGACTGAATGGAATCCCTTGCTTTACATACGAGACATACACCTAAAAGCCTTGATGTCCTGGATGCACAACAAAGCTAGTTATGACAGGCAACTAGATAACTATAGAGATCAAGAAAAATCAAAGTAGCTAGCTTTGAGAGTTGAGTCTAGTAAGCCCGATGTTCTACTAAGAGATCAGTTCAGTCTCACTTATATGAATACAAGAATAGGAACTAGGGACATGATTTTTGTTTTCAGGGACAAAGTCTACAAAGAGTATCAAGGGATGCCTTATTTCACATTTCAGAGAGCCCTAACTGGTGTCAGAAGTAGATGGAATAGATTTCCAGAAGCTTTTAGAAAGTTTGAACCACATAGTCCTATCAACCTAGAGGTAACAATGAACATAGCACCAAAAAACATGTAGTTGGGAAGACATATCAAGTGTGAACTTTGGTTTCCTTTGACCTTGCAGCCATTGATGCTTCTATGGCCTTTATATGATATTAATGCTACAAAATTGGACCAGCTGCAGGAAGACTACAAGATGGACTACTGGAAAAGAACCAGAGGATTCTACTACACTTTCAAAAGAAAACAGAGAGGCAAGACTGAAATTGGAGAGTTTAGAGGAGTTACTAAGAAGTGTAATGCTTGAGGAATGCTTGAGGACAAGCATTATGCTTGTTGGGGGGCAAATGATGGGGCAAGAATTTGTCTTTGTTTTATACTATTGTTTTGCTTTGTTCTAAGACATTTCCAAAACACTTGTTGTGACTTTTAAGTACTTGAACTTGTGTACATATTATAAGTGTAGTCAAATCCACAAACTTATGGGTAGATAATAGTTGACATACATTGCTAAATATTATATATATATGCGTAGTATTTCATATAATTTTTCTAATGTATGTCCTAACATTTAGATTTGATTGAATACTTGAATACTTGAATATACATGCATGCTCTACTAACCTGCCAGGGTAAAAGGAGCGGTTGGAGAATGGATCAACAACATTAATGAAGAAGCGATGAAGTTTTCAGCCACAATGAGGAGAACCATCATGACACCGCAGAACATGTCTAAGGAATTGAAGGATTCATCATTTTAGGGAATATAGGAGCATGACTATGCTATATTTCCTCTGTAGTCAATACTTTGTTGAAGCGGTTATTTAGTCTTTATGATCTTCTGTTGTGGATGGTTGCATTCTCCTATCTTTGTGGATGAATCAGTCAAACCTTATCTTTATGTTCAAATAAATTTCAATCCTCTATATATAGGGATTTGATTGTTAGAAATCTAGTTTTTTAGACAAATGATTGTACTATTGATTCAATTAGAAGCAAGTTACTCTTTAGTTCTGCGCACTATTTTATGATGATGTAATCAGTTTTTGTGAGAAATATAATGAAGGAGTGATTTTGAGTTATACTTTGTAATCATGGCTAGTAGAAGGCGACCAAGGGGGCCCACTTGGGAGGTGGATTAGAGTAGAATAGAGTAGGTAGTTCAAGCCTTTTCAGTATTTGAAGTAGAATTCACTGGTTTCTCCTATAGCATTGTAACATGTGTATGTTCCTGCAACACCTACAAAGATAGTCATAGTAAATGCTTTGGGTTGGTAGAATAGGTTAAAGATTGAACTTATGGTTGTCAGCATCAATTTCATTTAAGTAGTTGTGTGTGTTTTACTTTCCCGCAGCAATAGTGTAGTTCCTTTCATTTATTTTCCTTCATGTAGCTTAAGTAAAATGACTTTATGAGAGACTAAGTGCACAAACCGTGCTGTCCCATTTCAAGTATACGTCCCTAGGTTGACAATTTAAATGCACTTCATAATAGGGAAAATGATACTTAGTTTGCATACACTATTCCTTGGAGAAGCCTTGGCATGATTATTATTACCTATTATAAGGTTGTTCAACTATGTTAGAGACATGGTGGAGAGAAAGGTAATACAATTGGGGTATATTAGTACTGAAGATAAAACAATAGACATTCTCACCAAGCCTCTCGCCAAAACAAAGGTAGAACACTTCAAAGGTAATATTGGTATGATTGAAATGAAAATTTTGAGATTGAGCCTCAACATTATTATTGTACTAATATATTTTAAAGATGTTTAAATATAAACTCTTTTTGTCATTTCATGACTTTATGGGCCTCTATGTGCATCATTAAGAAGTGACGACTTCTGAATGATAATCACTTGTATTCTTTTGGTAGTTATTGCAAAGTGACAACTTTACAATAACTTTACTATCTATCATGATCGATATCATATGGTTGACATTTGTGAACATGTCATGATAGTTCATATCTCTTAAAACAATATCAACTAGGTAATGGGTATCATGGAGATTGATATCTATTAGTTGTATTTCTGAGATATGTCATGGTGGATATTAAGTGTTATAATATCCATAGGTATGCCATGAAATTTATATCCCTATGGTAGGTATCATATGGTTGATGCTAGTGCACATACCATAGTGGATATTGCGAGCCTTTGGTGAATGTCATAAGTGTTGATATTTGTAGACCATTTGTAGACCAGATCAAGTTTGATTCATTTGAATTAATAGTATTCATCTCTTATCAACAATAGCCTTATTGACAAGTTGTCAAATATATCCAACCAAGTTGAGTAACAACAATAAAGAATAAAATTAAAATTCTTCTACTTCCAAAATCTGATCAACTCTAACATTTTAAACAATTAGAAATAAATAAATTGAAGAGTACAATAATGAGCTCCATCTCTATGTGCTTTATGTCTACGTGAGAACACCCCAAAGCAACAAAAGGTGTTCAAATGGATTACTAACTTACCACCTTATGTTCATGTCAAACTAAAGTTTCTTATTTCAAACACCTTTTAGAAAATTGTTCCATAATGCATCGAAGATTAAATTGGAGGAAAAATTCAAACAAAATATTCCCACATAATATTATGCTCATGCAAAAATTGCATCCCTCTATATAGAAGAATTTTTTTCCTATAGAGAAAAAACAATATAAATCCAAGTACTCTGCACCTAATTCCAAAGCATTGGTATTGTCTACACCAAAGTACAACAAGAGAAAGAAGAGATACAAAGGTGATAAGTGGTGTCATCATTGTTGTATTGATTCTGATAATGATACAAATGTTTGCACATAAATCAGTGATTTCATGAGCCATATCAAATCTTATGAAAACTAAAGATACTAATGCAAAGACAACATATCTTAGAACTAGCATTATTGGCATGTGGGTTGATGAGTAACAAATAAATTTCATCATTCACTATAGAACCAAAGATAACATTATTTCATTAGACAACAAGAAACCTAGGACTTATCACTAAATCAAACTTCAACTCGTACTTTTTGGAATGAAAATAGTAAGGTGAGGGCACTCAAGTAATATAATTATGCATTTTCAATTATGTAATCAAACCCATATAATACAAAGTCATTTGTGACATCATACCACCAAAAGTATGGGCATAGTACTTGAGAGGTCATATATATACAATAGAGACATCAAGCAAAGATATAGAAATAGGAAATGCATAGCATAACCACTATTTCAACCTTCAATATTCTTAATACAAGACATGTAGCCTTACTGATTATGAAATATTGTCACAACATCATTTCATGCACACACACACACACACACATGCACATGCACATGTACATGCGCAAACACCATGCATGCACACACACACATGCACACCCACACCCACACACACATTTATGTTTCCCACTATTTGTCTATAGGCACTTCTATAATAAAGTAAGAACACATTAGTTGTATATGATTTCGCATAAATATTGTCACAACTTGACAATTTTCTACAATATTATGGACACTCATGTTGATCCTTCCATCTAGCCACGTCCACTTGTCCAAGTTTCGGGAAAGTTTTAAAATTTTCCACTCTACTTCAACCTATATCAAGGAAGCTATCACATAAAGACTACAAATGAGGAAATTGTTTAATAATGAGGGGTGGTCATCCCAAGACTACTACTAGAACAAAGTTTAGCACCTTTATTGAAAATCAAAATAATCTTTTGTTTAACTACACGCACTCCCTTTTTTGGGATGCTCTAAATCACAAAACCTTTTTCCTACCATAGCAATGTGAGGAATGTCCTTTATATCCACACTCCCTAAATATTTAACATTCGGGATTTTGGCCCAACCCTCATCTTGATGAGTACCACCATCTCCATAACAACTTAGCAGCAATAAAGAGGCCATTTATTCTTACACACCATAGTCCTAGACCTTCATTCTGAATTGGCTTACATTCAAAATCCCACTTAGCCAAACCCCACTTTGAAGAAAGTAGATTACCAGTCCACTAGAATTGTTGAGAGAAGGCTTCAAATTTCTTAATAAAACTAATTGGAGAAAATAGCACAAAGCATCTATATATAGGGAGTGTCTGAATCACATACTTTAAGAGAGTCATTCTCCAAGCAATTGACATCCACTTTGTTTGTCCAGTGACTAACCTTCCAGGGAAGCTTATCCAAAATGCCTTGCCAAAATCTACTAGGTAGATGACCTATTGATAGAGGAACTCCAAGATAAACAAAAGGAAGGGCACACTTTTGAAATCTCAAAATTTGAGCAATCTTGACTTGAATGAGAAAAGGGGTATTAAAGAAAAAGACAAAGACTTATCTTTGTTAACCTTTTGACCTGAAGCTTCCAAAAAAAATCCAAAATCTTTTGTAAATCAATAGTCTTAATAATTCTAATCATCCCCATTAAAGTCATGTCATCCACAAATTGTAGGTGAGAATAAGGGGATAGTCCATCACCCCAATTGCAACCTTGAAGCAACCCCAACCTTTCAACCATTAAAATAAACAAGGGGAAAGGGGATCTCTTTGCCAAAGACCTCTAGATGCTTTAAAAATCTTTGTAGGCTCATTATTAACGAGAACAATAAAATAAGAGAAAGTGATACAACTCATAATCTAGGTAATATAGTCATTACTAAAACTAAAAGTAGCAAAAAATTTCCCCTAAAAAGTCAATTTGACCCTATCACAGGCTTTGTCCATATCTAATTTAATAAACAGGAATTTCACCTTAGAGAATGAATGGATTCAGAAGTTATAATAATTCCATCAAGAGTTTACCTTCCAGTAACAAAATCCCCTTGCTCTTCAAAGATTTAAAAACTAAGTCAAGACTTAAGCCATTATGTAAACAACTTGGCGACAACTTTATCGATCACATTACACAAAGCTATATGCCAAAAGGAGTCTAAAGAGTTAGTTCCTTCCTTTTTAGGAATAAGGATATGAATGCAACATTCATAGCCTTCAACATTTGCCTATTCTCCAAAAATTAATAGTAAAATTCTATGGGAAAGCCATCAAGAGTAGGCACTTTACCCTTCTTCCAAACACAACTTTTGCAACCTCGGATAAAGAGATGGGTCTCAAGAGGTCATCATTCATCTCATTGGACACAATATAGGGAATAAAATCAAGCACCACACCTTCTTCTACACTAGTAGGGGGAGAATCCTCACTAAACAAAGTTGCAAAGAACATATTAGCCTCCTAAGCAAACGCTCTTATAGAAGAGAGATAAAAACCATTAAAGGATGTTAGAGAAGTAATGGAATTTTTGTATCTCCTAAAATTCAAAGAGTTATGGAACTTAATGTTCCTATAACCCTCCTAGAGCCAATCAATTTAGGTTTTCTACTTCCAATAAATCTCATCCCATAACTCTCATTCCTCTAACTCTTTAACTGCAACAGAGTCCTCTTTATATAGATCCTTTGATAAGCATTGATCTATGATTTATCGTGTAATAGTAATTACTCAAGATTGAGCATGCACCCTCCCCAAGAAAATATTGTCAAAACACAACCCATTTTACCTCTTAATTTTATGCTTCACAAAAGAAAACATAGCAGTTACATAAGTAGGATTTCCACCATGTCCCCACTCAAGCATAAGGTCCTAGAGAGTAGGGTCCCACAACCACATAAGATGAAACTTAAAGGGGGGAATTTTTTAGACTCTGAACTAAGCATCAATCAACGTTATCAGCTAATGGTTAGATCCCTTCCAATCTTAAATCTCAAATCTAGTTACCTAATTATCTCCCATATGGTAACAAGAAACCAAAAATCTATCCAATCTCTCAGCTATAGTTTCCTCTCCAAATATTCTATTATTCCAAGTGAACAAACTATTGGTAGGATTCACATCATCAACCCTCAAAAATTCAATATTATCCCTCAAAAGACTCACAAAATTATCCAACCTAATATTTCCACCATTTTTCTCTTCCAAACTAGCCACTACATTAAAATTCTCTGCTAAGATCCAAGGGAATAAAGGGGCAAGAGAGTGAACATATATGATATGAGACAAGAAAATATTTTTTCAAGAAATCTATTGGAGTATAAACATTAGTAAAAAGGAGACTCTCACCAGATCTACAACTAACTACAACCATAGAAATAGTTGGTCTACAAGAAACCCACCATAATGAGACAAGCTTGTGAGCGTTCCAAAGGTAAGTCGTACCATGTGAACTATCGTGAGCCCCTATACACTACAATAACTTCTAGCCTAATTTTAGAAACTCTATTAATCATACCATCCACTAATAACTTAGTCTCCTCAATAAAGGCCTCATTAGGAAAATGAGAACCAATCAACTCTCAAATAACTTGTGTAAGGATGCTATTCAACCCCCTTGCATTTCATGAAAAGACTCATTTTTGAGGTGGAGAGAAATGCAAATAAATAGTTTTCACAGAGCTAGACTCAGCCATAGTCTCCTCAAGTAACTTCACCCTTTCTTATTCTTTCTTTCTACCCCCCTTATAAGGCTTCTCATGAACACCCTTCTTGAGATCTTTTTGTTGTAAACCCAAAGTAGGTGGGATAACCTTACTTCTAATAGCATCATGGCACTCATTCAAAAAAAAAAAGAGCTAGTACAACACAGACCATCCTTCACTTCTTTATCTTCACTTCTCTCCACCTCGCCAAAAGTCAACAACAATACATTAGGGTCCATCTGAACATTCTTGCCTCCTTCCTACAGAGTAACAGTGCTATCACTGTCCTTTACACCCTTTGTTTGACCTATTCCCATAGGTATTTGATGAATAGGCCATCCTCCAAGAACCTCATCAAATTGATCTGATTTGTCCAAAGCATCAAACCTATTAAACACCTCATCCACTTGCCTATCCTTTAGAGTTCTCTTCTACCCTTGACCTATATTATGGATTTTAACATAAATGGAACCTTCGTTAGCCTCAACCAAAGGAGCTTTCCCTTTGTCTTGCTTAGGGGGAGGGCGAGATGGGCCTTGAGTAGACATCCCTACAGGGTTAGATTTAAAGAAAATCCTCTACAAATAACCATACTCATGACAAAACCAACATTTAAAAGGAAGAGTTTCATAATCTAACTATCGAATCCAAGAAGCAGATCCCAATTGAATTTCCATTGAATCCGGTATGGGCTTTCTTAAATCAATCTCAATGCAAACATGAGCATAAGTAATTACACTTTTATCCATGGTTTGCTGAGAAAGACCCACAATATTGGCAAGTAAAAGTACAACCAAGTGAAAAATGTCACATCTCCAAAACTCAAGGGGGGACCATGGAAGACACACCCAAACTAGAACTCTTGAAGGTAACTCCTCTATAGTGTTTAACCCTACATGACATGGCTTAATGAAGAGTCTATCATGATTATAGAAATAGGGCCTACCTTCAAAAGCTTTATTATTATCTAACATACTCAAGACAACCAAAAGTAACTACTCACTGACATCATAATCTCCATTTCACCTTCAGAGTTCCATGTGCGGCAAGCCCAAGATTCTAAGAAAGGTAAGAAAACACAAATACCCGTATATTTATAAATCAAGGTATGATTTGCCAAATACTTAACATCCTATTCCACAGTTGCAAGTTGAATCACAAGCACAAGGTTGTGCTCACTTCTTGAAAGACACTCATTTATTTTCATTAACTAAAACACCTCATTCTAAGAGGCACTTATCATAGAATCCAAATTACTCACTGTCATTCTTGGAACATCTATGTCCTTTCTATTACCCAAATGACCTCAAATTATCAGTGTAATTGTTTATTAAAGATGAATAATTTACAAACAAAAGAGGGGTGTAATCATAATGTGGTCAAACGACCTTTTTGCAGTCAATTCAGCAAAGGAATAATTAGCGTGAACAACAAAAAAAAGGGATATAAGAGGTAGAAAAACCCATACATAGTCAACATAGAAACTGTCAAACACAACTTTAGGAAAGGACATGATGAATAATTGGCATAAACAAAAGAGGGGTATAATCATAATGTGGTCAAGCGACCTTTTGCAATCAATTCAACGAAGAAATAATTAGCGTGAACAACAAAAAAGGAATATAAGAGGTGGCAAAATCCATACATAGTCAACCTAAAGACATTGTCAAACAACTTCAAGAAAGGACAACATAGTCACTACACATAATAGTCACCATGATTGTACCTATACACACCCCAACTCATAACCACACTTTTGAAGGGCAACTATTATCAACCTATTGTATATTTTGTGGGGATTGATCTCAATTGAGGAAGCTCCAAATTCAACCTTCTTGAGGCAAACCCCAAAAGGTGCCTACAACACCACCACTCCTTTATTTATCATAGGTAAAAGATAATTTGAAGCATAGAGTTGTAGGTGCAAATCTTAAGTCATATAGATGTCCATGCAACTAAAACACACCACTACAGTCGCACAAACACTATTAGGGTAGGGTCTAATGGAGAGGCTTAAGCTTCAATTTTTTAGGAAGAGGAGGTCCAATGAAAAAATAAATTTTCCATGGGGATTATCTGGAATATTTTCCTAAAAAAATAGAAGTTCCTGCTTTTTAAGGAGGGGTGAAAATGGGGTGGGGCTAGAAATTGCCCCACCAACTTAGGAATGTCATTTGTCACTTGTCAAACATCTAAGTTTTGATTTAGTTTAAAATTAAAAATAAATTATAAAAAAAAATGGAGGGAAATGATTTCTTTTATTGATTTTTATTATGCATAAAATATAGAAGACAAAAGTAGTGTATTCATGAGACCACCAACTTCCTTAAATTTTGAAGCTTAAATTTTTAAGTTGAACTAGACCACAAAATTCATGGGACCAGCAGCTTTAAAATATTCTTAAAAAATAGTAAGCAGTTCCAGCTCTATTTTTAAGAAAGCCCTTCCATAGGACCCAACCTTATATACTAGGGGGCACATGAGCACTAAGTAAAGAAGACAGAAAGGATGACTTAAATTGATCCCTTACAATCTGAAGCCAAAACTAATAGTTTATATTGATCCATTGACATCTATCTTTGCAATTGGCAACCTCTCTAAACCTTGTCTTCTAATTTTATGTTCTCTGAACAGCTTCTTCTCTCCTTACTCTTTAGTTAAGAATTTGAATGTGTATTTCACACTTTATTATGCTTTACAATTATGTCTAGATTTAAGATAAAATAAATGAATTAAAACAGTAAACAAAAAATCCATTTCATTTCCCAACTTGTAATTATTTCCTGTTAGATTACTTCATCTTCAAGGTAACTTTTATATCCAAAACTAAATAATTAGACATCATCTATCAAGAATCCACAAGCCATGTGCGATAATTGCAAAAGAAAGCATAGCATCAGAGTCGAATATATACATTCCCATAAGTCAATGTATATGGGATACAGGATCAATATAAGCATATGGTACAAGAGATAGGGCTTTCTTAACTAAAAATTACATTCTTCAAGGCATAAAATTATGTTGACATCTAGTGTGCTTGCCTTTGTAAAGCTATAACTAGAATATGCTTCTATTGAATAAATGAAGGACTGAAGGATTTCAGAAACATATACTAGTTAGCACTAGCACATACATCCAATTGCAATTGTTTGTAAGAGGGGCAGTTTTGTAACATAATCCCCCTGTTGTGATTCTTCTGGACTATTATTCTGCAACATTCTGAATCTCAAGCAGACTAAGGATGTAGGATGATCCAATAGAAGTGCCATAGGGATAGGCACATTATTTTTAACCAGAAATTAGTAATTTAATAATAAAGCCAACTAACACACAGATTTCTCAGAAAATAAGGGTACACTGCATTCTTTTCAATGAGTCAATGCTTGCCAGCACAAACTCATATATCAAAATGTAGGATTATTTATTCTACCACCTCTGGATAGTTCCAAACTTCTGTTAAATTGCACCAAAGAAGGACAGACATTTCAGACCATCTGGATTGTCATCCTTGCTCTAACTTAAGGCACCCTGCACTCCTGGATCTTCCAAATTGCTTTGGCATATTCAGAGATTGTCCGATCACTGCTAAATTTACCAGAGCCAGCAGCACTCAAGATTGACATCTTCATCCATTTTTTGGTATCCCTACGTGCAAAAGGAAAACAAAATGTCAGGCTAAGTCTAAATTGAAAATGATTCGATTTTTGGTAGGACCATTTCTGTCATCCAGAAGATAACACACCTCAATAATAAGGAAATGCTTGTTTTGGAAAGAGACCAATTATGACTTTCTGACCTTCCTTTTCCTGACTTTCTTGTGTGGTAAATTCAACTGAGCGGATCAGTAATATTCCATTTAAGATGTTTATCGTTGCAACTTGCAATAGGTGGTTTAGTTCAAATACTACAGGGGGGAGCAACATCCAAGAACATATTCTTAAGGATATATATAAGATAGTTTTGTATTCATATGCAATGCACTCTTGTAACTTGTATAACAAGCTCAATAAATTATGTCTTTACTGCTTAAGCTGACACTTGAAAAGCATAATCAAGAAAAACTATGATGCTGAATACAAACATTTCTACCAATACCATGTTATGGCCCTAATTAGACCCACGCCTCATCATCAACAGTGTGACAAATTTATACACTATACAAAATACTAGGAACAAGGACTCCAACAAACCTACAATGACATTAGTTGAGACTTCATCTGTCCATGACATCACTGCAACTTTGTGTCAATAAGATGTGGTCTAGTGGTAAAAGGGATGCACTCTCTTAGAAGTGGCCTTGATTAAAGTCCATCCATGAACAACAAGTGATAATGTCCACCATCCAAAGGACAAAAGAGTGTATACTCAGATTTTGTATAACAAAATCCTAATTTGACTTCATTAAGAGACTGACTCAACGATGGGGGCGTCAAAAGTTTACAGGAGTGGCAAAGTAGATGGACACAGGCAGTGTATCCATTTTCTAAATAAGACTCCTACTGCACTTTGTATCAACAACCTGACCATTGCAGTTATAACAAAAAGCTAAGTTACAAGGTTCTCTCGGAACCTCCCATACCCATATGGGTCCAATCTAGGGCCCATATGCCAATGGGTTCCGCCTAGGTCACACTTGAGCACCCCAAGTTCCCTTCTGAAGGACCCACAAGGAACCCAAGAGCCACGTATAAAAATAATTATTTTTTAAAATGTTTTTTAGAAACAAAAAAGTGACAAACACCTTACTTTTCCCTTTTAAGTAATAATATTGTGAAAATGGCATGTGCTATAAAGTATGAACCAAGTCTGTACTCAAGGAACCCAAGGGATTACAAGGACTGCCCACAGAAAACAAAAAAATATGAACAAAGAGTGCAAAATACCTAATTTTTCCTTCAAGTGATAAAATTGTGAAAATTGAGGACTCAACTCTCAAACCGCCGTAATTATTGGGATCTCTTGTCATATAAGAAACTTGATTACAACGAGGAGGTGAAGAGGAATTAGGATCTAGCTCTTGAGAGTGTGCTGACTTAGACATTATTGTTGCACAAATTGATAAAAATCTCTTTAGAAGGCAGCTTCTACATATGACATGGCTAGTCGAAGTGGCATTGCGAATCTGTAAGGAAACTCAAGTGCGGAAACAGCTTCCTACGCTAATCTCTATAGGAGAGTATTGTGCAAATTCTTATAAATCCTTACAATTTCAGATTCATTAACTACTTTAACAAAGATATTGCAACCACATACCATGCATATAGAAAAAATAGAGAATGACAAAATGATATACCCTGGGGAAACCTTTCGGTAAAAACCCCAGCACTCCAAAACCTGCACAATGTATTGATCAAAACTATTACAGCTTACAATACACTTGCTATGCAAGTTCTTTCAGAAGATTTCCAAAACCTTAAAGACAAATCACGGCAGCATAAAAACGTTCCAACCATACACTCGCATCACTTCTCTTCGCAACCCTAAAAAAGCTTATATCATCGCTTCACTTTTTAGGGCTACTCCCAAAGATAACCGTATTAGGGTTTTACCATTCTCCGAGAAAATAGGAACCCCACGATTGGGGAAGAGTGTACAGTACTCAAATTTATCAGTTACCACATGTCTTCACCTGTCATTGAATCTTCCTGACGTAGCTCTTACGTGTCATAGGAATCCGTCATAACCGTTTTAGCCATGATCTCCTTACACACAATTCAAGATGCCGACACATCAACATTATTTGCAAGAAATACATTTTACAAAACAAATAATAAGAATAGGAATTATCCAAGGTTGAGACACCTTATTCCTAACAGAATCATCATGGATCAAATGAAATTGAACCAAATGTTGGATTTGATGCTCTCAATATGAAAATTATTGAATATCGATTGTAATTTCATTGTGTATTAGTATTACCATTTGACAAGTCAATGAGTTACGTATTTATGAATCAATTCTTTTTCACAAATTGTGAGGTATGAGTCAATATAAATGCACCTTTACTCATAAACAAGCAAAAAAAATTGCCATACCTGAACCTTGTACTTGTCCCCATCCCCAATCCCAAATTGGCAACTTAGACAAAAACTGTATACACTTAAATCAACTATGGATGACTTGAGCACACTATTTGGCACACCCGGGTACAGATTTTTATAAATAATGAGAACATGAGAAAAAACAAACATGCCAGGTGGCTTGGCACAAATAATGCTAAGAATCAGAACCAGACAGAAGTTAGGTTTGAAAATTGCTCACTTGTATGCATTGTCAACTCGAGATTGAGCTTCCATGTAGCTTGGGAAGTCATAACCTACAAGGAAATAATCACCTCGCCCATAGCCACTGTTCCCTTCAAGTGAGTCCAGCAGTGGAGTGTAGTCATAATCACCAAAAGCACGGCTTTTTACAAAATTCTTTGCCTCCTCAAAACGAGGGTCAGGAACAAACTATATAAGCATACCCACAAAAGTTAGCTTCAGGTAATGTCAAATAAAAATCAGCTAGGAGCCATCGTTGCTCTGCTTCATTAACATATAAAAAAGTAGGCTTCAGATATTTCTACAGATGCTACACAAATTGTATACCTATGCCATTTATAAAGATAAGTCCAAAATTCAGATTAATTTTTCTGGTTATATAAACAATTTACAAAAGTAAAATGCAGATGGCAAATTTATATACAGATCCAGTTTCTCACCAGGCCTTGCTCTCTCTCTTTTCGTAGCTTTGGTACATCATGGGCTTCAGCACCAAACAAGAAAAAGTTATCTTCTCCTATCTCTTCTCTGATTTCTACATTTGCACCATCAAGTGTACCAATAATCAGACACCCATTCAATGTAAATTTCATGTTGCTAGTGCCACTTGCCTCCATTCCAGCTGTGCTGATATGCTGAGATAGCTCACTTCCTGGAATTAGAATTTCTGCAACTGACACATTGTAGTTTGGGATAAAGACCACCTGTAGGGGAGTGATACCATAGCTTCTATCAGTAAAAGGGCCAGAAAATTACAAAATTTAACAAGATTAACAGCCACAGGTATTATCTCAAGAAGTAGTTAATGCGTTACATATTAAAATCTCTGTAAAGAAAAAACATGTTACATGAATGATTAGTCTTTACATATTAAAATCTCTGTAAAGAAAAAACATGTTACATGAATGATTAGTCTACTGAACCTTTAAACGATCCCCAATATCCGGGTCATTGTTCACAACAGCTCCTACATCATTTACAAGCTTCACAATCCTTTTAGCCTGGGTATATGTTGCAAATGCTTTCCCACCAATCATAATAGTCCGGGGCACTACTTTCCTTCGTTCCTCTGAGCTCATCTCCTGCACAAGCAAGTGCACAATAAATACATATGGGAATCATTTCTACTAAGATGAGTGATTAATCTTCTGCATTCAAATACTCATGAATTGAGAAAATATTTTTTGTTCATAGAAAATGAAATAAACTGTTAAATGAGGGAAATCTGAAGAATTGAGTTTTAAACTATGTTCTACCAAGTCGACACTCATTAAATACTTTTGTGTGTTAATTGTTTATGGTCCACATTACCTTCAATCTCTTGTACCGATATATGGCACCCAAGATATTTAACAACTGACGTTTGTACTCATGGATACGTTTGATTTGAATATCAAAGAGACTGTTTGGATTAACTTCCACTCCTGTTACTTGAAAAATGTACTGGGCCAAGCGAACTTTGTTGGCCATCTTAGCTGATGCCCACTCACTTTGCAGATCACTGTTATCTGAAAACTGACAAAAGTAAAATCTTGATTAGATTTTACAATAGTAGATTCAAACATACCTAAGAAAATTGTGAGCCTGCGAGTCAAAATGTCATACTTGGCGTAGGCCTCTAAGAAGATCAAGGTTGGTGACCCATTGATCAGTCTTTAGCCATTTTGTGATGATTGCACTCAACTCAGGATTGCAAAATCGCAGCCATCGGCGAGGGGTAATACCATTAGTTTTGTTCTGAAATTTTTGTGGCCACAATGAGAAATAATCTTGAAACAGTTCATCCTTTAGAATATTGCTATGCAACATAGCAACTCCATTTACCTGGTTACCAAAATGTCATGTCAGAATAACATGAATCAAAATATTGAACAACCCTAAGAAAATTTGATGAATTGAAATTTCATATAATAGGCATAAGCTTCTTAATCAACCAAAACAAGTGCCCCAAAAGATGCTTACAATTAGCAATGAGACTAATCAAGAAAAAATATCAGGTAAGATATTCTGAATTCAAACTTGACACTTAAATAAAAATTTCCTAGCCTATGGAAGAAATTATGAAATTGTATATTAAGGAAATAAATTCAACATTAAAAATTTACACCTATTATAAAGATAATGTTTAATATTAGTGTCGCTAAGATGAGATGGAATACTCCCTGGGGTGGCCTGCACTATTTTGTGCATAGAAATTGTTTTTCTTTTACTATTTTTTCATCATAAAAAGATTAAAAAAAAATAGAACCCGAGAAAATACCCTCTTAAGTTGCTGTTTCTGTATTTTAATATCAACAAATATTTATACATAGGAAAGCATTATTCGTAAACAATTGTAAAGAGGCCCATTTTTATTACTTACAGAATGTGCACTGTTGATAATTTTTTTTTATATTTGTATTCTAAATTTAAATATTTTTTAGTATTATATTAATAGCCATCCTCAAAATCTGTAATGACCAACCACCGATTGGTGTTTTCCAAGTCTGATTTGTTTTTTCAGAATTCTGTTTTTTTTTCAAATTTTTTGTTTGTGAAAATCCTGTTGCAATACTAACCACAACAGGAATAATGCTAAAACAACTACTGACGCCACTACTAGACATAAACAATGCCTATCATTGAATGAATGAAAGCACTGATTTTATTCAATCTTCAGGCAATACACATTATGCTAAGTTACGGGTTCGGGTTCGGGTGCGGATGGAGGCAAGAAATATACAGAATTAAATCATTTGATAGTATGATAATTCATTATTGATCAAGATAAATATTAAATGCCAATGGATAGTTCACAAAAGTTCAAATAAGCCATATCATATATGTCTGTTCACGATTACAATGAAAATTAGAAAATTGTTACAATTACAACATGTAGTTCATGATTCATCAATCAGGATTCAGAATCATAAGGATTATCAAAAAAATCATCTTCATCTTTAGCTGCTGCAAGTTCAAGATCATTTGAACCCAAAGCGGTTCCACTTGCACTAGAATCTAGATCATCACTTGCCCTTCGAAATGCCAAAATGGAGACCAAATGAGAAGAGAGCAAAATAGCAAACAAATGATATGCTAAAACAATGAATAGTCTCTTTTTGGGTCATTTTAGGGTTTAGTGGAAAAAATAATAATAATAAACTCATTTAAACACATGGTTTAAGTGAAAAGTTCAAATTTTTAAAGTTTTTTCATGTTTTTTTTAACTATGCATCTGGTTGCACCCGGATGCGCATGGAACAAAATCTCCCTGTGGATGTGCTTGGATGTGCATCTCTGTGCATCCAAACACATCCACAAGAAGATTTCATGCTCCCCGTGCGCTTCCATGCGCATCCGCATCTGGATCCACATCCGGATCTGCCCCCTGCACAAGCGCATCAAGTAACTTACATATTATGTAATGATTACAATGTAGTTACTCTCTGACTTGGGAATGTCTGTTGCTAATAACTTTGAAATTTGTTTGCAGATCTGATGACTTAAGGCTCCCATGTCATAGCTGGAAGCGAATCAACCTAAGTTACCGGATTCCCCTGTTTTGCCTCGGATCCTAGTTCCAATTCTTCTCAGATTTTGATTCTGCTTGGATTCCAGATGGGAATCTGGATTCTGCACTACAGAATCCACAGAGAATCCGAATTCCCATCCAGAATCCTACCGGAATCTGGGCAGAATCTGGAGGGATCTGCAAGAATCAACAGTTGTGGATGCCCAAAAATGGGCCCCACATTTTTACTATTGGATTGTCTATTTACTAATTAGAGTGTTGTTGTAAAACTCTGTTTCCAGCTATTAAGTTGTGACTTCATTTGTATCAGATTTAATGACAGCAAACATTTCCACTATACTCACTGGTAATTGCTGAAGGCAAATCTTTCTATTGTTGGTTAAGGTCAAAAACTTAGACTTGTAATCTGAATTTTATTAGTGATTATCTAAGAAGTACTTGATTTACCTCGTGTAATGACAGCAAACATTTCCACTATACTCACTAGTAATTGCTGAAGGCAAATATTTAGATTTGCTCAAGCTTTAAATTTTTGGTTGAGGTCAGAAATTTAGTCCTGTAATCTGATTTTTATTAGTGATTATCTAAGAAGTACTTGATTTACCTCTAGTGATTATTACTGATTATCTAAGGAGTACTTGATTGGCAATTATGGATTTATCATTTATCATTTTATGAGTATCACGCTTCTGAATTCTTATTATTATTATATGTTTGAAGTTTTGAACCAATGATGAATGAACATTGACATGTTACATGTATGAATCTATGAATACACACACACACACATATATAATAATATATTTGAAAATGTCTATATATATACCAGTGGTACCAAAACCCGCCCCCAAAAAAAAATTTTGCTGAATCCCGGAATCTGAATCCGAACCCGAACCCAAATCTGAATTAGAACAAGGATCGGCTAGTTAGCAATCAGCTAATCCCTGAGGCTGTACAGCTAAGGAGGGGGTCTAATCTGTATTATTAACACATGATTTTTCCCACTGATAAATTCCTGGGAGTAGCCGATCTGCAAAAACATAGGTATATGGTGATTTGCCCTATCTGTACCAGACATCCAAGCTGGAGATTTTCTGGGCCTATATGGAGTTGTACAGCTTGGTAGAAGTGCCCTAGCTGCTGGTAGCTGCTGGAAAATCTCTAATTAAAACCTGTATATGCCTGATCTGCCACAACTGTGAAGAAAAAAATACCAAACTATGCACCAAAGGTTTCTGAATACTCACACCCAGCAGCAAATAAATCAATGATGTTCCTTTAAGGGTGGTACAGCTGAATATAGGCAGGGAATTGTTTAGTTCTGCAATTCTTCTTCAATCCAATAACCTAGTGCTATTAATCTGCCCTGCCGATAGCTTTAAACAATGTCTTTCTCCTCCCAAAACGATTTATGATGAAGCTCTCCTGTTGAATCACCCTTGGGTGGTATTTCACACATGCAGGCAATTGTCTCTCTGAGAGATTTCGTTCTCAGAAAGTTCAGATCTGCTATAAAAATCTTTCAAGAGCTCTCCACAATATTCCTATGTAAAAAACTTAGTTACACTGCCCTGGGGGACGGGGGACGGGGGGACGGGGGAACAGGGGGACAAAGAGGCCTCAATTTGGGGACGGTGGGGGGATGGCGGCGGGGGACGAAGGGGGTGTATATAGTATATACTATACATGTGGTAGTTAAAATGCTAGTTATGAAAAGATGTATAACAATATAAGACATAAAGATGTAAAAGTATTGTGTTGAAGTATTGGTCCTTTTGTGTTGGATATAAATGTTAGATATTCATATAAGTTATAGCTAACATGTATATCCAACACAAAAGGACCAATATCTAACATTTATATCTTTGTTGGTGGCTGTTTTCAAGTCCCTAGGTCCAGCAAATGAGGTTTGAGTGGTTTTGGCCTGTTGGGAAGTCATGTTTGTCTGGGATTTGGGTGAGAGCTAAGCTAAGTCTATCATAGAGATGGGGTCGAAACCAAGTGATTTGTAATAAAACGAGTTAAAACCCTTTGAGAATCATTTTGCCAGTTTTAGTTTGACCTTAGAAAGTCATGATGGATTGTGGGAGGTAACCCTGCTGAAGGCTTGCTGAATCCTGAAATTTGGCTAAGTCTGGAATTTTTCGAAAACCCCCAAAATCTAAAATTTGCATCTTAACTCCTATGAAGCTAGAACCTATCTCAAACATCCTGAAAAGTATTTATACAAATATAACTTAAAGTATCAGACTTATACTTAAATGTTATATTCCCATGAACAAAAAGAGAGTCTTGGAGGTTTCATCCATGACGAGAGTCTAACTTGTCATTAAACAATGGCCCCATCTTAAGTTATCACTTATTTAATCACCTAGGGACTTGGAACAATTATTTCAATAGCTTATTATATCATAAAGTGATTATAATAATCACTTTTAATATTAATTTATTAAGCCAAACATAAGAAATAATTAAATTATTCCCAAATTTTTTTGGAGCTCGCTCATCTGTACCCCGATTTGAGTTATGTCTGATGTCCCCTGTCCATTGGTGTTGTCTGACCACTACGAGCTAACTAATAGGTCCCTTACTAAAATTTAGCAGCTCTCCTAAAAAATAGGAACTATGCCAGAGGTCTTCAGGCTGATCTTAGAGGCCTCTAGATATGTCCCTGCCAACTCCTAGTCCATCCCTTAAAAATACAGATTACTCCTAAAATCTAGGAGACTGCCCAAAACTAGTCAAATGGGCTCTCAAAGCCTAATATCTCATCACAAACCCCCGAAAGGATCCCCTATACAATATGCTAGCCTATGGGAACCAAATAATAGGCCAACCCTACTAGAAAACACTGGCACTAAGGAAGGCACAAAAATGGGGACATTACAATCCGCCCTTCCTAAAGATTGCTTGTCCTCAAGCAATGCTAGTACAATCTCCAATCAACCAATTGAACCAAATTGAAATCAAGAATGATCACAGGGTCCCACAACAATCTCAAAAGAAATCCACCATGTTGATGTTGCGCCACTTTGATCATAATTGAAAAACCATTGCGCCAAAAGTGTACTCTCCCTTCCTGGGATTCCCCAAAGTGATCATCAAATCCCAAACTGAGATACCCAAGAGGACTGAAATCAATGCCAAGGTCTATCTCTGGCCAAAGCATCTCAGAAGAGACCATACAAATAACCTCACTTCTTATCATGATCCTGGGCACCCCAAAAAATATTCTACCCAGCCATGTAGCACAATCCCAATCATTACCCATCCTAACATCCTCAAAGTGAAGATCAATCACTATATGATCAACTGTAATGTCCCGGATTTGTGATATTGAATTAATAATATTAATTGTCTAATATTGGTAATTTACAATATATACTAATATTAAATAATTAATAATTAAGGTTGCATATTTAAGTATTAGTTATAATTATAAACTAATATTTAAATACTGTTAACTTTAATCTTCAAGAAGTTATATTACGGGAATCCTTTCCCTTATAAGGGAATTGTCGAGAGAATGGAGGGGGAATTCATTTTTATTTGATTTAGGGAATGAAGATTGAAATTGTTCGTGTGTGCTCAATTCCTTTCGTCAGATATTGGTCTGGCCTAGTGGAGTTAGGGTGGGAAATAGGAGACAATCTGACTACAGAAGAATCGTAGCAAGACAAACATACAGCCGTCATAAGCGGTCCCCTGGCTTGGAGTCGTGTCATCTAGCGCTAGCACCTATGCGTCATTAGAGTGAGAAACATCATTACGAGGAGTCTAGCAGCAAGTTAAGACAAGAAGTTGAAAACGGAACTCACAGCAGACATCCACGTCAAAACTATGTGAAGACAAACAGAGTTTGGACATACTTGGAATGTTCTGGTGACTCACGACAACCAACTGCAATCACTTTCCGCGAAAGTTGAAAGGATTTGTGGAATACGGCGACCATCCTTGATGAGTGTCAAGCATACAACGTGTCGGGTTGGGCAAAGAGGACACGGGTCGTGAAGCAGTCTGATCTACTTGGGACGGGTCCTATCCAAGACAGCGGAGGGAATTGAACCCGACCTGAGGTGTAAAGCTGGCATCTACCATACATAATACCTTCGGCAGAAGACACAGAGTTTGTTTGTTACTTCAGCTATACACAGGTGCACTCGATAATTGGTATTATTTCCTACTGTTTAATATCTCTGCTGAATACTTGATTTACAATATGACTGAACTTTCGTGAACATGCATCAAATCAATTATGAATAGACATCTGGATTCTGGAACAATCAAAGTGCATAGTTTATCATCAGATTATTTGTAGTATTTCCTTGAGAATATCTTTCTAGGAACTTGGGAATTTTACAGTGGTACCAGAGCTTTAGTCCTGCCTGCCTGTGTGGTTAGAACAATCTAAAAACCAACTATGGGGTCAGAAGAAAACATTGGGTTGGTTAATGCTCTATTAGAAGCCAGTGACAAGCTTCGCACTCAGCAACCCAAGGAAATTGTCTACAACATCCTGAATAAACTGGAAGGCAGTTTGTATCTAGTGGAACGGTCACATTCACAACTTTTGCATTTTGCTTTCACTTCTGTGAAATTTGCTTTGAATCAAAACTGGTTGGTGATGCATTCTGATGCAGACATCAGATTGAGAATGGCTTTGTGTTTTTGTGAAATTCTGAGAATTACGATTCCACATATGCCCTATGATGTTGTTACTGTGAAGAAGATATTGATGTTAATAATTGATAACTTTCCGGATTTAGATGATGTTAGAAGTCTTCATGCTTCAAGGTTTGTCATACTGAAACTATTTGCAGATATCAGGGTTAGTAACATCTTGTTGGATTTAGGCTTGCATGATTTGATTTATGATATGTTTCATCGTTTCCTGGTTACAATCAAAAGGACACATGGAAAAGAGGCTATTACAGCTGTGCAGGATATTATGACTCAAACTATCAATGGGAGTGAAACAATTTCCTGATCTCTTTATCATTTGTTATGGATTGTTCTAAAACAGGAATGCGCTATCTCCTCATCTGCGTACTCACTGGTTTGCAATGTGGTCAGGTGTTGTGAGGGAACGCTCAAGTTCCCTGTGCCGGAAGACGAGCAGCAAAAGGATGGTCTCACTCATGATGAATGTGGAAAAGAGTTTCAAGGAGTCAGCAAAGAGATACAAGACAAAAGGATTGTATATGATTACACAAAAGAGGAAGTTGAATCATCCTGTGTTACAGAACAACAACAAAATGAATCATCTCAGGATGGATGTGAAAGTGAGTTTCAGAAAGTTCGTACAAAATCACAAGAGAAAGAAATTATCTATGATGAAACACAAGACGAAGTTGAATCTTCTTGTGTTACAGATCAGTGCCATGACGCAACTATACATTCTGATGAAACTCAAGAAGTGAGCTCAAATTTTATTGTGGGTGAATTAGAAATCCGTATTGATGAATATAAAACAGGGAACAATCATGTTCTCGAGGTTGAGGAATCTATGGTAACTTCAAGTGAGTTAACTATTCATGTTGAGGGAAGTGTCACTGTTGATGTAAACGAAACCAAAGATTCATTTGGTGATACAGGCACTAGTTACTGTGATAACTGTGAATCTCTGCCAGGGCGAGATTTGAAGGATCAACTGGTGGTGACAGAGGTGAGGATTAAGGTGACAGTGCAGACATTCCTTGGTTAGTTGATCATCCCACATCTCAGCTGGAAGCCAATCAGTTAATCCCTAAGGCTGTACAGCTAAGGAGGGGGTCTGAAAATTGTATAAAACCTGATTTTTCCCACTGATAAATCCCTGGCAGTAGCTGATCTGCAAAAACATAGGTATATGGTGATAGATTCTGCCCTGTCTGTACCAGACATCCAAGCTGGAGATTTTATGGGCTTATATGGAGTTGTACGGCTTGGTAGAAGTGCCCTAGCTGCTGGTAACTGCTGGAAAATCTCTCATTAAAACCTGTAGATGCCCGATCCACCACAACTGTGAAGAAAAAAATACCAAACTCTGCCCAAAAGGTTTCTGAATACTCACGCTCAGCAGCAAATAAATCAATGATGTTCCTTTTAGGGGTGGTACAGCTGAATACAGGCAGGGAATCGTTTAGTTATGCAATTCTTCTTCAATCCAATAACCTCCTGCTATTAATCTGCCCTGCAGATAGCTTTGAACAATGTCTTTCTCCTCCCAAATCGATTTATGATGAAGCTCTCCTGTTGAAGCACCCTCGGGTGGTATTTCACACCTACAGGCAATTGTCTCTCTCAGAGATTTTGTTCTGAGAAAGTTCAGATCTTCTCAAAAACCCTTTCAAGAGCTCTCAACAATATTCCTGTGTAAGATATGAAGTCCAAGATGATACATTTGCCTCCAAAGACTCTTTTATTTGATTGGCTTTCCCTCCAAAACCCATCGAACCTGATTAGGGTTTCATTTTTATTTCATTTTGGACTTTGGCTAAGTTTATTTTTAATTAATCCTCCTCATAGAGGTTCGATCCATGAAGAGAGTCTAATTTGCCATTAAACAATGGCCCCATTTTAAGTTTTGACTTATTTAATCACCAAGGGACAGGCCAATTATTTTAATAACTTATTGTATCATAAAGTGATTGTAATAATGACCTTTAATATTAATTTATTAAGCCAAACATAGGAAATAATTAAATTATTCCCAAATTATTTGAAGCTCACTCATTTGGACCCTAATCTGAGTTCTATCTGATGTCCCCTATCCACTGTTGTTGTTTGACCATTCCGAGCTAACTGGCAGTCCCTTCCTAAAATTTACTAACTCCTAAAAAATAGGAACTGTACCAGAAGTCTCCAGGTTGATCCCAGAAGCCTCCTGGTATGTCCCTGCCAACTCCCAGTCCATCCCTAAAAAATAGGGATCCTCCTAAAATCTAGGAGACTGCCCAAAACTGGTCAAACTAGCTCTCAAAGCCCTGATATCATAGTTCAAAAACTCGGACTCACCACGGACTCGGCAAACCAAAAAATTGGACTCAGACTCGGACTTGCAAAAGACTCGGCAAAAGGTAAAAACCGTAGTTTTACATAAAAACACAAAGAAATTAATGCATTTAAAGAACACGAGCCATAATTGATACATTACACGTCATATGAATCTCAAACACTCAATATATGAAATATCAGCATAGTTGCAAACTTTAAGATGTATAACAGCAGCATAAGTTTATAAATGTTTACAAAATTAGATATAATGATATGTCCAACAGTCCAAATGTGAAAAACAGCAAACTAAAGACTGCATCCTCCTCTTTCCTCTCCTAATATAACTCAAATTTTCACGCCTTGAACTAGTAGGCGTTGAGGTATTTTAATGAGGAGTTGATTCTTCTTCTTCAACATCAAAGTCCTTGTCTTTCTCATCCTCCATTTCATCGGAGTCACCCTAAAACCTTGTTTTGAGCAAGCAGTGAAGCACAAAGAACAAATGACTCAAAAAGTAAAACCAAAAGTCAATTATAAGTTGCTGGACGTGATCAGGCAGCAGCAAGAGTCCATCACAAGGACTCGGGAGTCTTGATGTTGGACTCGCACGAGTCCATGCCTCAAACTCATGAGTCCTTGTGATGGACTCACCTAGACTCGGCTCGCCATTGGACTCACGAGTCGACGCAAGTCCATGGCGAGTTTTTGAACCATGCCTGATATGTCGTCACAAGCCCCTGAAAGGAACCCCCTATGAAATTTGCTGGCCTACGGGAACCAGATAATAGGCCCACCTTGCTAGAAAACACTGGCATTAAGGAAGGCACAAAAAAGGGGACATTACAAAATCTGTTAAAAAGTTCGTCACCCCTCAACCACATCCTCTCATTCCCAATTCTTAGAACACTATATAACATAATCATTGCAACAAAAGACCGATTGACATGGTTTTCCTCTATTGGTTGTTTTTGGCTCTTTCTATAATCCTTTGTCCTATGGTGGAAGTTTTCTTCTTGGAATAATGGTTTGTAATGTTGTTTCTCCATTTCTCGACTAATTGCAATTGGTTGGAGTGGCCTTCTTCTTGGTAGGTTGGGATTATTGCCTCTCTAATATGTTTTCTTAAGGAATTTTATACATTAAAGTGTTTGGTAATTTTCAAGGCGGCTAAATAATCTTGTTAGTATCTTCTTTTCAGTTTCAAAACAATCCCACCCACCTTTTACAGGCTTCAAAAGCGTAGTTTTGAAAGGCAGATTTATTGTCTAGTTTGGCTTCAGACTTTTGCTTTCTGTTCTTGCTGAAAGGCCCTGACCCAAGGTGGCTTATCTAGTAAAATATTTGCACTAAGCAAACATAAAATGGGTCCAAATGCCATGTCTTGACATTTCTACTTAGCACAACTAAAAAGAAAAGTGAATATCTTATCCAGTGAGGAGAGGCAACAAAGGGGAAAAAATCTACAACCAAAAGAAAGGCAACAAGAGTTGTTGCTGGCAATCAGCTTAAACAAACTAAACACAATTAGATAGCAAGTATAGGAGTTTATAAGATTGATTTTCATATTTTTGATAAGTTGAAACCTGTGATTTCTAATTAGCGATTTATATTCATTACTTAACATACAAGCATCTCTAAATAATGACAGAAAAAAAATTACTAATGACAAGAAAAGCACCACGCAAGATAATATTTCTGAGGGTCAAACAGTCAAAGAATTTATCTACAATTATTATATTATACAACGATTTTAACAACTTATTTCAAAGTGAGAAGCTCTTACCGTATGCGAAGATACAACGCACAAGTTTGCCATGCGCACGACAGGTTTTTGAGGATTTGAATTGTCTAGGATGCACATATTATTGATTTTGCTCTCCATATCAGGATGAGAAGAATGTATCATTTCTAGAAACTACACTTCAAAACACAACAAAAAATGAGTTCCCAAGCTTCTTATATATAAAATTCCACTCGCAACTGCATTAAAATAAACATCAGATAGCTTGAATAATTAGAATGATAGGTACTTACGCGCTTGTTGATTTCTTCTATTATTTCCATATGACGTGGAAGCAGCTTAGTTAGAAGTGCTACTGACCATTTTTCCAAGGCTTCAGGAAGAACTGTGTGATTGGTGTAAGCAATCGTCCTGACCATAACAAATAACTTAGAATCATAATAAAAAACTTTACTGTTAATTATGGAATATATCAAGACAAACTAGTTGAAACCTAAACCAGTAAACATAAAAATCACAAGGAAAATATGAATTTTGCTAGTACAAAATACAATCATAGGACAAACACAAGGTAAATACACATAAAAATTTGACATACCTTGTTGTCACCGTCCATGCTTCATCCCATCCAAGGCATTCATCATCCATTAGAATCCGCATTAACTCAGGAATAGCTAATGTTGGATGTGTGTCATTCATTTGTACTGCAACCTTGCTGGGAAATTCGTTCCATGCAATAGGTTCATTTTTTACTCTTCTTTCTTTGAACCTCGCTATTATATCCTGCAATGATCAGAGAACAAATAATGCAAAGATAAAGATTTTTTTCTCAAATAGCTTCCTCTTTTCTTTCAATTTATTTCTATTTGTAATTTGTAGTTAAAAAGAATCGTTAACCATAAAGCACATTAACATAAAGTTTTTATTTTATAAGCTGTTTCCTGGATGCTGTTTAGTTATACGTCTGTACTGTAATAGGGATCAGGAGCCTTTCCCTGCTAATCTAATAAAAAACATAAAGTTTTTTTTTCAAGAAATTGTAAAAATTTCCTGTGAAATCTGAGATCTGTATCACGATTTTCATGTCTTCTTTTGACATGATTTTTTTATCCATGGAATCATAGGGTTTCACTAAATTTTTATTCTGGTTGCCTAAGTCATTTATCCATATGCTTGTTTAAAAGGAGTCTTCTCAAATGATTCTATTTTTTGTATTTCCAAAAATTGCAAATATTTCTCAAGATTAGAATCCATTACTTGTGTGGACTTGTACCAATTAATTCTTTGATCTCTTCTCCAAAATAATGTACTTTGAAAACAACATTGTTTAATATTTTCTTATAATTTAGAATTCCTTTCTATTTTTCCAAAAAATCCTTCATCATCTAAAGAGTCCAGAAAGAAACTTTACATAATTCCTTAATGTATAATGTATAAGCAGCCTTCTCAAGGGCCTCTACCTCCATAGAATTTCTCTTGCTTTGGAAACTCTCTTTTTTATATGAGCCAAGCACTACATGAATGTTTTGACTCTTCATCAGAGCTCCTTTCTGGATATCATTCCATTATATTCGTTCGAGAGGGGAATATTTTTGTTTTATTTCTCCGAGAACCAAAAGTGAATGCTATAGTTATCTTCTGTGCAGTTAACAACAGCTCTTCAACACATACAAGCTGTAAACAGTCTATGGTGGACACAAATGCTATTATACATTAATATTGCATCATAAACAATATAACCTCCCTATGTAATAATAATAATCTAATATTATTATTGTTGCTAATAGTTTGTAGTTTTGGTAGTCGGTCAAGTATAGGTTGGTTGTTTTCATTAACCATTTCTAGATGCATTTATTTCTACCTTTGTTCAATAAAAAATTTGAACCTTATGCTCATTCCCGCAACATGGAATCGAAGCATAGGTAAAGTTGAACGTAATTATGCCAACATAGAGAGCACAGTCTTCACAAAACAGTTCACAACTTTAATAGCAATTAAACCTATGCGAAAAAATAAAATAATAATAGCAACTCGGTAAGAGGGACCCGCCAAGAACGAAAGAAATTTAAAAAAAAGGCAGTGATTTAGTTTAAAGGGGTCAATTATAATTAAACAATATATAATTACCAGCGATTATTTAATAGGCATTCTAGGGTAGCAATTTATTATGAAGGGATGTATCCCTTGCAAAAGCTATAGTGAAGAGGTATGACTCTCTCCCATTTTTAAGATTAAAAAGGAGATCAAATCATTTGGAAAGCCATAAATTCAGATCATAACAACCCAGAGAAAAAATTCAGAATGACACAGCAATAAAGGAATCCAAGACATTTGGAAAATAACTTATTATTCTCAAAAGGCAGCAAAGAAGGATGGTAACTTGATTCTTGTGAAAGGCGGTGACTCTTTCACCAATAAAATATAAAGGAGAGATCATTCCAAGGATTCATTCAATCATCACTCTATTGATTCAGAATTCATTCAATCACCATTGTTGATGTTTTGTAGCTTCGGTCAGATAAACACTGAGTCAATACTAGTGAAGATATATATATATATATATATATATATATATATATTATTATGTAAATATTAAAGAAATTAATATAATACTCAAGAGATATTATATATATATATATATATATATATATATATATCTGTGTGTGTGTGTGTGTGTGTGTGTATGTAATCATAATTATCATTATATTAATTACATAATGTTGATATTTTTCAGATTCTACTTAGGATAATGTCAATCTAGAGGTCTAACGAAACTAAGCACATGATAAAATATAACATACACAAGTAAGTATGGATAGTACCCGAATTCGAAGGAGATGACTTCAGATCTGTTACTTGAAGTATTTCAAGTTGCCCTCCAATAAGCTGTCAACATATTATATCTGAGATATGATTTGTATAAAGCCTTGCTCATGAACATGATTACCTTTGTTGTTTAGTGATTTGCTGAGGATCCCCGATCCACGAATCAAATCCTTCCATTGCAGATCTTCCAACTTCCTTAATGCTGATATAAGAATCTGGTTGATTTCATGCGCATTACACCAGATTGTTACAGACCTGAGATTGATGTCCTATCTGTATTATTTGGACTTGGTAGTAGCCCTGAATATGCTGACCGATCTTCATTACAAGTCCCATATAAGTGCTGAAGAAACTCGCCCTTCAATCCAAGGATCTCACGCTTAAAATTCGCTCCTCCTTGATGCTCGAGTTTGCTAAATTATAATCGCTGCTCTTGAATGCTTAGTAATGACCAATTCTTGAAGGAGAGAAGGCACATTATGTTTTTGGTGTCTTCTCTCCAAGAATCACACCAATATATATATGTGACTATAACAATTTACACCCTCTTCTAAGAGAGCCGACCTGGCCTACCTTGGGCCCTCAATTTAATTGTCAATATATATATTTATATTTATAATAATATCCTTATTATTATAAAATCGTACAAGGGTATAATTAATTTATTTGTTTAGTTTGATCTTGGCTAAAAGGCTATAATTATTAACACTCCCCCTTAGACTGGAGGGTAAGATCAAACCATAGATCCCATCTATAACAAGACACATCCTTAACTATCACCCTTGATAGTGAGAACAAAAACATAATCATCTCGGATACCCTATCCAGAGATATCATAGATTCCAAGTCTATGAAGGTAGATCCTATCTACCATAAGTCCAAGTCTATATAAAAATTTGGCTCAAAACCGTTATCCTCCGAATGAGTGGATTGATTAGGTTCACAAGAATATCAAGTCCATGATATGATAACATTGGATTGCCAAATTCTTCAATATATAGAAACATCAAGTCCATGATGTATACCATCCAATTTGTGGATAACTAAATCCACGAGTCACCAAGACTCAAGAGATGTCAAATCCATGACATCATACCAACATCAAGTACATGATGTTTTACTATCCAGATGTGGATTTCTCAGATCCACGAGTCCCATGACTCAAGAATTTAGACTATCAACTCTATGATATTCATGGTATCATCAAGTCCATGATGTTACCAAATACTTAATTGTGGATCCCTGATCCATGAGTCTCCAAGACTCAAAGGATATCAACTCCTTGATATCCAAAGCATTGGTCTCACGAATATCAAGTCCATGATATTCACCAAGTGCTCGGAGCAATGGTCTTTTGACATCAAATCCATGATGTCTCACCATTGCTCGAAGTAATGGACTTTTGACATCAAATCCATGATGTCTCACCAATTACTTGGAGTAATGGACTTTTGACATCCAATGATGTCTCACCAATTACTAGGTGTAATGGTCTTTTGACATCCAATGATGTCTCACCCATTACTTAGCAATGGATCCCTGATCCATGCAAATGTGAACCCCTGATCCACGAGTCTCTTGGACTCGAAGAACATCAAATGATATTCTTCAATTCATAAGAATAACTTAGCCAAAAACATAAGTATATCCAGATGAATAATCATATGAAACCTACAAGTATAAGATTAGTCAATATGATTATAAGTCATTAGCCATAATCAGTAAATGAAAGAGAGTATGACCCATTCATACATAATATTTAAAGTATGCTTCACAAGCTATACAAAAGATGTATGCCCCATACAACCAACATAATTTATCCAATATTTGTGCATAAGAATAATCACATAAGTCTTCTTCACCTAAAGATAACCAACATCTAACCAGATGTAATATAGTTCTCTCAAAAGATATGCCTATGCCAAAGTAAGAATGTTCCAACATTCATGCACCTATGCATAAGGAAAACAGTAAGTCAACTGTAATCAGAGAGTAAAGAAGATATACAAATCAATGTCAACATGTTCCTATGCTAACATAAACCAAGAGATGTATTTACTCATGTACATCACACAACATACATCCATAAAAAATATGCTCCAACTGTAATATACACAGTATATGCCTATATTCCCATACATAAGCTAATGAGCTGATAGTCATCATATATTCATCCACTAATGAATGCATCTATATGTCAATGTAAGACTAGTTATACTAACAATTAGCTGTGAATGATCTCATAACAGCGTGACATAGAGTAAGGTATGTTCCTCATACATAATCATCCAAGCTAAACAGACATTCCAATCAGCTATGAATGTTTCACACATACAATCATAAGCTATGCCAATGGGGAAAGTTCCTACTCATATAGAAGGGAGAGGTTTATACCAGGTGTAAGTGAGCCCATAATAAAAACTCCCCCTTGAGCTTAGATTCCATCTAGAACTAGCCAGGGCAATTTGCATTTAAAACATGAATTCTATGTAGTTCTCTCAAAGAATGATTCAATCATGAGTATTGGAAGCATGTTCACATATATGCAAAAGAAAACCAATGTAATGCAACATGAGACTTCAGCTAATATCAAGTATGATCCTATCATACAGAAATGCCAATATGCAGTCACAACAACATAAAGTCAACACATACAAGGTTATACTAGCAATCAGCTATGCATGTTCCTCTATAACGGTGTAAAGTATAACCTATTCCTGGGCAGAGTATGCATTTCACAATGCCGGATTTGCTGCTATAAGTTTAGATATATCAAATAGCTAATTCAATCATGTTTTTTTTTTTTTCAAACATTTCAGCTATGACAATTTGTTGTGCCAATCAGCAAGATATGTATTACTCATACATGACCAAGTTAATTTGCAAGGTTGCAATATACCAATGAAAGGTGTGCTTCCTACACATGCATAGAACCAGTATGTATACCAATAGTTAAAGTTCCCATACATCAACCAAGATAAAGGTATGTGCAATACTATGTTAAGTATGTATCCAATATACTCCCTCTGAATCATACATGCTATGCACTTAATCTCAAGATGATCTACTCCCTCTAGATCAAAATATAACTAATAAGATTTCCCATAGAGGCAGCTAACTGAAAATTAAAAACCCTTATTTCAATTTCAGACCAAACCCAAGATGCCATAAAGATTCTTAGTTTAGAAAGAATTAGTTTGAATTCCTAAATCTAAAATGGATCTTTTCTCTACCGTAGCTCTGATACCATGTTGATATTTTTCAGATTCTACTTAGGATAATGTCAATCTAGAGGTCTAATGAAACTAAGCACATGATAAAATATAACATACACAAGTAAGTATGGATAGTACCCGAATTCGAAGGAGATGACTTCAGATCTGTTACTTGAAGTATTTCAAGTTGCCCTCCAATAAGCTGTCAACATATTATATCTGAGATATGATTTGTATAAAGCCTTGCTCATGAACATGATTGCCTTTGTTGTTCAGTGATTTGCTGAGGATCCCCGATCCACGAAGCAAATCCTTCCATTGCAGATCTTCCAACTTCCTTAATGCTGATATAAGAATCTGGTTGATTTCATGCACATTAGACCAGATTGCTACAGACCTGAGATTGATGTCCGATCTGTATTATTTGGACTTGGTAGTAGCCCTGAATATGCTGACCGATCTTCATTACAAGTCCCATATAAGTGCTAAAGAAACTCGCCCTTCAATCCAAGGATCTCACACTTAAAATTCGCTCCTCCTTGATGCTCGAGTTTGCTAAATTATAATCGCTGCTCTTGAATGCTTAGTAATGACCGATTCTTGAAGGAGAGAAGGCACGTTATGTTTTTGGTGTCTTCTCTCCAAGAATCACACCAATATATATATGTGACAATAACAATTTACACCCTCTTCTAAGAGAGCCGACCTGGCCTACCTTGGGCCCTCAATTTAATTGTCAATATATATATTTATATTTATAATAATATCCTTATTATTATAAAATTGTACAAAGGTATAATTAATTTAATTATTAATTTATTTGTTCAGTTTGATCTTGGCCGAAAGGCTATAATTATTAACACATAATAATGAATAGACATGTCCCATGAAGGGACATGTCTCTTCTTGGCTCATTCTCAATATAAATGCAAGAGATTGTTGCATTTGGAAAACACATACAATGAGATAGTGCTATTACATTTGCAATGATCATAAAACCTTAACATGGTATCAGAGCCAAGTTGCAAATGTAAGAGAGTAGTTTATTGATGGTGAATGTGTGACTGTCTCAGAAAATACAGTCTTGGTACGAGGACCATATCTCACAAATGCACCGTTGGATTTTGCTAAATTTCAGATATGTTGATGAAAACCAAATTTAGAAGAATCTCACCGAAGCGATTGGAAAGAAACTGTCTGGTTCAAAAGTTATGACCGAATATGTACGGGTCTATGCAAAAATCTGTAAAAGAGTGAGGTTCCTTCTTTAAAAGCCTAACTGCTTGAAGGGAGGTCTAATAAGATTGAAGGTTGTGATAGTGTATAGAAACTTTGGATATTCAAGATAGGTCATGTGAATAATTATGGTAATGTTTGAGAACAACGACGTCATTTTGTGAATTAGCATGATATTTTCTATATGGGCTCACCTTACAAAATGAAATACTTGAAATTTATAAAAGATAAGTATTTCATGTTTTATTAATGCACATAATTTTTGAGTTTGTAATTCATGCTATAATATTGGTTAGTAAAATATTGTATGCTTCTATCATTGGTATTTATGATCGAGATAGTTTAGTGAGCTATTTGTAATCTCTCTTTTACATACCTTCAGGATAGAAGAACAAGCTAATTGCATTCAAGGGAGAAAGAACTTAATGCTTGCAAATGAATTGATGATTGAGACTAGATGCAAAGGGAGTCTGACATTTCAAAAGAGGTCAAGAAGTTGATAAACTTGAGCTTCAGAGGGAACATATGGTTCATTCAATGTGTGACAATCTTGATTAAGAGGGAGTTCACTATTGAAGGTGAAACACTTACGAGGTAAACTTGATATAATTGATTATTATACTAATGAATCATGAATGTTTTTAATGGGCCTACCCCTTGTGTAATCATGAGGAAGTGACGACTTCCAAATGATTATCACTTGTATTTGCACAAGTTATTGGAAGGTGACGATCTTACAATAACTTGATCCTCTATTGTGATAGACATCTTGTGATGGCTGAAACAGATCATAATAGATGGCATCTTCTATTGTGATAGACATCTTGTGATGGCTGAAACAGATCACAATAGATGATTTCCTGCATGGTGGATTCAGTTCCTTAAACAGACCATTGACTTTCTATTGTGATAGACATCGTGTGATGGCTGAAACAGATCATAATAGATGATTTCCTACATGGTGGATTCAGTTCCTTAAACAGACCATTGACCTTCTATTGTGATAGACATCATGTGATGGCTGAAACAAATCATAATAGGTGATTTCCAACATGGTGGATTCAATTCCTTAAACAGACCATTGACCTTCTATTGTGATAGACATCGTGTGATGGCTGAAACAGATCACAATAGATGTTTTCTTGCATGGTGGATTCAGTTCCTTAAACGAACCATTGAACTCCTATTGTGATAGACATCGTGTGATGGCTGAAACAGTTCACAATAGATGATACATTGCATTAAGGATACATTACCTATGACATTTTTGAGTTATGGTGAATATCATAAGACTTGATATTCTTGGTCAGACCATATCTTTGATATCTTATTGAGGTGATATCTAAAATATTTGTTGGGTACCTGGTGGACATCATGAGACTTGATGTTGGTAGGCCAATACTCTGAGTACATGGTGAATATCATGTGACTTGATATTCTATGGTTGTTACTCCTAATATCATGAGATGGTATTCTTATGAATCTATGAGTTATGGTGAATATCATGCGACTTAATATTCCTAGTCAGACCATATCTCTGATATCACGGTAAATGATATCTTCTTATCCTAATCATGTGTTTAATCTTCCCTGGCTAAGAGGGAGTGTTGATGTTTTGTAGCTTCGGTCAGATAAACACTATGAGTCAATACTAGTGAAGATATATATATATATGAGATGTATATATATACTTAAATATATATATATATATATATATGTATGTATGTATGTATAAATATTAGTATTATGTAAATATTAGAGAAATTAATATAATACTCAAGAGATATTATATATATATATGTATGTATATATATATGTAATCATTGTATCATAACTCATGAATCCATCAAGGGAAACCATTCAATCATCCATCAATCATATATTGGGAATAAAAAATCAAACAATCAATCAATCAATTATACAAACATCAACTATTCAAGCATCAACCATTCTAGTACCAAATCATTCAAATGTCAATCATTAAGATATGAAGCATTCAAGCATTAATTCCTCATATACATCCTGGTATTTATAACAAAAATTTTATTATATATTGTAATCATAATCACTTTGCATCTATTGAAATCTCAAGCTTCATAGCAAACTAGTTGCTTTTCTCATGTGATAAAGTTTTTTTTAAGTTGTAAGCAATTCTTATGGTGCTATGACAGTTCAATCAACTATAACAAGGTATCAAAGCTTCAGATATGTACTTCCTTATGCTTTTTAGAGTCTTGAACATTCAAATGATACATCTTGGAGTAGGGTGAACATTATTGTTGTGTTCAAAATGCCCAAAAACATCCAAATCATTTGTCAAATCATCTAAATCTGAATTTGAAATATCTCTAAGGCATTATTTTGGTTGGCTCTAGATTTTGGTAAGCAAAATTAATGTAGTTGAACAAATCCATTCAGTCATACAAATATATGCTACGTTGTACTTATCCCTACATCATCCTTGCTCAAGTCTGAAAGTTTTGGTGACTTCTGATTTTTGCAATGATCATTGTTTTAAAACTAACAACGATTTATCATCGGCTGTACGATTTTGGCAAAGTCAATAAAGGGCTAACATCTTCAGTGTCATCAACAGTCAACAAATTGACTTTACAAGCCGATGTGAAAATTTCCCAACCATGCTTTTCTAGTAGGTCTTTGATCACCCCAGTCATACACCACAACCAAGTTTTAACCACCATCACCTCAGTCTTTGCCCACTAACCACTATCACATAGCCCAATCCTAGTCCAGCTACTACATATCTCCATCATCATGCAAATCCATCCAATAACACTGTCACTCTACAACCAGACCATCACCATCCAACTACTAAGGAACTGGCAGGCAACCATTTGGGAGCCACCCACCAAGGCTCTACCCTGTTCTTTTACAGTTTTTTTTTTGGCATAACTTGGGCATATGGTATCAAGCTTTAAAAAATAAATAATTGTTAAAAATCTGGTTATAAATACTTTCCAATGGTGCTGTTTTTTTCCTAAATATTTCTTTTCATAAATTTTGTTGCCTACCGAAACCAGGTCATTCATTTTGGCTCTATAGCTCATATCTCCTTGTCTATTTCTATGATTCTCGTGGTGTTAAAAAAGTATTGACAAGTTCTTCACAATTGTCCATGCACTTTTCTAGAATCTATTCCAAATATCTTTTATTCAGGTTGATTACTTAGGAATCTTGGCACTTGGAAAAGTTTTGTTTTCATGAGATGACTTCATTTCAACCTATTCATACCTTTTGACATTATTGGTCTTTGATTTATCATTTAAGGAGGTATCATCGGATTAGGATAATTACGAGTCTTGGAAAAACGATATCCTAAGTTCTAACACATCTCAAGTGGCTTAATATTTTTCCTGCTTTTAACGCTCATACCTAAACTAGTTACATCTAAAAGAAAAATAGCATGGAGTAATAATATTGATCATGTTGTAGGATTGATTTGTTTTAGTGTTGACCATGACACTGTGTTTTATCAAGCATTGATTGCCTACACATACTTCAGACTAAAATTCAAAAGATATCTGTCCATTCTCAAGTGATCCTACTGCAAATTTTCTCTTTCTCCTTGATGATACAGATAATATATAATTCGATGGTGATACTTTAAAAGAGCTTAAGAATATTGTAGCTCTTGCATATTCTAATGGTACAAAGACCTCTCTTCCTCCTATTGAGATCAAATCATCATTGTTTGTTGCTCCCCATGAGACTATTACGCTACATCAATGGCCCCTATTGATTCAAAGTAGCTAGACATTCATCTTCTTCCAAATATAGCCACTTGGGATTCCTATCTATCAAGCTTTGCATCCCTATTTGTGGAGTCTCACATCTCTAATTTGAAGGATTCATTTGAGGACATCCATATCATCTTTGATGATAGCCTCATCTTCATTGTTATGCTGTCCTCTTTATCTTTGGAGCTTGTTCTTATTAGTCTTCACATTATTATGGATCAGTATCACTTATATTGACATGTGGGCATTTGAGCAATTTTTAGAAACACGCATGTGAATTTGCATTCCCCATTCATCCAAATTATGCGAATGGCTTCTCCAATTGCCAATCGATCCATTTCTTCCTAGCAGAGAAATGTTGTTTGTAGGCAATGGATCATTTTCTATCTTGAAATAGTTTTGTTTGGTTGATTGTAATCCTTCCAAAACGCTAACGGGGATAGGTCTAAAGTTGTTAGCCCATGATAATGATTCATTGATCAATTAATCAATCCATATATAATTGGTGAGAAATTTGATATATTTATATATTTTACATCCAAAAGACAATATCTTTGCTTTGTTGTCAATTATCTCTCTAGAAATTTCGCCCAACAACTTGTTCATTGGTAAACAACAAAATACATGTTGCAATATGTCAAAGTTACTCTTGACTTCAACATTCTCTATCAAAGGATGGATGAATTCAAGTTGACAAGATATTCAAATTTTCAATGGGCCAATCCAATTGGTATTCAAAAACCAGATACTAACTATATTTTTATTCAAAAACTTTTTGAAGTTGTTTTGTGGTAGAGCAAGCTTCAACACACTACAGCTTTATCTTCCACTAAAGCAAAGTTAAACCAACTTTTGGGTGATTTGCAAATTCTTCATATTGCACCAACTCCACCTTTCCTATAAAAATTAAGTAGTTTTAAAGTTAGTCAAGAATCATGTTTAAGATGCCCACACCAAGCACATTGAGGCTCACCATCACTACATTTGACAACTAATTGACATTGACAATATTTCTCTCCACAATTTTGTGTGTCTCAACATATCACCAGTTAGTAGAAATATAGCCAAGAGTGAGTACTACACGTCGTCTTTTTTTTTATTTTTTATTGTTTATTTTGTTTTTTGTGATTTTTCAAAGTGGATGCATCTTAAAAGCATTGTTGAACATGCATGTCACGTAACTACAACAAAACTAATTGAAAATATAATTTTATTTATGTGCATAGAATGAAGCCTAGAACAATCCTATAATTTTTTTATTTAGATAAGTGAGTCAAGACTTATAGAAAAAATTAATAGACATGTATTGGAGGATTTTTTAAGGCACCCTTTAAAGAGAATAAAAATAAATATCTTATGCAAAATACTAAACAAATTGCATGCCTAGAAAGTTCAGAAGTAGCTCATTGATTTTGTGATGGTTCAATAAATTTCATTTCAAATCATGTAAAGAAAATGAGGTTGAAGTTCAAAATCACCATTTTATGTTGGAAACACTAAATAGGAACCAAAAGAGATCTCCACCTCTCAGGGTTGGAAATCCAAGCCTAGATGGATGGGATCATCAAAACTATGAATTCAAAGCATTGCACATGTTATATAACATGTACAAATTTCTAATCCAAGGCATAATGTGTATGCATTATGGCTTGTATGTAGCCCGTACACATTTTGGTTTTACAAAAAATATCAAAGTTGACCAAATTGTCCCCCATTTATGCACTTACCCTTCTACCCTTTTCTCAATCTTAGTTTCCAAGAGTGCAATGAACAACACTTGGAAGAGAGAGATGGTGGAGGTTGTATGAAGTTGATAGGTGAAAGATTTCAATTTTCTGCTTCACAACTACTCATCTAGGTCCCTTTGAATTTTAAGGCTGTGAATGAATGAAAACACTTGGGAATGTGTAGCTCTACTTTTCTTGCCCTAGCAAAACACTATTGATTTCTGTTTGTGCCCTCTACTTTGAGAAGGATTATAAGAGTAACATTCACTGTTAGACCTTTTTTCTCACTATATGAAAAAGTTATTATCTTTATTATGTAGTGTTGATGTGAATTTTATGCCACTACAACATGTAAAATCAAACACTTAGTATTCCAAATGAAACAACAAATCTCCAATTCTCTCTTGAATAAGGACGCTCATATGTTAAACAATGTATATGGACTGTGTGATCAAATGAGACAACCCCAAGGTTCCTTCTAATTGTGGACTTTTACTCAGTTGTAATGATGTGATAATAGATATGTTAGGTATCACAAAGGGACTTATGTTATTCATTCAATGGGCATCAACTACTTCAAATACTTCCAACCAAACAAACTACAAAGGGAAATTAGTTTAGCCATCAACTGTAACCAAGCTAGTGCAATCTCCTAAGGTAAATGTAAGATGTTCAAACTTTTACCATTCCATTAACACCATCAATGGATGCAAGTCAATGTGCAAGCAATAATTGAAGTAAAGCTCATTAAACTCCCAATCCACGCAAGGCAAACTTATAATAAGCAAGCAGCTAGTGGTCTGTTAGGCAAGTTTTAGAAAGATGCATCCAAAATATCTTCCATTCAACTAAACACCACTTCTAATCAACATTAATGAAATCTACTCTAAGTGAGGAGATGTAGAAACCATGCAACACTCCAAAATAATATAAGTAATCCACCATGAAGACCAATAATGAATTAACAATTACTTTGATAGCATTATAGCAATAATTTCAACAAGTCTCTCCCCCAACTCTACTCTATCACTAATGAGTTACAAATGAGAAGACCTTGGCCTTTTATAGTTGTTCAAATACAATGAAGGGCCAAGATTAATTCAAGATCAAGGGAAAGATTAACCCACACAACCCTAGGATAACTATTTGCTACAAGCATTAAATGTTGTTCAGTTACAATTGGTAACCACCATGTGGTCCAATAAGAAAATTACAATGCCTTTATCTACCAATGGGAAAATGGATTAGGTAGAAGCTTATAGAAGAAGGCACCAATCAGTGGGCAAACGATAAAATGCAACACAAGCTTACAACAAATCTTCCTTTAGAAGATAATCCCCATTGACTTTTTCCCTTTTGGAAAATTCAATGAATCTAGACATAATATTGTTGAGCTCTTCTATGGGAACACTTGGCATAATCTAACTGATTGAAGATGACTGGGCACCACCTCAACATGCTTCTCTTATAGACTTGATTAATCCCTTGGTGATGAGAAGATATCTCTTAATACTCAACATTATCAAGTCTTCAATAGTGATAGCTCATATTCCCAAATTGCTTCATCTTCATTGAAGTTCTCCACCTTGAAACCTTCCTCATTGACATGTTCATGAACTCGCACTTGCACTTGAAATCTCAATGTCTTCTTGGTGTCCTAACCTCGATCTTGCATTTATAGAAATGACGTAAATGTTTCATCTAAATGGACCATCTAGTTGAACTTGGATTTCCAGGGGAAATTCAAGTTTGTAGGAGTTTCTTTGTTTGCTTGTGCACTTAGTCATAATTTTGTACTTGCTCCTTAACTTGAAAGCACCTTGCTTGCTTGGTGATCAACTCGAATTTGCACTTTGACTTGATCTTCAACTTCGAACCTTGTCACTTGAAAGCACCTTGCTTGCTTGGTAATCAACTCGAATTTGCACTTTTGATTTGATCTTCAACTTCGAACCTTGTTAGGCATGTCCTCTTGATGAACTATTCGCAACTTGACGTACTCACTTGAAATTCTTGCCATAACGCCTCCACATTCTTGAGTATCTTCAACTCTAACTTGAAACTCGAACCTTGTCTTCCACACTTAGCCTTATCTCACCTTGCAAAACCACATTATTTTGTGAAATATTTGCATTTCATGTCAAACCACATGGATTAGTATTTAAGGAATCAAAATTTTCACTAAAGACATTCAATGAATTCAAAATACACAACTACTATCTGATTTCACAAACCTGATTTCATCTAAATGAATGAGGATTTCAAACTTAAATAATTCAGTCATAACCACAATCTTCATTCAATCTTTGTCTAAAAGTGCATACACAATCCTCCACCATTTCATAATTAGCATGATAAGCCAATCCACCTTCCTGATTATAATAAAACTTCAAGTTTAAAACTCAGATTGGGAAGTGACTTAAACTTTAGAAGGCCTGATTTCTTTGTTAGATCTGATCTTTATGCTTTCAACTTTCCCAGATTTAGATTTATTTTGAATTAGCTTCCAAATACTAGCTGTCTCCTCAAGGTTCGAATTACTAATCAAATTTCTTGTTGTTGCTGTAGGTTCAAACTTGGAAGAAAATTCGATCTGCCCTTCTTATTTCAATCTGCACCTTCTTTTTTCTCAATCTGCACTTGTTATTATTTTTGAATTGGGTGTTGAAGTGACTTCAACACCCAATTTATATAGGCCATAGTGCCAAAGGTTGTGTCTCTCAGTTAAGGCCGACTTGGACTTTTAGTGAAAAAATCAAATTAACCATTTCATACGCAGGCCAGCCTCTTAGACTTTCTTCATCGAAACTTGGAGGACAATTAGACCAAATTTGGAAATCATAGGGTAATTGGGCAAACAATTTAACCATTTTTGGAAATTCACGAGTTTGGGCAAAATACCTCCATGCATTTTTGGAAATCACAGCCCCATTGGGTGGATTGCATAGTAATTTTTGGAAATCATGGTCATATTGGGCAAGATCATCATGGCCAATTCAGAATTTCGAGGCAAGTTGGGCCAATAACACAATCAATTTCAGGAATTCATTAAGCGTTGGACAAGAACATAGTGTGAATTTCGGAAATCCATGCCTAGTTGGGCAAAACACTTGGAGAATTTCGGAATTCTGCCCCTCATTGGACGAAACATGCGTAAACACTTTCAGTCTTTCAGATTTAAAGGCCCAAATGGGCGAGTCACAAGGTAATCTGGAAATTTGCTTTGAGTTGGGCTGAAGACATAGACAATTTCGGAAATCATGGCTTTATGTGTCAAAGACAATATCGGAATTTAAAGGCTTATGTGGCAAGCAGAAACTCAGATCTCTCCAGCATGTGTCAAGTTGATTCGGAAATCTCCAGCCTATAGACAAAATCGGAATTTAGAGGCTCATGTGGCAATTGAAACTCGGAAATCAAGCCTCTATGTGGCTAGTCGGTATTCTAGACCTCATGTGTCAAATAGCCAAATCAAATTGGAAGAGGCAGCTTGGATTTGAGGGCTCTGTGTGGCAAGGGTACTTTCGGAAATTATGAGTTGATGTGGCAATTAAAATTTGGAATTCATGACTTCATGTGGCAGGTGTGTAAGGCAGCTCGGAAATCCTTAATTCATGTGGCAAGAGACTTGAATGCAGTTCGGAAATTGTGTTAGGATGTGGTACATGACACTCAGTACTTTCGGATTTGGATGCCCTATGTGGCAAGTAGAACTCGTAATTCCAAGCCCTATGTGTCCACTCGGAAATCAAAAGGCCATGTGTCAAGATTGAAACCCTTTCAGAAATCATAGTCTCAAGTGGCAAGGGCTTAAGATGACTTGCGAAAATCATGGCCTTTTGTGGCAGCTCAGAAATGAGGGCCTCATGTGGCAACTTGATATGGAAAATCGGAAATGAGAGAGCTATGTGTCAAGTTGCCTTGGGAATTCAGAAGGCTATGTGGCAAGACCATCGAATTTGACAAAGGGATGTGGCAAATGCCATCAGATTTGGCCAAGTGCCACACAGTGCAGCTCGGATTTGACAGGGTTATAAGGCAAGTGCCCCATGAAGTAGCTCGGAAATCTAAGGTTGATGTGGCAAGGTGCCACATGAAATTTCACCATGCATTTCATAATTCCTTGAGCTTGAACTTGATGCTTACCAATTGGAAATTGACTTTCCCTTGTTCCTTAGTGAAGGTCTAAATTGAGGCTTCAACTATGAGTGCCAACCCTCCTTAAGACTTCTTTAACCAAACTTTCAATTTCAAGAGACTTGCAAGACCTCAAAATATTGCCAATCTAACCTACAGCTTACACCTACTGACAGAAAAAGCCAAAAGAGGGGGTCCCCATTTGCAATGGAATGATGGTGTGAAAACCTCACAACATGTAGTACAAAGAAAGATTGAATAGTCATTACTTTGGAAGGTCTTGTGAGCAGATGAATCTATCGTAGTTTTCATAAGATCAGTGGCAACAACACATAATGAAACAACCCAAAGTTCTAAATATTAATATGGCCATGATATTCATGTAATTACCTGGAGAGGATTGTTATGATATTTTTTTGATGTAATGCAAACTAACTAATCTAAAACACCAACAGTTAAATCAAATTGGGTGACTTCAAGTAGTAGCACCTTTAATGTCCTCCTATTCAACAATAGGATTGTATATAGGCATTGCAAAAGAACTTGAAAAATGACAATTTTATCAAAGGTTTGGTGGAATAAGTGTTTCAAGTTCTAGATTTCTGCTAAGACATATTTTAAGGCATGTTCATCTCTAGGATCTGGAATTGCCTATTGAAAATCATCACTCAGTAAAGCAAAGTATTTATTTTATGGTGAGAAATAGCAACTGTTACAAATATTGATATAAAAGAAAGAAAACTGCAAAAGAGTTTTAGGCTCCCTCCAGGTAATTTGATCTAACAGGTATACATGTTCATAAGGATAATTTAATACCAAACACCAAAAGAATATATGGCTCACCATCTTAGCTGATTTGTATAACAAATTGCACATCTCAAGAAACAGAATAGTAAATAATCAATAATAGCTTTTCTGAAACAAGGTCTGGATAAAGCATAGTTATATAATAAAAGCTAAAGCTACACAACATATTTCAAACTGTCCAAACAATTAAATTCTAAGTATCATATAAATTGAAGCCAAAATCTGGTAAAATTAAATATGATAGTGAAATAAATTCAATATTTAAATTCAAGTAAATATTCCATTTCACTGAGGGTGATTTTCATCATACTTGTAAAGAGGCACTACACAGGAAAAACTGTTGCTTCAAACGGAGAAGCTTTCCTTCCTCTTTCGCATCTCCTGGGTACAAAACAGCACATATCTGCACAACTCACAAACAAGTATTAGCAAACCATATGAACAGAAATATTTCTGTTATTATTACCGAAGTTCACTTTATTCTAGAAAAGAATATTTTCATACTGAATTTGTTCTGGTTCTAGATCATGCAAATACAGAAACAGAAAATAATTCAATGATGATGCAAATCCTAGTCACATCTAGCCATGCTTAATGACAAAGAGTGTTTATCAGAGAGAACAAAAAACAACCTACAACCCCAATTACAAGGACACACCAAGACTACACTCCTCCAAGCTATGGAAGTCTACCAGGTAATCTCTTCTTAACTGCCACATTCTATTCATTACCTTGGTATATTCAATCATTCAAGTTGGACTGGTTAGCATAACTAGTTTCCATATCTCAACAGAATTAAGGTGAGGATTCAAGGCAGAAAGAAGTATACAGGCAAGTCAAATTTTTTTCGTCTAGTTCTAAATTCTAAAATGCTTTGAATATAATATTTACTGTGTTGACTACCTACATGGAAAAATTCAGTAAAACTGATGCATGCAGAACTAAATGGGATGGTATACTTGTTGGACATAGCACAAGTGACAAAAACCAATGAAGTGAGTTGAGGTCTTACAATCACCATGTCTTCAGAAATATTACATTGTGTTTGTGTTGATTACTCGTCATAAATATCATATATGTAACATTTTGTTCACACTTGCCACATGCTAAAGTATTGCAAGTACATATAATACATCCACAAAAAACAATGGTAAGTTTAGCAAGATAATTGAATTGGGCAAAGCATTATCCTTGCTAATTTTTTTTAGGAAAAAAAGAAAACAAAGATTATTTACATACAAATGTCAAAAAGTGAACCTGAACATCCTCTGGAGGAGGAAATTATAAGAAAGTTAAGGAACTGGAAAATGTCACCAAAGCAAATTTACAATTAATGATCAAAAGATTCAGTGGCACTAGATTTCAGAGTTGAAAACTACTGGAAGCAAAAGACAAAATTTGCTGCAAAGAGCAAGCAATGTATTCAGAAATTGAAAGCGCAAATGAGAAAAACAACTCTGCCTTGAAGAAAAGGAATAGGAAAAAATTGCAATATGTCAAATAATGTCAAGACTTACAGCATTACACTTCAACATGTAACATTTTTCTGCTACTTGAAATACATTCTTGTCCACAAATTTTAATATAATGGAATGGGTCAAGGGAAAAAATAAAAATATCTCAAAAAGACTGAATTTAACATAAAGGTTAATGACAATAGGTAAAAGGAAGCCAAAATTTTGGACTCTAGCCTAAGAGAGCTGTCGACTGGTCTTTAACAGGTGAATCTCCAAAACCATTAAAGTTAAAAGCTAGAAATAAGATCATCTCCAATGTGAAATGCATTACAAAGTATTCTAACATGCAGTCCCTACTTTATAGTCAAAAGATTGGAAGAGTATTCGAGATGGCTACATGCTGTGAAATATATGATTTCAACGACTGGTTTTTCAGAATTCTTGAAATTATGCAATAGTTTTTGTATGACAAAACTAAAAGAATTACTTAAAGCATAGCTAATCTTCTATATTCTACACCTGTTGAGCCTTTGAGTGAAGATGTGCAGCATTCTCATACTGCCCATCATTGAATTCATTAAGGTTAAAATCTTCAGCAGGAGCCTTTGCTTCCCATAGGCGAAGACTGATAGTATTATTTGTCCCATACCCAGGAATTGGAACATCATATGCTAGTGCTTGGAGTTGTTCCCCATCGACCCATTTGTGGCTGTAGATTCAACATCAACACAAATATTAGGGCACGGAATACTCTTAACCAAAACCTAAAAAATTGAGTAACAACAACAAAATCAATCATTGTAAGATAAGCAACTGCAATTCAATGTTTAATTGGTATAAGAAGCAGTCTACACCTTCATTAAGGAATCAAAATGAACAAAAAGAAATGTATAGTTTCACAAAGCTTTCTCACATAATGTATAAGCTTAATCTTTATTTGGGATTAAAATATTAAGCAGTACAATATGTACGAGAGAGGCTGCATGAATAGCTGCAGGAAACATGAAAATGAAGAGAGATCCAATGTTGATGTCTTGATATGACAAATCAATTATTATAGACAAGCATCTATAATTTGACATAAGATTGTTATAAGAAGACGCATCTATATCTCTCTCTTCTTATTATTATTATGGTGAATCAAACTATGCAAAAAACAATTTATAATTTACACATCTTGATTGCATAACATTATATGCATTTAAACCTTCCTTGGTGTTAAAGTACTATGGAATTGCAACATATACCAAAACCCAAAAACCCTAAACAATAGCAATTTTATTGAGAAAATCACAAATTTTTGAAATGCTGTGATTTTTCCCATAAAATCTTTAAAAAAAGACGTAAAAAAGCAGGTTGAACGATTAAATCACAAATTTGCAATTTTTTTGAAGACAAGATCAACAAGGGAGCAAATGAAAATCAATCTAGATAAATCAGCAATTTTTGCAACTTTGATACAAATTTCTATGCATGAGATGATCTTTTTGCATTGCTTCATAGATACCAATGACATGTTGATTTTTAGACGGGACATCAAAATGTGATAAGAGACAATTAACGACCTTAATAAACCAACCCTATGCCATAGCTCTATAGATAGCATCTCAGTTATACAAATATTAATAGAGCCTAGACCAGGGAATTCAATGAAAAAAACCTAATCTAGCAGCCCAAAAAATAATCAACACATTCCCATGCAATATGTAAGCAACAAAGACAAATTTATAGTAAATATATTAACTCTTCATTGTTCAATACAAACTGCTAACGAAATTATACAATGCTTCAATAACTACAGGATTTCTCAGCAAAACCTTTTTTTCTAAAAATAACATTAGGTCAACTCCCTGTCTTTTCAAATTTCAATAGCCAAACGACCAGCCCCCCATGTATTCCTTCAAAAACTATCAAATTAAACAATAAACCTCACATGTAATTGCAAGTACAGTGAAGAAAGCCCTTCCATCTTTTGTAACAAAAACCCCAATGAAAAAGGATGCAGTACAGCAAATGAATTTTCCCATCATCATTTTCAAACAGCCAAGAGAAGGTAAGAAACAACACAACCATAGTTAACACCAAGAAACACCTAACTCATTGAAATCAGTTCATGCAAATGTAAATTAGCTGCCAAAGTGGGAGAAAATAAAATGAAAGCTCATGCAAGGGCAAGATATGAGCCATCCAAAACAGCATGATTTCCCAATCTACCATCGGGTGGAGAGTCAACAATAAATCAGAAAGTGAACCAAAGCACGTCAACTACATTGCTGAAAGCAATGATAGTCACTAGAGAACACTTGATCTAGTGACACCAAGATTAGAAAAAGAAAATGGTGCCCTTATTTAGCAGTATAATCATTTGATGTTAGCAAGAGATTAAAACACATTATTTTTATAGAATAGATTGTTGGCAACAGAAACATTCAATCCAATCAGCCACCCAATAGATTTAATTCTTTGTAAACAATCTGTAGCAAGTCCTATCGCAGTCTGTCAGCAAGAAAAAATGTAAAATACCACCCTGTACTAACCAATGTTTTTCTTTTTGATTTAAGCATTATGATGTTAACATAAACATGCCCAATGCCCAATGATGATACTCTGCTATCAAAAGCATTACATTGATAAACAGCATTATATATGTGCATTGATATTAAAATGTAACAACACAATAAATATAGAAAATAAGCAATCCTCTTGGGACATTGGGAGTAATGAGCATACATAGATAGCATTGACTGCATCTAGCACCAATCAAATCAAATATGAAAGCAAATGCCAAACTATTTCTTGAAAATACAAAGATGTGGTGATTTTTCAGCAGTAAAATGACTCAATAACAATTGTCCAGTAATTTTATTTGAGCACAGCAAGCCCTATCTGTGGTGTATTTAATAGGAAAGAGAGTTGCGCATAGAATGATAAGCACTCTATTTGAGGTTTTGGCAAGTCATGAATAGAGAGCATTGACTGCATTATTATATGCATTGGTAAGAAATAAGGAAATATTTGGATTTTTTCTTGTTGGAAACAAAAATAATCTTACTTAGGTACAACTCGACTTAAAAATTGAACAGATGTTGCTATTCCACTGTAATTTTCAAATATTTATGAATTTTACAGAATTTACAATACAAAACTATTTGACTTTTCAACAGCAGAAGTTGCACAGATAACTTACGCTCCACTGTCAGAAACCTCCACCTTGCCATAGAATCTTACAGGATAGACAACATCATGCCTCACAATCTCCCATGGACTGAATTTCTGTTTCCAATGCAGCCAAAAGAGAAAAAAATATTAACTTTCCAAAACCCGGAGCCAGCAACCTGAAAAATTAGAGAATATATATCTAACAATAAAAAATCAAACCTCAAGCCAATTTTCTGCAGATTCTTGCTGACCCTTCTCTGTGATACTTTGTTTGAATAAGCCATATCTGTAACGCAATCCATAACCCCATGCTGGAAGGTTTAAGGTTGCCATGGAATCAAGAAAACAAGATGCAAGCCTACCCAAACCTCCATTACCTAATGCTGCATCTGGTTCCTGCATACATGCGATCCATTTTGATATCATACAACTGAATTATCACAATAACAAGCAGCACTGAAGAATCTCTATCATTAATAATTTAACATAAGTTTTGTACAAGAACAAAGATCCCTGATACATTTAGGCACAGAGTTTCTGAAGGTCCCAGTTATTGAAACTAAACTATACAAAACCAATATGTAAGCGTTGAGGACACAAGCATAGCTATAAAGTCTATATAAAGTCAAATTTTTCCTCAGTTGTTAATAACATAATACACTAAATTTCATATGTTAGAAATTAATTTGGCAAGCATACTACAAAGAATCCCTCAATCACAATGAATCTAATGCATATTTGTAGCTTTGATATTATTGCAGAGACATAAAGCCCTGTGCCTTCTTACAAAAATATGCGAAATTTTATAAGTTTTCACTAAGTGTAGTTGAATAGAGAACTGGTTCATATTTGTGAGAACAAATCATGTAGTGTCCCCTACTCGGAGGCTGTCAATTTACAATATTTAACATACATTATTATGCATCTAAATTGAATTTAATTTAAGAAACAATGAATAATTCATAATTAACACATTTAAGCTGGAATCCTTCTTCTCTCTTAGACATACCAACTTTAAAAAGGATGGGAATTTCTATGTTGCAGGGCGCTTGACACCAATCTACAAGTAGGCTTCCTCAAGGCATTGGGACTGTATGTTCGTAGCCATCTCAGGATTTTCCCTCGAGGCATTGGAAATACATATCCTTACCCATCTTGGAATTCACCTATCTTGTGAGGATTTACTCCGCCTCTCCCAAATTGACAGAAACCTATCCTCTTAAGGGGTTATAGTAAATGAAGAAAACATTTTATTCCTTTGTATTACGAAATATATATAGATATATTCATAGAATATATATCCATTTAAATCTAATCATTATTATTATGGAATATATATTTCTATATGTGCATATCTTCTTATAGTCTATTCGTAATAGACTGTTATATATATATATATATATATATATATATATATAGATTCACACACACACACTATCCATATGTATCTTTACATATTTATCGATTTATAACTCACTACACATTTATTTATTTATTTATTTATAACGCTACGTATGTAACTCCATGTAATACATTATCCATACACAAAATGTATGGATTCATTCCTAACTACATACCGCACTATATCCTTGCTGGCGCTGCTACAGTCAGCGCTGAATGTCCTTATCCCAATGTGTCTGTACTGTACGCAGTTGCTGACCATATCCTTTACTTCTTCCACCGTTTCCTATTCGTTCTAATGAAATGATAATAGGCTAAGGTGTAGATGTATGTCCCAGTTTCCTCAGCCACGTAACAGCTTAGAGAATATTGTAAAGAGCCTGTGATCTTTTAACCTAAACGTTGACTTCCTTCTTTTCCTTCCATGCCCCCTATATTTGTTCTGTGATCCCCCTTATATCTTGCTGTTCGTATTAATGTGGGACACGTCCCTTTCGTCCGCAGTCAGTGAATGGTCATGATGTCAACTTAGGTAGTCACCTACTGGAACATGGTGTCGTTTCATATAATGTTACTATTATAACATTATTAGGTTTATAGTAATATTATAATATTATAATTAGTATTGAATGTTATATTCGTTAGTAATATAATATATTCATTATGAATGAATAATGAATGAACATATAATTGATATTTATTAATGTTGATTAATTTATTAATAACATTAATCATTTAATACTAATTATCATTATTTATTATTTAAATATTTTGTTATTTATTTATTTACTATTTATTTTTATTTTATATTTCAATGATTTAATATTAAAATCCATTACTAGAGGGGGGGATATTACAAATCATGACCAATACTAGATTAGAGAGCATCGGATTGGAGTGCATCAATAGATCAGAGGGAGGACTAATATGAGTGCCCGGGTAAATCAGAAGGCCTGATTTCAACCCCTCACCCCACTACTATAATAGTAGGGCAGAGACGCATTGTTATAGTAGGGCAGAGACACATTGGTAGAGATAGCAGACCACACCACCCATAAAGAAGATGTGAACAGACCTGACATTCACCTGGGATATAACCCCACTCTTTCCAAAATATACACTTTGTTGGACATTTATAAAGAATAGAGGAATTTTTAGGTACCACTACCAGCATCAGAAAAAACGAAAGAAATTATGCAGAAATTAATGCTAACAAACTTAAAATGTAAACTTCTTCTGTTGTTCTCAATTGAGCAGATATGGTAGTACTTTTACATATGTAATAGTCTCTTACAATATTTAAGAACCATTCTCTGATTGCACTTAAATCAGTGAATATTATATCAATAGTTCACTTAATACAATTGGCAAGGGCATAAATTCATCATTAAACTACTAACCTACACCCAGTGCCAGTAAGCATTTTCTAAAGGTGATTCTGTTAACAATAAGTTTAGTAAATTTCAAGACTTATAACCTTCACCAGTCCCTGAAAGCATATAATAGAATGCCAATGATTATGTGTTGTTGTTTATATATGTGCAGGCCAGGATATCTGTAACGTTCAACTGATGTTCGGTTCCTATTCTGTTCTACATCGCAAAGGAATTAAGGATAATTGATATACAGCTTTGTATGCGATTATAACTAAATTCACTATGTACATATAGAAAATGAACCTTTTCTCTTCATGCTTTGCCCTTCTCAAGCTTCTCCTTAGTGTGTTTGGCAAGTACTCAACCTTCACAAATACTGTACTTTGAGAAACAGAATAATCCATGAACCAGACCAAACTTAATCATTAAAAGAGGCATGGCAGAGAGCTATAGAGTGCCAAAGTATCGATGATTATGGATATACTTGGACTTCGTAGCATCGTAAATTGCATCCCTATCCAATTTCTTGCTCAGCTTAGGCTCTAGTCTTGGCATGTATGGCCTACCGCATTCAGTCCCGCTTTCCCAGCTCAATTCCGCATATAATTCCAGCTTCCTTTTTTCCAGATAGGACCTTGGGTTTCAATTTAAGGCCACATTAGGTGGAACGAGGTGCCTCGGACACCTCGTTCCCTGATAATTGGGCCCAAATTTAAACTGTGTAACAGTTACATTGTAATAATAAAATTAAAATATAAAAAATAAATAAATAGATAAAAATAATATAATATAATTACAAGTTATTAAGTTAATAAAAGGTTAGGAGATACATAATGATGTGACTCCCTCAACATAACATATAAAAGGGAGGAGAGTTCATTTGAAAGGGGATATGGAGGGAGGAAGAAAAGGAGAGCATCAGAATTAAAGAATGATTAATGGAAGAAGAAAGGAAAGTGAAGAAAATAAAGTGACGCTTTCAAAGGGCAGCAATGGTGAAGGGCTGTAAATCTTTCAAAGGGTTGTGATGATGAAGGATTGTAATTATGAAGGGTTGTGACTCTCAAAAGAGGGACAGTTATGAAGGTTTGAGACTCTTGCCAAAAGGCAGACATGATGAAAAGGTGTGACCTCTCCCTCGCATGGGAAGATATAAAGGGGAAGAAGGATCAAATGGAATGGAGGAAAGGGAGTAGAGCAGATTCAAAGCAGATTCAGAGAAGAAGTCGAAGGAGGGAACTGAAATAAGAATTTGAAAAGTGCAGATTTGAAAAGCAATAAAGGGAGATTTGAAAAGTGAGGGATAGGCGAAGATTAAATAAGAACTGAAATTAGCACATATAGATGTATCTTTTCATAACCAAAGGGTGTGACTCCCTACACTCAAAGAAGTGTAGGTGAGTGTTTTATGACTACACCAACATAGAATAAAGTGCCAATGGACACTCTATCCTCTATTGAGCAAAGATCCCTCGTATGCTAAGATTGCGAAGATCATAGAGGTGACTCCACGGTTCCCATTGCGAACATGCAACTTTGTGATGGATATGAGCTTGTTTGGCTTGATGTATGCTAGTAATCCAAGGGGAACTTACATGATTCTTTAAGAAGACTTAGATAGTTTTAACTGTGAGAAATATAATATATTCCAATGATCTAGCAATGAAAAGTACCTCAAAATGTTCCAAGGAAATATGTTGAAAGTAAAAAGGATAAGGGTTGAGAGATTCTATTCTAAACCTAAGAACTTGAAAGACAACAATTGCTTAGGTGAAATTTACCACACTTTGCTTCACCAAATCAACTACACAAAGGAGGTGCAATCTTCAAAGGTTGCGCTAATAATTTTCATACCATCAAAAGAACAATATAAATTCAATGATCAAAGTTAAGCATCCACATAAAAGGCTCAACCTTACACAACGCATAGAAATCATCTCATTGCAAAAGTTATGACCAAACGATTTCACCATAAAACAATATCATCAATCTTGTTCATCTAATAACTTGAAAGCAAATTCAATCTACTTGAGGAATGAGAAACCATGCAAACTACCAAAACAATGCAAGTAATCACCAAACTTCAATGAGCTACTTTATATTCTGGTAGTCTTAAGCAACAATTTCTCAAAGTTCACTCCTTTTACAAATGAGAGGGGCAACCCCCTTTTTGTAAGCCTCAAATTACGATGAATGGCCAAGATCAAAACAGAATCAACAACCAAGATTTTTCCATACAAGCCCTAATTAGGGTTTGGCCATCAATAGATTCCATGTCATAAAGTAGTGGGACATGTGGACCAATGAGAGAATAGGTCGCCTGCTAGCAGGAGAGTGTGTCAAGCCAACCATTAATGAGACAAGATGCCCACTAAGCATTTTATGACCCATCGCCTATCCTTAACTCTCTTGTTTGAATACAATGAATTTGGATATTACAATTTCTAGCTCATCCACACAAACACTTAGAACAGTTTCATGCTTGAACTCCATAATAGCTATGTCCTTTTCACACTTGTTGAAGTTCTCTCATTTTGGCACTAACTCCTAAATCCTAGGCATAATGTTTGAGAATTCCTCCAATCTTCTCTTCAAGCCTTTTGTTGTCATTTCTTCAATAGTCAACCTCTTTGTGTACAGTGCTTCAATTGCATTGAGGATTCCTTCCTAAATGTTCTTGATCACCTTAATCGGGTTGACTCTTCATTAGATTTGTCAAATAGTTCCTTCCCTGTGACCACTACACCATCCCATCGAAGGAAGTCATATGCCTCATTTTCTCTTATCACTTTGTCATCCATCAATGTTTGCATGGGAATTTTCATCAACGCCTCCAAGTGTGGAATGGTCTTGTCCTAGTAAATATGTGTATCATTCCATGCCTAATCCATGCACTATATCTTGCCAAGGATAGCTAGAGTTCTTCCATACATCTGAACCAAATCTTCAATGAATTTACATGCAGCATCATGAACATTCTTCACCCACCCATTGTTGCCTTGGGTGATTTTACTCATCTATTCAAGGTCATCAGTTGATTCCTTAACAAGAACTGCAAGGGAAACAAATGCCCGATCTTCCTACCTAACTGGATGTGTTAGCCACTATAGATATTCGGACAAGGCTTTGTTCTCGTTTTTCAATTTTCGGTACTTTTCTTCCATATTCTTCATTTGTTCTTCTAGTGCCTAGGTGGAATTGTCAAATTCTTCCATCGCTTGTGCTTTATGTGCATGTCCTAAGTCAATTATTGTCACATTATATTCTTCTGGAGTAATTTTATCCTTGGCCTTGTCAATTCTTGGCACTACTACATGTAACACTCTAGATCTTGACTCATCCCCACTGATTTTGAAGAATTTCTTCGCCTTACTTTTCTCCATTGGCTTACTTATTCGGCTCAAGAATTCATGTAATTTTAGTGCAAGATAAATCTCTTCCACATGATCTTTCTCCATTCTTTTATTAGCCATTCTGAAGTTGTTGATTGTTGATCATGGACTTGTAACTATTCCTACTCCTACATTATTTCCTTGTGGACTTTTTCATCAGGAACGGGAACTTCTAGATCTCCCAAATCTTCCACTAACATGGTGTCAAGGCATTCTTGGATATGAAGATCCGTTTTTGAAGGAGGTTCTTGCTCTTCATTCCTATGTTGGGCAAATTCCTTGGAAGCATCAACACTTTGTGCTCTTAGAGTTACTTGATAGTCTTCCTATAACCTTCTTCTTGAGCCGGATCCAATCTTTTCATTTGTAAGGAGATCAACTTCCTCTACACTTAAGGAACTACTAGGGGATGCTTGTGTTATCTTTGGCCTTTGTCTTTCCTACGAAGGGTTCTTGCTTGGCACATCTCGCCTTTTCCTTGGTTGCACATCCCAGACAATACTATTTCCCTTTCCATGTTCTACCTTTTTTGGTGGATTTTCTTCTGGATTTTATCATATGTTATCAACTGCCTTGTCGCCTCCAGCAACACCATCTTGTCAATCAGATATCTTGGAAGCCTAAAGGGATAAGAAGAGAACCCTTGATGTCGAATATAAGAGAATGTTGGGAATTGGATGAACCGTGAGTCATACTTTTCTACCAACTTCATTGCTTCTTGTGACAACCTCGTGTGAAAATCGTCCTGAAGAGATCTAACAATATGCATGGCAAAGGTGTCATTGGCTCTTAGGAAACTAGCCATATTATATAGGTGCAGTTGAGAATAGCATTCATGCACCTTTAATTCGTTGTACCAAATCCTATGGGTCCCCTTCATCTCAAGCTTTCGTATCTAGTTATGGTTTAACATGTATACAATGTAGGAGCTCATATAAAAAGACCTGGACCGCTCCAAATTCCTCAATTGCTCATCCAAGCTGTCACTAATTAATCTTGACCAATCTATAGCCTTGACTCCATCTGTCGCTCCTTCAATAAAATAGAATATCCATGGTCGAAGATGCATGACTGTGGACATCACATGATTCAACTTAGTAACATCACAAGGTCACTATATTCCTTTTAAAAGTACATCCCAACAAGCTGCTTGGGCATTTTGGAATGGTGGGGCTTGGACTTCTGCAGCGACTTGCGATTGATGGTCTTTGCATATCTATCAACTCTGGAATTATAGACCCTTGACGACCTCTCCTTTGTTTTGTACACCATGGACTAATGGTTGGTATTCCAAAAGCTTTAACAATCACTTCTGGAGTATAATTCGCCAACATTTTGCCGTTTGGAGCCAAAACTGCCCTTTACTTTGAATTATAATACTTTGCACATTCCACAATCAAATATGGGCAATGAATAGCAAGAAAGAAACCAGCTGCCGCCACAATTCCACTTCTGGTCATCTTCTTGGCTAACAATGATGGAGAATATCCTTGATGGCCAAACATCCTTTCGTTGAATTCATCTGAATTGAGACCTCCCAAGTTGGTGTCGCCAACTTCCACTTTGACACAATCTTCGATTCTGGAAGAAATCCCTTGAGCTCATTCTTGATTAGAGTCTACCTTGACAAGCCTAATCCTCTTGATTCCAGCATCTACTTCTTGCAAGACAAAAATAATCAACATAAGAATGGCGTCCAGAAATTAAATCTATCATAAAAAACACATCTATATTTCTCAATCCAGACTTGGAATGATTTTGAACCTTGGAAGAGGAGAATTTCCTAACTTTTAAACTCACTTCAAATTGCTTCTCTTTTCAAAACTCATGCTCTTGCTTTGTATTCTTCAACCTATGATGTGAGAAATGAAATGAAACTCTCCCTTATATAGAGAATTCACCCACCAGCTGCTAAGTTAGCATTGGGATAATTTTAGCAACTTCATTAATGCTTTCCAAAATATCTCCCGAGATTCTATTCTGGGGAAGAATCTGACTTGTCATCTTGGTAGTCCCCACATGTTGCTAAAAATTGTGTTAGAACTCCATGTGTCGTGCCTTCTTTGTTGTTTTATAAAGATATTATCTTGGGCATTCAAATTTATCATTATACCACTTTAATTCATGGGCATATATGAGATATGGAGGTGGATTTCTCCATACTTAGGCGAATTTCAACATTTCCCTACACCCTATACCTTGGGCACATATGAGACATAGGGAAGGATTTTGAGTTTTGAAAAAAATCATTACACTTTGTGAAATTGCACTCTTGACTGCACTTGAGACATAGTGGAGGCTTTTCCTCTTGAAGGAGAATTCCTTGCCCATTGAGAATTTGTGCTTCTAGGCGCATATGAGCACTAGAGACAGATTTTTGCATCGAGAAAGAATTCCTTGGCTGGGAAGGATTAGTGGTCCTGGGCGCAAATGAAGCTTGGAGGAGGATTTTTCACTTTTGAAGAATTCCTTGCTTTCTAGAAATTAGTGTTCTTGGGTGCTCTTGGAGCTTGGAATTTTTTAACTCTTAGCCATTTTCAACATTTTCATGCTCTTTCCAAATGTGGGCGCACATTTGAGGGGGTCAAGGATTTTTGTTATACTTAGTGAAATTTTGGACACCTATTCATGTCAGTTTTGTACCACTACATAACATATAGCAATTGAATACTTGATATAGCATACCAAACACTCAACCCTCTCTTGAAAAGTAATTACTCATGAAGAACATGAGAAAACTCCAAGGTTCCTTACACTTGTGGATACTAACTCAGTTATATTAATGTGATTTGCTGGTTAATCACGTAGGCGGGCTTACGTTGTTCATTCAAAGATAACTTGGTGGTACTTCGCTTGCTTGACTTGTTCTTTTCTCCTTGATCACTTTCACTTTCAACTACTCCTACCACTAACTGCTTACTACTCTACTACTACTCCTATGAATGAAGAAATTAGCAAATGGATGGGGATCCAATCTAATGAAAGCTTGCCAGCGACACTACCTCCATAGATGCAATGATTCAAGAGGAATTGGAGTAGATTACCACACAAGGCTTCCTAACAAGCCACTAGGATGCTAGTGGCCTAGTATATGGATCCCTATCAAACATTCACTAACATCACCATACAACTAGCCATCTACTTCTACTCTAACAACATGAAATGAAATCCTATTTTAATTTGAGAGATGAGAAGAAACATGCAATACACCAAAATGATCATGTATATCCACCATGCAAACCACAACAATGAATAGAGAACAATTTTGATAGTATTTTGGCAACAATTCTCCAGCATAACTCTCTTTACAAATGAGAACAAATGGTCTTATATAGAGGCTCAAAATTACGAGTGGCCAAGATTAAGAGGCAAAATCAAGGGCCAAGATTAAACCTTACAAACCCTAATTAGGGTTACCATCTTTCAACCAATTACATGAGGGCACCAACTTTGTGGGCCAATGAGAAAATTACAATAATCTGTCAACCAATGAGAACATAGGACACTTGGCATGATTTAATTGCATGCACATGAAATTGCCACCTCATCAACCTTATCTTATAAATTTATTTAATCCTTGAGATGAGGTGAAGCCTTCGATGCTTGAGCTCGTCCTTAGAAACTTTCTCATCACCACTTGAACTTGCTTGTACCTGATGTCTTGACCTTGAAAGGGTGAGGTCTCTATGCACTTGGGGTAATCTTGCCTTGGCCTCGGTGGCTTGCCTGGATGTGAACCTTCTTGCAATTTGAGAGCCTTGCTCTTGGCCACCGCCTTGAAATCAAACTTGACCTCTTTCAACCTTTCGTCTCGCCTTCCTCGTTCATTATCCCTGCCTTCCTTTAACCTTCCTGGTCTTCCCTAACCTTCCTACTCGAATTTGGTTTGCATGCACCCCCCTCTACTTCAATACTCTTGGGTTCTGGGGGCACCTGCCTCGGCCATACCTCCTGCAAGGCCCACAATGCACCCATTACTTGATTTGAAATAATCCTTAAGTTCATCAATTCCCGCCTAGCTAGTTAGTGAGTTGGTTCCTTCACCGCCTAATTAAGCTATGTGGAGTTCATCTTACATCTGAAATTATGTGAATTGTTCATTAAGTCCATTTCTAATAGATAATTACAACTTAGTTTGTGTGTTGATCAATCTTATCATCCAAGTTATGATTGCTTTGTTTGTATCAATTTGTAGTCCATTTTTATCTTTCCTCTTAATGTGATTGAATCTAATTACTAGTTGTCTTTGTTTGATTTGCAATGAAAGAAAACAACTAGCCAAGGAAAGAAAATACATAACTCCACTCCACGGAGCTCACCACCGAGGGCAGACTCCTAAACATGGAGGGCCAACCACATAAAAAGGTCAAAGTCCAAGTTCCTATTACATTGGTGTAATGTTCCCACACTTACCTCTTGACCTTTAGAACTTGCCTACTTAGCCTATTACAACTTACCAACAAAATGCATGACCCTCTTGGGTGCTAGAACCCTCTCAAATCTAACCAAGCTAGCTTGCACGAATAGCCAAACCCTTCCTAGCCTCAAATATCTTCAAATATCTTCCAACCTGCAATGAAACATGCTTCCTCGCTTGTACCTGCAATGAAAATATGGAATGGAGGGTGGGGATGAAGCGGATGTAAGTGAAAGATGGAGATGGAGGATGGAGCTATGAAAATGTGGTGGCAACCTATCTTCTTATCCTTCTTGGCCAAGGGGGAGGAGCTCTCCATCAACTTGTCTCTCAACTGTATCATGTTCACTGTGCCAATGCTAGTGTCCCTCACTTGCTTCAATTTCGAGAAGGTGGTCTTGGGCCTCATGTCCTCCTTGTCTTACTTGGTATGCATTGCCCTTTGGCTCTTGCTTGCACTAGCATCCGCCATCCTAACCCTTATTTATGCCTCTTCTTTTTACAATGAGATGGGACTACACTTATCTCTGCCCCTCCAATCCTAGGGATAGAACTACCACTTATTTTTGTCTCTTCAATTCCTATCACACTACACTTATCTCTGCCTCTTCGCCTAGGGACGGGACTACCACTTATTTCTGCCTCTTCAAAAACTTATGAGATGGACTACACTTATATCTCCCAACTTCGTTCCTAGGGGTGGGACTACCACTTATATTTCATTTCTCCAAATCCTAGATGAAAACTACACTTATATCTCTCAACTTCAAGCCCTAGATGAAATGATGAAGTGATGGATGGATGATGCAAGCAAAAAAATAGCAAAAATGTACCAAGCAAGAACAAAGAGAAAATCTACCTTTTAGACCAGCCTTCACCCTCAAGCATGAAGATCCTCCTCTACACCAACAAATTCTCCTCCAAAGAAAAAGACAACACCAAAAATGCACTCCTCCACCAAAAGAAGAAAATCACCCCTTGCTAAATGCACTCCTTGCAAAATTTCGCTCTTTTGCTGCTCCAAGAGCTCCTCCTTGGCTGCCAAGAGACAAGTGAGAAATGAATGAGAAAATGAGGAAACAAGCCCTCACTTTATACTAAATTTTTTTGCCTCTTCAAATAAGGCCGACCTGCATTGGAGGGAAAATAAAATTAATTAAATTGTCAAACATATAACCCAAATTAAATGCATTAAATCACATAGCCTTGGGTATTTAATTTCAATTTAAAATTGGGCCAGCCTATTGCAAAAACAAAAATCTGTGCAATAGCATGTAAATTTTCTTTTTAAAATGAAATTGGGTCACTCCAAAAAAATGATCCATATGGGGCCCCTAAACATTGAAATTAACCAAGCCATGGCCCCAAAAAAAAAATTAATTCACTTACCCCAAAAAAAATCGATTTAAAGAAAGGGCAGATTTAAAATAAGAGAGCCACTTTCATTGAATTGTGCAAAATTATGGGTTTAAATTAGCCAAATCCGAAATTATCATAGGCCCTAAAATTGAAATTTTGAAAAAAGGTCATTTAGGCCTCTAATATAGCTTTAAACCTTCCCCATTGTGGACCCAATAACTTACCTTGAATTTCACACCTCTTAGGCCTTAAAATACATTGAATTTAACACACAAAGGGGGCTCAAATTAAATTTCTAAATTACAAACACTCAGCCCAAAAATATGATTTTATTGCATTTAATCATGACAACCAAAATTAATTTTTATTATTTTGTAACCCAAAAATCATTTGGCAATTTAATTTCCATTTGGCAATTTAATTTCAAATTTGGCCATTTAATTTTTTCATTTAATCTCCATTTTCACCACCCAAAAATTTACAAGGTTTCCCCAAAAATATCCAAATTCACAATTAAATTTTTGAAAATGTTCAAGTTATGCAATTATATCAATTTTCCAAAATTCATCCAGGTCTAAAAAATATTGCAAATTTATCGTCTCAAAACCCCAGGGTTATTCCAAAACTTGCTAAGGCATCCAAATACCCAGATCTAAGAAAATTGCCAAGGCCCACTCAAAAATTAGGGGGTTCCCCAATTTCTTTGGGGCGATGGTGTGAAAACCTCACAACACCACCTTGCCATCTTGAGCGCATATGAGATACAAAGGAGGATTTTGGAACTTCGAAGAAATTCCTTTGCAGAGTTGGATTACTTCTCTTGGGCACAAATGAAGCATAAAGAAGGATTTTTCCATTTTTGAAGGATTCTTGCACTTGGTGAATCCCCTCTCCTAGGCACACTTCGATGTTGAAGAAGGATTTTCTCCATACTTAGCCAAATTAGGATCATCTACCTTAGCTGCTTATTCCTCTAGATTTACAACTGGATACTCTCTAATTCTCAGTTAGTCATCACTCACCACCTATTGCCAAAAATAGACTTATTAAAAATAGTTTGTTTGTTTAAACACAAAATTAGGCCAACCAGGGACACAATGAAACTTACTAAAAATAGTAAGTTCTTCCAAACTCAAAATTAGGCCAATTGAGGACACAATGAAAGTTACTAGAAATAGACTTACTAAAAATATAAATTCCAAAAAATAGTAAGTTCATCAAAACACTCAAAATTTCACTCGCATGCCCTTTGAAAGATTAATTACCTTTTCATATTTCGCCAAATTCCACTATCCCTCACAAAACTTCCTTTTCAAAAGTCAAAGGCAAATGACACCTAATTCTAGACTCAGCATTAACTATCAACGCCCATTCAAAACATTAGGAACTTTGGGAAACTACCAAGAACACAAAATAAATGACCAAGTAGGCAAAACTGTGGGAAGGCCTATTTGCAATGGGGTGATGTGTGAAAAGGCCACAAGGAGATATAAAAGAGAAGAACATCATTGAAGAAGGATATGGAAGGGAAGTCAATGGAAGTCAATGGAAGAAGATAGATTGAAGTATATGCAGCAAATCAATTGTGAGCAGCAAATAGATCAGACCTGTAATAGGTCAGATCTAGGATCACTATATCGATCTAAAGGAAGAAGGTATCGATGGAAAATAAGCAAGAATAATTTTTATCGTGAGGGAAGGAAGCAGATTTGGTCTTATTAATAATCCGCAGCAAATTCAAACATATAATGTGATCTTTGGTATGAGTTCCTATACATGGCCAAATAAGTACCGTTTATATCCGAACAAGACCAATTGATGATGCATTAAGATGCAATTGTTTCTAGATTAAAAGTGTTAAATATTTTTACATCAACGTTTCGGATCACACTCCATGATCCATCATAAGGATGGTTGAGACCATTAGAGAGCATAAGGACAAAGAATGGATAAAGTTACAAACTAGAAAAAGCTAAATAGATTGGAAGAGGTGGAAGGAGAGAGACAGTACAAGAGGCGATGGGCGAGTGAGGATTGATATGACAGAAAATGATTAAAAATGAGATAAGAGAGAACCAAAGGCTACAATGTCCCAACCTAAATGTTGCAGTGGTGCAGATTCCCGTTGGGCGTGTACCCTGGCCTGGGACCTCCCATGATCAGGCAGTCACATTTCCACGAGGGGGCTGGCCTATGTTGGCACTCTGGTAGGACAAAACGCCACTCTTAACACCAGTGGGCGTCAATCACTATCAGTTAAGGCTTTTGGTGTAATGGTTGCCTTGCTTGGTATCAAAGATGAGGTCTCGAGGTCAAGCCCTATGGTGCATGGTGGGTTGTGATGTACCAACCTAAATGTTGCGGCGGTGTGGATTCCCATTGGACATGTACCCAGGGCTAGGACCCACTCACAATGGGGCAGCCACGTTTCCACAAGGGGGTCGGCCTATGTTGGCACTCTCGTGGGACAGAAACCCCACTCTTCCATTGGTTGAGATGCATGCACTCACCTTGAGACACATGACAACATTATCACACTTATCTTGTGCACATGACACATCAAAGAAACATATCCCATACACAAATGCAAGGTGGATATACATTCTCATCTCACCCCTTACTATATAATCAATGAGTTCACATGTAATTGTAAGCTTTCTTGGGAAAACACATATTGTATGAATATTATTGTGATTTTGGATCTATTGAAATATCTTGTAGATGGCTTATCATTGTTTTGCATGATCTAACAGACTATGGGAGTCAAATATGTGACTCCACGAAATTTTTTTGTTAAGAAAATAATTTCAACCTTCCTAAGGGTGAAAAATCTCCAAAAAGGATAGATTTGTTATAGTTTAAGAAGCGTGATTGCAATTGAAGTTTGAATAGTATATCATTTTCATTTCTATACCATGAGTTCTTCAACATTGTATAACATGCCTAATTCTAAGATGAAATACATTTTGGACATAATGAGACACCCTTTTATGCTAAGGACTTTTTTACAATCAATTAGGTTTTTATTTGAGCGTAATAAATAATAATGGTCTCTTCTTATTTATCAGTTAATTTGCTATTGAACTTGAGCAATCAACATGAACCTTGCTAAATAATCTGCACCCAGATTGAGATGATGTGTGACAAGAAGAATCCCATAAGAGCATATTTTTCTCTGTTTATAAGTTGGCTCTATAAATTTTCTATTGAACTTGAGCAAACAATATGAAGCTTGCTAAATAATCTGCAGCCAAATTGAGATGATGTGTGACAAGAAGTACCCAATAAGAGCATTTTTTCTCTATTTATAAGTTTTGGCTATAGAAATTGCACTGACATGGAAGATGAAATAATACAAGATAAATGAGAATGTAATTCTAGACAAACTTGAATAAATTTTTCATATGAGTTCATGGACAACATCAGAGAAAAGTAATATCTCCCAAATTTGAGATTATTTTCTCTTTCTTGAAATTAGCTTCAACCTGTGGAAAAGGATGTCCATAATTCTTCACCAAAGATTCTATCGAGTACATTCTCACACTTGTATCTATTTCTATGCAATAATTAGTAGTAGCCATATAGGCTAGCATGGTACATAAGTTATTTTCTAATAATGCCCTCTATATGCAATTCTTTCAAGATTATTTAGTTGTATCTACCTTACTTCTTAGGTTATGCAAATGGAAACTAGATAGGCATGAGTCGCTCAAATCTGTGCACCACAATTGTAAATATTCTAAGGGATTTCTTTTATCATAAAGAATACTAATGCTATGAATACGATGGATTTAAAGGTAAAGGTTGGAGCTATAAATTAGAAAATCTAAATATCAAATATCAACAAGAGGTTGATAATAAATATCTATTGATAAGTAGGAGATATTTTCCACAGCAATTCAAATTGTGATATTGCTATCAGGATTCAACTATGTAGTTTTTTGAGTCAAACTGCAATTAGTACAAAGTGTTCCATTCATTCTCATGAGAGATAGGTTATTGTTAACCACTACTCATGAAACATGGGTTAATGAGTTTGACTCAAAAACTACACAGTTGAATCCTCATAGCTATATAACAATAAATATCTATGTTGCCTATCAATTGACTCCCATGCCCAAACCTATCACTGAAGCTGAAATATGGTAATCTTGATAAATAAAAAAAACATCTCATACAGAAGAATGATGAGTTTTGTCTTAAGTTTCATTGCATGGTGCTATGTGATATTGGATAAGTTCACTACTGTTAATCACAAGAGACGATGGAGTAGTCATGGATTGTGTTGAGCTTGTGATGATGAACCCAAAGGAGCCATGGTTTGCTCATAAGGTTGATCAATATGAAATTTGAAGCAGCTTCTCAGGCTCCATAACAATTGTAGCTGCAGTCTACTCCCCTCCAACATCGTGAAATTAAAAAAACATTAAGATCGGGTCAAAAATGATAGGTGAACTTGATGAAATGTGTACTCTTCAAACCTGGTTTCTGAGTTAATGAATGCCTGATCTGCAATTTATCCCCCTGGGATGTGTTTCTCAAATATAGTTTCTAACAAAAAATAATTACACTACAATAGTACATCGAGGAATACATGACAAGCCTGTCTAGTGAGATGGCCATGAAAATTATCGATACGGCAGCGATGAGATACAGTTTTGAAATTGGTTTACAACATTAAAGGTTATTCTATGAAATTAAAATATGCTGAAGGCATGAATCTTCTTCATTGCTGTCTACACCCAAACATATGAACCCCTAATACCTTAAAAGTATAGTGTTGAATTGATGTATAATTCAAGCGTACCTTTTTATATTATGTTTATTGTATATGTATGGATGCCACCTTAAATCTAACCTCTTTAGTCACTCAATTTCTAGTTCTAAATAATAGGTTTCATTTGCATGCTTGTCTACTTGACTATTCATTGGAAACAAACTTATTGCTCTTTGTATATGTGGCTTTGTGTATAATATGAGTTCGTTGTTCCATGCAGGTTGTATGCTGTTCATTTGTAAATCACAAGCAAAGCCTTTGGCTTCAGATAAGCGTAGAGGGATGTGCCACAAAAACCATTGCATGTCAAGCCTTAGCTCCACTCTTACTCAAGGCTTCAAGATGCAAGTGATGTCATTATGTGCCTTATATGATTGGAAATGGAATGTGAAAGCATGAAGTGAGTCACTCATCAAGTGACCACAATCTTCAAATTGCACTTCAACATGCTAGGTTTAACCAATGGCCTTCTTGTCCTTTCCTAGCAATACACTTGAAATGATTCACATAACAAGTGCATTGCATTGCCTTAGAACTTGAATACAGCTGAATAATTTATTTATATTAATAAACTATCATTACATGTTACCTTGTGCTGTCTACTTAAGAGGAGACAATTAATATGGAGAGTACATAGTAAATATACCCCATAAGTGTGATCAATTACTAGAATAAGAAATGAGAAACTCAAGAACTACATCTGGAAGGCAAAAACAGCCAGCCAGTTATCCTTGGAAGTTCAACTTTCACCGCAAATAATGGCTGTGAATGTATATAGCAAATGAAGATAAGATTTAGTGGCATGATTTTCATATGGAAGGAATTAAAAGTTGGTCTTTGTCCATGGTAAAGGAACTTATAGATTTAACAAACAATTATGTCCAAGAGATACAATAAACTCAAAAAAGTGGTTCTTGGTTAACAATATGGGTTGCCCTTACAACATAAATGTCAAAAGGATGAACTTTTGAAGTCATTATACTCTAGTTAGGCATAATATGTTCTTTTTCTGAAACAAGTTCCAAAATCTCAAAACTAACAGATAACTGTACCTGCTCTACTATATTCTCAAGGTCATGACCCAACTTGTTGAGAGCAGCAGCATATGCATCAGTAGTGCCAAGGTTTCCAATTGCATTTGTCAGTGCACGTCCTTGCAGATATTCCATAGAAAGATAATATGTTTGCTTTGGGTTTTCTCTGTGAAAATGGACATAGGTTTCATTCCACCTCTGCACACATTAAATAGAGTCTATCAATAAACATAAACTGCTAGTTGCATTCTGAAAACTTAAATCAATTTATTGTCTCTAGCCTCTTGGGAACACAAATTAAAGCGTAGATTTCAAGTAATTACTATACAGACACCAAAAGCAAACAAAAAGAAATAAGAAGGCAAAAGAATTTGAACAATCACTGATTATTTCCAATGTCTATATGGCATTTGTTTATCCATATCGCACAGGCAATAACTTCTATATCTACAAAATGAAGTGTCAAAAATCAAAATCCTTAATGACCACAATCATATATCCATACAGCATAAACATTACGAGTTAATAATCCTTTTGCAGATTTGTCATTTCTACATTTCTCAACAAAAAAAATATTTATGAGTTTCGGAATTAGAAGCTATGTTCCCCCAGATTTTGATATGAGAAAAACAAGAAAAAGGATTCAGTGGCATCTAGAAAACGGAAACCACTAAAACTTCAAAAGGGGACCTGTGAAATAAAGGATCTCCCCTAAAGACTATAAATTATAATGACTAATCAATACATAAGCTATGTTGCCACAGATTTTTGATATGGGGAAAACAAGAAAAGGATTCAGTGGCATCTAGAAAACCAATGAAACTTCAAAGGGAGACCTATGAAATAAAGGATCTCCCTTAAAGACTATAATGACTAATCAATATACGTGTGATTACAATTATTGATTAACAATACCTAAGCCATACTAGATGCGAAGAAATTCTGACATGTGCATAGACCATTGACTTTCACATTGAATGGAGGATGAAATTATGATGAATGTAACAAACTGCAATGGCATATTGACCACTGATTTTCAACTCATTCTCATACAAAGTTGATAATGTCTAAATAAAATCACCCAAAAAGGTGTTTTTGTTAAAATATCACAAGCACATAGAAAGATTGGCCAAAGAATTACACGTCACTTCAAATGATTGGTAGATGAACTTAGAATAGGTCTCCCCTTTACTAGCTATTCCTTGCAGTGGTTTCCTACACTTACCCCTCTTGGTGTGCCTTTTCTAAAGTGTCATGGATTAAAGACAAACTTTTTAGTGAAGATAGTTGAACTCTCAAAAATCATTTTTAAATGTTTCCTAAAAGCTGTCTCCGAAGGAAGGATCACATAAAATTTATAAGGTAACTGTTTCAGATGTGCAAACTTATATAGAGATTCAAGAGCCAATAAATGGTGCTATTTTGCATACAATTAATCCACCAGGCTTTTCAAAATAGTGGAGAGAAATATGGTGGGACGTAGATACTCCACTTTGTCAATACAAGATAGGCTATGCATATGAGTGACTTCATATCTTATCTAACAAAGAAATGATAACTAGTAGAATATAAAGTCTTCAAAAAAAAAAGAATATAAGTGAAGCCACGTCTCATTCATAAGTAAGAATCAGATGGTGGGAAAGATCACCAATGGGTTGGATTCTGTTTTCTACTATTCTCTCTACAACTATTTACGTTAGAGAAAGTATTTCAGTTTATGCAAGTTTATGGATGACATTGATTAGAGAAGGAATTCGTTTGCAGCTTGCTCATGCTCAACATTCAAACAAGGTGCTTGAGGCTATTATAGGAACCGATGGCAACACGTGATCCTGTCCACTCTCTCTTTCTGATTCTTAATTAGATGGTGATTGCAAACTTGTCTTAAAATACATTCATAAAGTAAATATTACAGCTATATCCCACCAAAATTAAAGTTGTTTGAGTACAAAGCTTGTGGGGAAATCTGCATTTATTTGATGTTTCATCATTGTTTCAAATAACACTCCATGATCACAATTTCCATCTTCATCCTTCTAATGAATCCCTAGGTGTGATCTGAAACATTGAGGAGAAATCATAGATACGTGGTTTTGCAGAAGCTTTAATAGTAATACTGTTGCTCATGGACTGCAAAAACCTCATTTTCATCATTTAAGCAGTATGCTTGTTTGGGCCAATCTAATAAGGGCAACATTAATTTCAATGTGAGGATACCTGTCTAAGAAACCCTTTATTTCAATTAATTAGGCTCATGATGGGACTGGCCATATATCTCTAAGTCAAAACAAATAGCAAGAGAATATCTCAATTCTTGTATTTTGATAAGATCAAGATCAAAGAAGTTACATTTGGTATTCTCTTTTCTCAGCAGTCATTGAAAACCAAGTTCTTTCTTTGGACCTATATATGATTATGTGATGAAAGAAATGAATGAGTTACAATTTGTGATATTGTGAATCCTTTTGTATTGGAGTAAGGAAAGGAAGATCTGGATATTTGGATTCAACGAAGATAAGCAAGAATCCATCTAATTTCAGGTGCCATAGTGCAATGGATGTTTTGGTTGAACAAAGTACAAGAGACAGTATCTATTAGTTGATAAAGAAATGAAGCAAATCTTACAAAGCAATTTACTAACCAGTGAAAAAAATTCTTGCCATTATAGCTAGAAAAAGTCAGGTAACCCACTGTACTGATAATACTCCTATTCTGTGAGCTGGTTTTCCTCTCTTCATTGATCGATGCCGGATGTGCTTGAAGGACCCAGTGCGAGGGAGAAGTTGGGGATTATCATTCATAACAGTCTAATACGTCAATTAGGGTGCTCTGTTCCATTCAATTTCAAAATTGATTGTGCTCACTAAAGGAAAAAATAAGTTCAGGTTCCATCAAGTGATTGTGTAGAGCAAAAACATCATCAAAGGTTAATTGTAAACTTTCTCTGCTTGGTTAACACTGAACAAGGAAAGCATGGTTACAACTTAAAACAAAGGCACTGTGCATTAGTTTGATTTTTTGATGAATTCAATACATCAGCCTTATAAAGTGAACTGATGACTAGAGCAAAGAACTACTACAGACTATAGCTCTGTAGAAGTTAGTTATCCATAAAAGGCCAATTAAGTTGCCTTACCGCCTTCAATTTCAGCATTATCTACTACTTAAGAATCACATTATATTGGGGGAGCTTATAAACCAATGAATCGCAAAAAAAGGAAAAGAAATATAATTAACAAGGATGCTATATATCATATGGTGCACTGTAAGGGGGAGCTTAATTTAAATTGAGAGTTATTTATAAAGACACAGAAATGTGTGCATAGCAATTTATTGCCATGGAAGTACTCTGTCTTCGTGTGAATCACCTAATAAAAAACAACTAAGGACATAAAGAAATGAAAATACTCACCAAGGAAGATAATGCATCCCTCCTTGGGAATCCAAGAAGTAATTTATTAAGAGGACACACCAGGTTTGCAGAAATGGGTTTAAAACATTGCAAGGTACAAGCAAATTTCAGTCAGAATTGTATTTTGCAATTTCCAGGCCTTTCAGAGTGGTTTTGAGAGTCAACTTTTGATGAGCAGAGTTCAGCATCCTTTCGTTCTGTTGTACACATTCTAATCTTCCAACAGTTTTTGACATGTCATTTTGAGCTATGGTTGCAAAGTTATGGCTCAGCAAGGTGAACAACTAATTTTGTTCAGTAAATTATCAGAAAATTGTCCCAAATGATGACCCGTTCCTTTAACATGTGGTTAAAGCCCTTGCATGTCACTCACAAGAACACCCCTTTAAAAAAATCCTAATTTATTAATTATAAGTTTGGCAAAGATGGGTACATATTTGATATTTAGGTCTTGCACAAACACTTTATGCAGAATAATGTAAATCGCATATGATTCTCTCAAATGTTGTGTGCGTAATTATGTGCATGGTTAATGCATGGACACTGATGTCTTTGTGGCAGGTACAGAGAAATCACACAGCTAAGAAGTATTGACTAATACAGCTCAAGATGACAGAAAAGCCCACGCTTAGTTTAATACCTGTCATGCTTAGTTTAACAATGCTATGCCTGGTTTGTCTTTACTTATTCTTACAGTATTTGGGAACCTGAAAGGCACTGATAAGAATTATCATGTGCTCATTAAATTATGTCACAGGAATGGAATCACAAATTAAGTCATTGCTGGAGATGCAGCATTACCAAATGCATGTGGCAATTCAATAGGACTAAGGCCCTTCTTACTAGGGTACATGTGGAGGAGAAGTCCAAATTTTAAACCATCATATCTCCTCTAGGTCTATGTAGGCTTAATTGCACGTATTGAACAATTCCTGGTGGTGTCCTCAGCCACAGAGAGTAAAAAGTTCAAGTGATGTACTCTCCATACTCAAAAGGCCTAGATGATTGCAAAGACGTTTCTAGGCATGGATCACCAATCTTATAAGAATTCCCCTCCTTTCTAATTCATACGTCGTTCAAATCTGGGTAATTTCTGTAAAATAGATGCACCAGATAGAAAAGGATATACTCCTGCATTAATGAGGCTTCAAAAGCATCATTGTTTTACTTTGTGGAGGAATTGTCCTCTAGAAGAATAATCTTGGCTTGTCAAAGGTGTTTACAAATTTGAGCTCCAATATTCATAGAAGCCGATGCTCTCATGAATTTTATTATTTTGCAAATTCAGTTCAACAGAGTATATAATTGTAAAATGATAAAAAAAAAATTGCAGGAATTTAAAAATTCCAAACGATTGGCAGGTGGCAAAAAAACTCTAAGCTGGTGAGGGAATTTCTAACCACACTCCAAATTAGAATTAGAATTTAAAAAGTAGAGCTCCCATTTATCAGGAAAAGTCTCTGACTAGTCCTCTAGCATTTATTTTTCATGAGACACCTTGCTCCTAAAAATAGTTTGCAAAGCCCCTCCATGGGACCACATCCTTAATGTGCAGATTAACATACTCTTCTTAAGGGAATGTACAACTGCCACTACTGGAAAAATATAAGCAGAATCAACCTATGGATTACACAGTAAAGGAAAAGAACACGGTACTGTTAAAATGAAATAAAATAGAAAGAACGCCAAATATTTACATACTACGGCTCTCACTACAATAAAGTTCTATGGCTCACACTTGACTTCTAGTAAATATTTCACTCAATAAAAGCGTAACAACTTATGCTTCTAAAATAGGAACAAGGATTGTACCTGAATCAGAGAGTCTCGAACACTATCAGCAGTGGCATAAAATGCTTGTTCGGGCTCAAATTTCAAAGGTGAAAAATGAGGGGTGTACTGAGCATGATATTTTATGTTAGCTGCCACCTCTGCAGGACCTTCAGCAGTGGGATGAGCTGAAACTGGAACGCTAGAGAGATCTCCCTTAGGAACCCCATTGATTTCAGTAACAAATTTCATTGTCTTGTTCTATACAGCTTCTACCAGAGTGGCTCCAACAAGACTGCACCCTGCAGATTTCCTGTAGAACATGAAAAAATATTTCTAATATCAACCAAACAACTAATAAAAAATGGACAATAAAACTAAAATCCTCCAATTGCATGCTAATCACAAACCAGTAAATAATCAGATATTTTCTGATTCTATCGTACCAGATCGATGCATATGCTTACCAACAACAATAAGCAAGAGGAACTGAAATGGAGTTCTTGATTTAGACTTGACCAAAAATTAACACCAGTGTACATAATTCTTTTCTCACTGTTTGAAGTGTATAACAAAAATTAATGCCAGTGTAAATAACTCTTTTTCTCACTGTTTGATGTGTATAACTTTTCCAAAATATGAGCAGTGAAGCAAAACAAACTTCCCTAAATAGATCACTTAGTTCGTTAATATATTATGCAGAACCGTACGTTTTATCAAAAATTATTTCAGCTTGACCAAGAGCCGTTCATGTTAACCTCAAGAGAATCATGATATAATGCAATCTGAAAACAACAAAATTGGCTAAATGTTTCATAACATTTTAATGGCCCACTTTATGAATAACCATGTGGAGCGTTTTAGCCCTACGGTTCAGAGTCATGGACCCGTTTCATGAGGGAAAAATTGTATCGGTTGCCCTTAGACAATTATCTCCTGAAGGTGGCCCAAAATAGAACTCCGAACTTAAGGGCTGAAAGCATCGTTTAATAAGCCATCAGAATCTCAGTTTCAATTATGTTTTAATAAAACAATATCCACTTGTTTAGATCCTTAAAAAATATCTAGCACCCAACATAAACCCATACATCCAGCAAATCAATTAGTAACTCTACAAACAAACTACCAGATCCTCACGCCAGTCCACCATTGCCGAGCACAAATAATCAATATATGATGCTCAATGCTGATTCAAGAAATAACTATATATATAAAAAAGGATAAAGTATTTTTTTCTTATACAGCAACTAATGAGGAATACATGTACTATCCATAAAACACTACGAATAAATTCAATATAAATGCAACGGCTAATTCTGTAAAGAAGCAGCAGAAAAGCAAACTAAAAAGAAACATGATGTAAAACGATTAGTGAATTTAATTATAAAACACCTCAAACTAAAAAGCAGCCTGATCTTTACTCAAGAAAATGTTAAAAATCGATGTGAAGGCAACTTAAAGCCCTTACTAACCTTTGCGAAATCGCCAGTGAAACAAGTTTTATATTTCTCTCCAATTCGGCTCACTGGGAACCTTTCAGCTCAAATGCCCAAATCTCTTCAAAAAAATTCTGCAAATAGGAAAGCAAAAACAATTTTCAATAACTGAATTCTGAGGATCAAATATTTATTGGCATTCGAAATGGGAGAAGAATGCAGAGTCATACCACGCAAAACAAATGTACTCCACACGATTCGAATCTGAGATTTGCAGTACTGAAAAGCAAGACAAAACCAGATAATATCTACAAAAGTCCAAAAGCAGCATAGAAAACAAATAATCAGGCGTGACAGAAATGCAAAATCAGTGGCAAGAAAGAGTGAAAACTGAACTATAACAGCGCCAATTTGATGATTAAAAACCAGAAACGAGCGGACAAAAGAAGATTGGGGACGGGTTTAACTAGAAGATTTACTACGGTAATTAAGTGAAATAATTGAACTAGTTACGTAGCGTGTCAAAGTATCTAGGGTAAAAATAATGATATCTTTATGATGTGGGCAGGTGGAGGTCTGTGAGTCGACCGTGCCCATCACGAGGGTCATGGCCATCCTTCATAAAGTTGCCACGTGTTCCGTTAAAAAAATCATACCTTCTACTTCTAAGAATATTATAATGTTCTATGCATCTCATCGTTCAAATAAAACAAATTTGTGCTTATTGTTAAAAAATAACTAAATATCATGACGTACTGGTCCCATGGGAGGCTCAAATATGAAATCTCAGGAGTATACTTTTGAAGTATATGAGATTGGTAAACAAAAAACAATAAGGATTCAAAATATAAATTTGTAAACAAGTGGTTTTAGAAATCTAGGTTTAGTCCTATTTATTGTAATGATTTTTGCATTTCTTGGTTTCATTTCTGAGTTTTAATGTGTATGGACCAATTAGAAAATAGGATATTTATTATTTTATTATATATTTCATACTTTGTATAGTGAAATTGTAATATGTAAAAATCATTTATTGATAATTTGACTGGCTAAATCATTTTAGTTCTTATACACAAATTTTCAGAATTCTATTTCTCTTCCACATTGCAAAACTTGTACATTAAAAATTTATTTTGAACAAATAAATTCCCTCTCTGATCACACCAAACTCAAAGTAAATAATTTTTTATTCTGTTAAAAATATAATTATTCCAAAAATATTTATTTTAAATTTAAATTATTTAAATTTTTTTATTATAGATTATAAAATTATATAAATTATATTTATAATATATAATTATATTTTGAAATTTTAATATGATTTTTTATTAAATTTAATATGTACAACAAATAAACTATAATTATTATATTTTTTCAAATATATATTAACTATTTCATATTCCAATACACATATCTATTATTCAAACAATAACCATTATTAATACAAACTAATAAATATTTTAAAGCTTCAACTCTAAATTTCATAAATTTGAAACAATTTGTTATATTCTACATTTTATTCTATTTTAAAAATATTATTTTAAATCTAAATTATAGTTATAATTAATCAAAAAACTAAAGACAAGTACTTGTTATATTATAAATTCATATATATATTCTAGTTTTTTCTCAATTGTAATTTTTTAATTTAATATTTTTTATGGGTTTTTTACTTATTTATTGACGTTTTGTTTATGATGTCTAGGTGTTGCATTCAAGAGACTTGATCCTCTCTGTAGGATCATTAGAATCATTCAACTTCATCAACAACTTGTCTCATTAAGAATAATTTTAATATTATTTTGTATTTCATTTTATAGATATAAAGAAGAAGCAATTGAAAGTGAACAAAGAATTATAGACATATAATTTTTGCAATCCGTAATCATTGCCCAAGTGGATCAAACTACATGACCCATCATCAGAAAGAAGGGAAGAAGACAAAAGAACATAATAGATTTATTTTGTTCTCGTCTTACTCACTTTTTCATGATGATGGAGCATGGGGTTCGATCTGAAACATCAAGGAAATAAACTCAACATAAAAGCTTAAACAAGTTAAATTGCCTCTAATTCTAACTCCAATCTCTTGGAAGGAAATTCTAGGTTTTTTGTTATTTTCATTGATAACTTCCATTTTTAAATGTTTTGTTCAATATAAAAATAAAAAAAACTTTTGAAAGAAAATTTAAAGTCATTGTTGATAAAAGCAAAAGATTGTCCATTAGGTAAGAGGACCTACAAGTTAAGCACCCTAACTTTGCACCTCTCAAAATCTTTTGTGGCAAGTTCAAATCACTTCCAATTTTGTACAACTTACTTGACAAGTTGTCCCTTATAACTAAGGTTTCAGGGTCACGTCTTCAAATATGATGTTACATCAACATACTTTTTGTTGAGGTGTCCAAAGATTCCCATCAAAATGTTAGTTTGGTAATTGTCCACTAAGTCATGTCTTATTGGTGTTTCAAGCCATGTTTTATTGGTGTTGGGTTGCATGGTTTATTGCTTTTTAAGTATAAAAATGTATTTCATGATCAACACTAAAATGTCACAACTATTGATATAGTAGAACACTAAATCAACAAATTTATCACAACCACTGAAACATATTCAACTACTGAATAATTTCTTCTAATCCAATCAAATACCCTCCTCAAAAACACACTTATAATAAATAAATACATACTATTATAATGATCAATGGTGAAAGAATTCATCTACTTAAATTATTATTTATTTTTTCTTATTTTAAAAAATTGACATCTATTACTATTAGTTTACTTACAATTAAGAATTTTGATTAAAAAAAATTCTCACAAATTCAAATTATATTATTAAATCTAAATTTAACTTTACAATATAATTTGTAACTTTTTAACATAATTTTAATTTACAACATCATTATATGAGATTATTTACTTTTGATCAAATTATATTTAACTTAAAACCTCCTCTTATTTAAAATGGAACGGTTACTTCCCATTTGCTTTTATATCTGAAGCTTTTTAGTGTTGGTGGGCACCACTACAATGGTTACATTTACGCAAGAAAGCCAACGGTTGATGTACGTAAGAGGTGTCTCGCATGAGAGCTCCCCAACGCCTTTAAGGTGGCTTTTTGGTATTGTTTTTTATGGATGTCGAGACATTTGTTTCCATCGAGCGAGCAGCGGACATTTTCTGGCGCTCGATTATTCACGTCGCGGGTTTTATTTGATCTTCAGTACTTATGCTTTTCTAAGAGGTTATAAAAATAGTTAAATAGTATGCTGTAACATTCAAATCAGATTTTCTTTAAAAATAATAAAATAGTATTCTGTAACATTCAAATCAGATCTAGATCTTGAAAATGTGTTTTCATTTCCAAAATATCTACCACTAAATAAATTGTAACTGTCACTCTATATATATATATATTTGATTGAGATATAATTAGGTAAAGTTTGATTGCTAAAAAAAACTTTTTCCCCCAATAGGAATTTTTTTATATTAGGTTCTTTTTTAAAAATATTATGCAATTTAATATTGTTTTATTTTTAATTTTTTAATTAATATTTATAACTAGCATCAAAATAATTAAAGATATTAAGGGATCGTGGAAAATACATATATTATTAAAAATATTATGAAATTTTTATATTGTTTCATTTTTATTTTTCTAATTAATATTTATATCTAATATCAAAATAATTAAAGATGGTGCAAGCTAAGTCATGTTGATCTTCTGAAATAAGAGCTCTGAAACTTGTACAGGCTCTTCGACCCCTTCTTCAAGGAGGTCATCTTCCTCCTCATTTCTGTTAGGGCATTAATTGTGCCCTGCCTTGGGTTGGTTTATGGGGGATTCAACCCAAGGGCTTAGCCCTAATGAGGTTTATGAATGTGTGAAGGCCAAATCTTTCAAGCAAGTTCTAGAGGGCGTGCATACTCTGCTAGTTGGAGCCAAATTCATTTTGCAGGACTTCGCTTGAACAATAGATTGTTAGAAATAGGAAATACTAGGGGAGGGGGGGGGTGAATCAGTATTTCACAAACTTTAACTTTTGCCCAATTATGGATATATGAAATTAACTTGTAGCTTGCATAAGAAACTAAACTAAGTAAACCGAATAACAAACATAACAATAAAATGAATGAACTCATAACACCATGATTGTTCTCGAGGAAACCCTAGCCAAGGGAAAACCTCAGTGGGGATGATACCCACAATTGATCCACTAATCAAAAGTATCTGGTTAAGGATGTTGACCTTGTTAAGAGTCTATTACATACATATAGTGTCTATGTCCTAGTTAAAGGACTTTAGGCCTTGTTAGAAGCTTCAACCATATTAGGAGTTGTTATTACAAAACAAAGATGTATGCAAGATGAGCTCACTGCCCAAACATGCAATATACAATGATAACTTCAGATAAAAGGTAAGATACAAAAACCTTTTACTGCTACCGAATAAATTTATTATTTTGATCTAGCTTTGTAGGCTCTTCACTCTGATATACAATACTTGCTTATTTTCTTTCTTACAACTTACAGTTTCGCATCATATATATCATATATCAACTTCTTTCAACTTCTTACTACTTCACATTACATTATTCTTACTTATATACAAGTTATTACAAAAGAACTTCATGTCGGCTTTACAATACATTATATTATTCTTAAAACATAAATTCATTATATGTTGCCTTAGGGTTAACTTCTAGGATGTCATCCCTAATTAGTTAAGTCGTTATTTTGATAAACAAAATAATCTCTTAACTCAATATAATCATATTTTGACTGTTGCTCTATTATGGTCGACTCAACACTGTCTCTGTAAAATATCGATATCTTTTTTCATACATTCCATATAGACTTGCGCTCTTAGATGTAGCTTTGATATACATAGAATGATCAATGTTCAAGTGTGCATGCACTAAACCTGCTTCTGTGAATATCACCAATCAAAATTGTCTTTGTGAAGATTGGTAAACATTGTTATACTTAGACAATTTTCATGTGCACTCATACAGAACTTCTTCCTCTAATCATGTTGTCTTAATGCTGAGTATATGTTGCCATAATGACAACATTGTGATGTCCTACTTAGCCAAATTTCCAACAATCTCCCCCTTTGTCATTGGTGGCAACATATGAAAAAATTGGCTAAGTCCCCCCAAAAAAATTTTATTACAAAATTCAAAAAGGTGTAACATACGGCCATTACAAAAATTATGGATCATACATGTCTATTTATTTCTCCAAAATGATACTCCCCCTAAGAGTATACTCCATACTATTCCACATATCTATATCTTCTACATACATACAATTTTCATACTATACTACTCCCCCTTTGACAACAATGACAAAGGTGTCAATTCTATAAGTATGCCAAAATTTGATTTACCTCGTTGATTTCAATAATGCAATGCTAGAAGACTTGTTATACAATCTACAAAATTTGCCTTCAGATTATCTATTTCCTTGTCCCATGTCTTCTTGACTGAATCAAAAATGATGAGTAATGCACATAGTCCATAAGACGTTATCTCAACTGCCTCAAGGTTTGAATATGCGAACTTTCCATATGATGTCTTTGATGAAATACATTCTTCCAATTGATTTTCTATATAACATATCTTCATTGATAGATGCTCTCTAAGTAGAGTGAATCTCTTCAATTTCCTTTCTTTTTCACCCTCAAGAAGTCTTATTTCATCATAGATTTTGCATGTCTTCTTCTTAATATCTGTGATTTTCACATTAGGACTCTGTAAATCATTCGTTGTGGCATGCAACTTTACTTCTTTATTCTTTATCTTCACTGAAATTTATGATGTGTGATTGTGTGATAATGTACACTGGCTGTACAAAGCTTTTCCTCTTTCTAAACATTTTCTTAACTCTTTTATGCATATGTCCAAGTTATCCAAATCATTCCTGATATTTAGACACATAACTTGAACTAACTATGCATCATGGGCTGCTTGAACTTTAACTGATGCAATATCTGATAAATTAGTGAATTCAGCGTCAACAGCTTTCATTACCTCTTTTACCTTGGATTGAGGATCAACCTCACTAACTTGAGTTGATATGACTCCTTGAAGTTTGTTGGTTACTTCAAGTAACACTCCTTCCAAGCTTTTTACTATCTTATTCTTTCCAATTATCTTATTTAGAGATGAGATTAATTCTATTTGATCATCATCGTCAACTTCAGCTCCTAAGCTTGCAAAAATCGATTCCATAGGTGGTCTAGATGGATTTTTTGTTGTGCTCTTAGTGTGTGAAATAATTTTAGTCTGCTTTTCTTGCACCGCATGCTCCTCTTCTGCTACCTTAACCTAAAGTTCTTCTTTCTTCTCTTCTAATCTTGTTTCTACAACTTCTTCCTTATTCATTGCTCATTAACTTCTATCAAATTTCCAACATCTGCTCCTTGGTCATCAAATGGGTTCTCTTCTCTGTCCATGGTGATGTTTATGCCTTCAATATTCATAAACTCATCATCAATGTTGATGGAGGGTGGCAGAATTGGTGATGATTCAGTTTTTGGTTATGCTTCTACTGCTAGTTCAAATTCACTGAATATTTGATGAAGGGTGCTCCCCTTAATACCACAAACATATAACAGAAACAGAGAAACAACAACAATATGCAAGAACAGAAAATGGGCTTCTTATTATCTCCACAAATGTGGAATTACAAACTTTAAGAATTACAATATGCAAAGCCACATGGGCATTTCCCTTGCAATATTATGTAGGACAAAGCCTCGAATCAATACCCAGATCTACTACCCAGAACTGTCTCGAACTGCTTAAGACAACACTACGGGTCTTCCTTATATAAGCAATTTCCACCGCTCAAGAAGGTTCCAGAAATTTAGCCTTTTAGGGCTGACCAAATTTAGAATTATTTTATTTTCACAATTTTTATAATAGGATCGGCTCAAAAGAAATACAAAATATGCTTTTAGGTAGCCCAACTTTCAGAGGCCATAACTTTTTAACCGTAGCTCCATTTTTCTATTGTAACCACTTTTCAAAAACGCCATGACGAGATCTATAGTGCATGACATGCGCAAGCGCTAGTCAATCGGGGGTCGATTGCGATCTAGAACCTCTAAGACCTCCAAAATTGACCTGAAAGATTTTGTACCCAAAAATCTCAATAACTTCACCAATATAGATGATGTGGCAATGAAACTCAACTGGTAGGCTGAAATGACTGAGATGAACCTCCAACTATGAAATTAGAACATTCCAAGATCATATGACCAACTTACTAAAAATAGTAAGTTTCCATAAATAGCAGCTCTACACAAGATAGCCCTTATTGAAAAGCAACAAAAATATTTTTGGGTGATGCAAGATTGCTCTTACACCCAGGATGCTCCTACATCAGACACTCAAAGTAATTTGAGAAGTGACCCTGTCATGACTCAGGTGTGCATAGGAAAACCAAGACGGTTAACCTCCTCCTTTGTTAGCCATGATGAATCTTCAACAGGTCGTCCTTTTCATTTGACCAAATACTCTTCATATGTCTTGTTCCTTGTGCTTTTGCCAACATGACTATCCAATATGTCTTCAATCTCCTTGATATCTGAACTGGTTGCTAGAATACTCCATTGTGTTGCTGTAACCTCATCTTCAACACCTCCTTCATGATACATTGTCAAATCTGAAACATTAAATACTGGTCAAATATTCAGCTTAGTAGGCAACTCGACCTCATATGCATTTCCTGAATCATGCTTCTTCAGTATCTTACATGGCCCAAACTTCTTCATTTTCAACTTGTTATATGTACCAACCGAAAATCGCTCCTTCCACAAATGAACCATGACTTCATCTCCAACCTGAAACTCCTTATGCCTCCTTTTCTCATCTGCCTTAGCCTTATACTGCGCATTCATCTTGGTAATATGCTTCTTCACCTCCTCATGGATGTTCTTCAAATGTTCTACAAAATCCTCAACTTCAGCACTACTTATTTCTCATTTATCTATCTTTCTCAACTCAGATGCATTTCTGGGACTACTCCCATATACAATTTGGAATGGTGATTTACCAGTGCTCCTGTTGACAGAATTATTATATGCAAATTCTGCCTATGGTAAAATCAAATCCCATCCTTTTGACTTATCTCCAACCAAACATCTCAGCAAATTTCCCAAACTCCTATTCACCACCTCTATCTGTCCATCAATCTGTGGATGATGTGATGAACTAAACTTCAAATTTGTCTTCAACTCTTCACTTTCTGCTAGTGTCATTCTATGTGCTACCTTATTTGGCAAATTGGCTCCTAGAATCAAGTCCATCTAATGACTGATCTTTCTTACTAGTGGTAATCCATCAGGCACATTATCGGATACAATCTCCTAAAACTCATTCAATAATTCTGCAACTTCTACAAGTACATCTTCTACTTCCTCTTTTCCAGCCTTTGGAATTAAGGTAAAACACATATGCCCATGCCACATACCATCTAATAAATTTCCTCTATCAACAAAAGTTATTCTTGCATTACCACATACCTTTTCTTCTATTTCCTTCAATGGTTTTAGCTTATGTCGCACTCCATCCTTTATCAGGGAATAGGTATTCGCATGACCATCATGTACAACACATCTGTCAAACTGCTAAGGTCTACCCAATAACATATGACATGCATCCATAGATATGATATCACATAGTACCTCATCATGGTACCTGCCGATCTTGAACTTTACTAGGCACTATTCACTGACCATGACCTTGTGGTCATCCTGCACCTAGGCAACCCAATATGGATGTGGATGTTTCTGCCTCTTGAGCTTCAACTTTGTCACCATCTCTTCTGACACCAAATTATCAGTACTATCACTATCAATAATCACATCACAACACTTACCCTCACACTTACACCTAGTGCGAAACAGGCTCTTCCTTTGCTTGGGTTCATTCTCACCACTCAGCAGGACTTTTTTGTTGATCAGTGTTTCTCCTATTTCAGCATCTTCAGAATTTGATGATCTAGCATCTTCATCTACATGTGCAACTCTGGCCTGGTCTTCGTTTCTCATGTCTGTCCTTCCTTGGAATTAAGGACATTCAAATGCCCTATGACCTTCTTCTCCATAGTGAAAACATGTTCCATGAAAGCCTCCTCTTCCAGATCCTTGTCCTCTTCCTCTTCCTCTCTTATCTCTATTATTCTGATCATGAAAATGATTGAAATTATCTCCTCTTTGATTCTAACTATTACTGGCCTCATCCTACTTTTTTGGATCTTCATTTTGGTCTCCGTATGACCATCCACCAGATCTTCCATCACGACCTCTTCGGCTTTGTCTGCTCTCAAACTTCTTGTTCAGCTTTTCCTCTACTTTTAGGGTAAACTGGTATGCATCTTCAATACTGCTCATTCGAACCAGATTCAGCTCCTCCTGAATGCTCGGCCTCAACCCATTAAGGTAACGAGAAAATTTCTCCTTATCAGCTTCTGCATGTCCTGTTCTGATGAAGATTTGATAGAACTCCTCTATATACTTCTGAATAGATCTTCCTGCTTGCTTCAAATTTTGCATTTTCCTCAGTAGGTCAAGCTCATAATCAACAAGGATGAACTGTCATTTCAATTTATCCACCATCTAATCTCATCTTGTGATTTTATCATTTCCTCTTCGATTTCACTCCAATTAAATCTCTTGCCACCAGATCTTCGCATGACCCTTCAGTCTGGCCTTTGCAAACTTGGCCCGATCAGGATCCTCGATATCTTCATACTCAAAATATTCTTCACATTCATTGATCCAGTCGATCAATTCCTCTAGGTTAATATTTCTAGAAAATGTCGAAACCTCAACCTTAGGTCTTTTCTCGATCTTTGAGATGGTTCAGAAAAGTCTTTCTTCTTCTTGATTCAAAACTTTGACTTCTCCTTCCTAATCATAATTTCCTTCTCCCTCGGCTTCATCCTCGCTTTCATCTCTGACATTAAGATTCATTCCTCTATGAATATCCTCTTGCAATGCTCGCACTTGTCTCTGCAGTTCCCTAACCTCAGGTGTTACAACACCAGCTCTTCCACCACATTCCCTTCGTGGAGGTATTTTCACGCTTCTCGCTGAAACCCTAACCACGGTCCTAGTGCAAATTGCCTCACAGTCGGTGATTTGTTTACACAGAAATCCTAACCCACAATCCTAGTACAAATTGTCTCACAGTCGGTGATTTGTTTACACAGAAACCCTAATCCACGGTCCCGGTGCAAACTACCTCATAATTAGCGATATCTTTACACACTCAGGAACTCTTGCTTTGATACCACTTAATAAAAGGTGCTCCCCTTAATACCACAAACACATAACAGAAACAAAGAAACAACAACAATATGCAAGAACAGAAAATGGGCTTCTTATTATCTCCACAAATGTGGAATTACAAACTTTCAGAATTACAATATGCAAAGCCACATGGGCATTTCCCTTACAATATTCTGTAGGACAAAGCCTTGAATCAATACCCAGATCTGCTACCCATAACTGTCCCGAACTGCTTAAGACAACACTACGAGCCTTCCTTATATAGGCAATTTCCACCGCCCAAAAAGGTTCTAGAAATTTAGCCTTTTAGGACCGACCAAACTTAGAATTATTTTATTTTCACAATTTTTACAATAGGGTCGACTCAAAAGAAATACAAAATATGCTTTTAGGTAGCCCAACTTCCAGAGGCCATAACTTTTTAACCATAGCTCCATTTTTCTATTGTAACCACTTTTCAGAAATGCCATGACGAGATCTATAGTTCTTGACACTAGCTAACACTAGTCAGTCGGGGGTCGATTGTGATCCGGAGCCTCTAAGACCTTCAAAATTGACCTGAAAGATTTCATATCTAAAAACCTCAATAACTTCACCAATACAGATGATGTGGCAATGAAACTCAACTGGTAGGCTAAAATGACTGAAATGAATCCCCAACTATGAAATCAGAACATTTCAAGATCATATGACAAACTTACTAAAAATAGTAAGTTTCCATAAATAGCAGCTTTGCACAAGATAACTTTTATTGAAAAGCAACATAAATATCTTTGGGTGATGCAAGATTGCTCTTACACCCAGGATGCTCCTACATCAGACACCTGGGGTAATTTGAGAAGTGACCCTGTCACGACTCAGGTGTACAGAGGAAAACCAAGATGGTTAACCTCCTCCTTTGTTAGCCATGATGAATCTTCAATAGGTCGTCCTTTCCATTTGACCAAATACTCTTCATATGTCTTGTTGCTTGTGCTTCTACCAACACGACTATCCAGTATGTCTTCAATCTCCTTGTCGAAATACTCCACTATGTTGTTGTAACCTCATCTTCAACACCTCCTTCATGATACTCTGTTAGATCTGAAACATTAAATACTAGTGAAATATTCAGCTCAATAGGCAACTCGACCTCATATGCATTTCCTGAATCATGCTTCTTCAATATCTTACATGGCCCAAACTTCTTCATTTTCAACTTGTTATATGTACCAACCGAAAATCGCTCCTTCCGCAAATGAACTATGACTTCATCTCCAACCTGAAACTCCTTATGGCTTATTTTCTCATCTGCCTTAGCCTTATACTATGCATTCATCTTGGTAATATAATTCCTCACCTCCTCATGGATGTTCTTCAAATGTTCTACAAAATTCTCAACTTCAGCACTACTTATTTCTCCTTTATCTATCTTTCTCAACTCATATGCATTTTTGGGACTACTCTCATATACAATCTGGAATGGTGATTTATCAGTGCTCCTATTGACAGAATTATTGTATGCAAATTCTACCTATGGTAAAATTAAATCTCATCTTTTTGGCTTATCTCCAACCAAACATCTCAGCAAATTTCTCAAACTCCTATTCACCACCTCTGTCTGTCCATTAGTCTATGGATGATGTGATGAATTAAACTTCAAATTTGTCTTCACCTCTTCACTTTTTGCTAGTGTCATTCTGTGTGCTACCTTATTTGGCAAACTGGCTCCTAGAATCAAGTCCATCTAATGACTGATCTTTCTTACTGGTGGTAATCCATCAGGCACATTATCAAATACAATCTCCTGAAACTCATTCAATAATTCTGTAACTTCTATAGGTACATCTTCTACTTCCTCTTTCCCAGCCTTTGGAATTAAGGTAAAACACATATGCTCATGCCACATACCATCTAAGAAATTTTCTCTATCAACAAAATTTATTCTTGCATTACCACATACCTTTTCTTCTATTTCCTTCAATGGTTTTAGTTTATGTCGCACTCCATCCTTTATCAGGGAATAGGTATTCGTATGACCATCATGTACAACACATCTGTCAAACTATCAAGGTCTACCCAACAACATATGACATGCATCCATAGATATGATATCACATATTACCTCATCATGGTACCCACTAATCATGAACTTTACTAGGCACTGTTCACTGACCATGACCTTGTGGTCATCCTGCACCCAGGCAACCTGATATGGATGTGGATGTTTCTGCCTTTTGAGCTTCAACTTTGTCACCATCTCTTCTGACACTAAATTATCAATATTGTCACTATCAATAATCACATCACAACACTTACCCTCACACTTGCACCTGGTGTGAAATAGGCTCCTGCTTTGCTCAGGTTCATTCTCACCACTCAGCAGGACTCTTCTGTTGATCAATGGTTCTCCTTTTTTAGCATCTTCACAATTTGACGATCTAGCATCTTCATCTACATGTGCAACTCTGGCCTAGCCTTCGTTTCTCCTATCTGTCCTTCCTTGGCGTTGAGGACATTCAAATGCCCTATGACCTTCTCTACAGTGAAAACATGTTCCACAGAAGCCTCCTCTTCCAGATCCTTGTCCTCTTCCTCTTCCTCTCTTATCTCTATTATTCTGATAATGGAAACGATTGAAATTATCTCCTCTTTGAATCTTACTGTTACTGGTCTCATCCTACTTTTTTGGATCTTCATTTTGATCTCCATATGACCATCCACCAGATCTTCCATCATGACCTCTTCTGCTTTGTTTGCTCTCAAAATTCTTGTTCAACTTTTCCTTTACTTTTAGGGCAAACTGGTATGCTTCTTCAATACTGCTCATTCGAACTAAATTCAACTCCTCTTGAATGCTCGGCCTCAACCCATTAAGGTAATGGGAAACTTTCTCCTTATCAGCTTCCACATGTCCTGTTATGATGAGGATTCGATAGAACTCCTCTGTATACTCCTGAACAGATCTTCTTGCTTGCTTCAAACTTTGCATTTTCCTTAGTAGGTCAAGCTCATAATGAACAAGGATGAACTGTTGCTTCAATTTATCCATCATCTGATTCCATCTTATGATTTTATCATTTCCTCTTCGATTTCACTTCAATTGAATCTCTTGCCACTAGATCTTCACATGACCCTTCAGTCTGGCCTTCACAAACTTGGCCCGATCAGGATCCTTAATATCTTCATACTCAAAATATTCTTCACATTCATTGATCCAGTCGATCAATTCCTCTGGGTTAAGATTTCCAGAAAATGTTGAAACCTCAATCTTAGGTCTTTTCCCGATCTTTGAGATGGCTCGAAAAAGTCTTTCTTCTTCTTGATTCAAAACTTTGACTTCTCCTTCCTGATCATAATTTCCTTCTCCCTCGGCTTCATCCTCGCTTTTGTCTCTGACATTAAGATTCATTCCTCTTGCAATGCTCGCACTTGTCTCTGCAGTTCCCTAACTGCAGGTGTTACAACACAAGCTCTTCTAACACATTCCCTTCGTGGAGGCATTTTCATGCTTCTCGTTGAAACCCTAACCACGGTTCTGGTGCAAACTACCTCACAATCGGCAATTTGTTTACACAGAAACTCTAACCCACAATCCTAGTGCAAACTGCCTCACAGTCAGCAATCTGTTTACACAAAAATCCTAACCCACGATCCTAATGCAAACTACCTCACAATTGGTGATTTGTTTACACACTCAGGAACTCCTGCTTTGATACCATTTGATGAAGGGTGCTCCCCTTAATACCACAAACACATAACAGAAATAGAGAAACAACAACAATATGTAAGAACAGAAAATGTGCTTCTTATTATTTTCACAAATGTGGAATTACAAACTTTCCGAATTACAATATGCAAAGCCACATGGGCATTTCCCTTACAATATTTTGTAGGACAAAGCCTTGAATCAATACTAAGATCTACTACCCAGAACTGTCCCGAACTGCTTAAGACAACACTATGGGCCTTCCTTATATAGGCAATTTCCACCGCCCGAAAAGGTTCCAGAAATTTAGCCTTTTAAGGCCGACCAAACTTAAAATTATTTTATTTTCACAATTTTTACAATAGGGTCGACTCAAAAAAAATACAAAATATGCTTTTAGGTAGCCCAACTTCCATAAGCCATAACTTTTTAACCGTAGCTTCATTTTTCTATTGTAACCACTTTTTCAGAAACGCCATGATGAGATCTATAGTGCCTGACACTAGCTAGTGCTAGTCAATCAGGGGTCGATCGCGATTCGTAGCCTCTAAGACCTTCAAAATTGACTTGAAAGATTTTGTACCCAAAAACCTCAATAACTTCACCAATACAGATGATGTGGCAATGAAACTCAACTGGTAGGCTGAAATGACTGAGATGAACCTCCAACTGTGAAATCAAAACATTCTGAGATCATATGACCAACTTACTAAAAGTAGTAAGTTTCCATAAATAGCAGCTCTGCACAAGATAACCCTTATTGAAAAGCAACAAAAATATTTTTGGGTGATGCAAGATTGCTCTTACACCCAGGATGCTCCTGCATCAATATTTATCCCGGTCTAGATGTCATTACCTTTACAACCACTTCCTCAGTTTCTCTGTTTATCTCTTCATAATTTCCTCTCATTATCAGAATTGTCCTTCTTTTCCTTCTCAAATGTGTGCCAAGGTTCTTCATGATTTCTCCGAAGTGGTCTTCATCCTTAATCTCACAAAGCTTCCTCACATATCTTTCTCTTATGCCTTTGTCTTCTTCTATTGCTCTCTTTTTCCTATTTACCAACTTCTCATATAAATTATCTGGAATCTTGCCTTTTACGTCTTCAAACATTTTTTCAGCAAGAATCATGTTTCTGACAACTGCATTTTCAAGATTGAGCTTCTCAAATTTGTTGTACATTTCATAATACTTGTTCAATTTGGTGAAATCTCATTCATTTATGATTAAATGGTTCACTTTGTCAATCTTGGGCTTCCACTACTTCTTTTTGTCGTTGCATGTCTCTTCATCTGCTTGTGGTTCAACTAGAGTCCTTATTCTTTGTACTAGAGAAAAGATGGTTTTCTGTCTCTTGCCTAGTCTACTTGCCATCTCTTTAACTCTCTTAGTCGGTGTAGTAGATGTGGATCTAGTAGACTTTCTCACTGTTGGCACATCCAATTCTACAATATCTTCCTCAATATCCTAAATATCTTCAATAGTGGCTACATGGGTTGTCAAAGGTGGAACTGAAAACACTTCCTTTTGTCCAATATCCCTAATAGATGCTACTATCTTCTTTGCAATGTTAAATTCATTCTCGGCCATGCATGTATCCTTTAAGATCTTCTTTATAGTGATATCTACTCTTTTCTTTGCCAATATATGCACTTGTGACTATTGTGTTGTACTGAAATTTTCTTCATATGTTCCAAATCTAGAACTCTTGGCATCCAAACTACTTTTACGTATCATGTTTACATAACCTTCAACTTCTTCTTTAGATACCTCATACTCAAGAGGATTTACAAACTCTATCCTTGTCTCTACTGTTTCAATGAAAGTAAAATTAGTGTCCACTAAGAAACATATCTCACCCTTATATTTCTCAACAATAGATGGTGGAATTCTTGATCTTCTTCTCATTTCATTTTGAAAGGTGTTTATGACAAGGGTAGCACTCTCATTCACTTTATCAATGAGATGTCTTAAGTATACCTTGTTAATCATGTCCATTGAATTTCTACCATCATTCCAATCAGTTCCTATGGTGTAAGGGAATCTTCTTAAAAGATGGAAAAATGTGTAAGTGATCAAGGATGAGAATCTAAATTGTGAATTCTTAGTCTTCTTGATCTTTTCAAGATTTTCAATTAGTTGAATTCTCATAATATCACACATATCTACTTCCACTATATCAATACACATAAGGTAGGCTTCTTGTACCATGCATGCTGCCATGTCATCTTCCCTAGAACTTGCACAGAATTTTGAAGTTAAAATCTTACATACATATCTTACATCATCTTGTTCAATCATGCTTATAACTATTCCTCTTACATTGTATGAAGACTTGGTGTTGTCCAACACTATTTTCTTAACATTTTTCTCATTTAAAGGAATTGCTCCTATCTTAGATAATCATGTAACCTCATGTATAAGATCTGTTGTAATGTCTATAACTCTATCATCTAACCAAAAATTTCTATTATGAATTCTACTCAAAATGATTTCGGTCCATTCGTCATTCTGAAACTCATAGTGTATTGTGTACTTAATGATATCCATTTGACCTAAATGTTCAAATCCTTCTTTGTAGGTCATGTCTTGTTTGTAAATCTTATTGTACTCCATGGCTAAGCTACCATCTCCTACTGTCTCAAACTTGCATTTTAGATATCCTTTTACATCTTCCAAATGTAAAACTCCATCTGGGATGTTTGATAAATCCAAACTAGGGTCTTCCTCTAAGGGTTCTATTGATTCCTTCTTTATCTTAGGTCTAGCCATGTCTCTGATGTTGTGAACTAGTGATGCATCCATGATTCTATCAAAATGTAACTACTTTGATAATGAATACTATATTGCATAAAAATGACATAAAAGAACAAACTTAAATAAACTAAGTCTATTCCTACATATTCATGCAAACCTCAAAATATGGAAGAAGACATGTATATATGAAGAAATGAAATAACAAATAAGATTAAGCTATTTCAACATAATGCAAACATCCCAAAAAAAAGACTAAGTTGATGATTTTGGTTGTTGAGGGTATGTGGTTGCTCACAAATCCTGCAGCGTGACAATGCATGAAAAAGGCTTGTTGAATGAGGAGAAAAGCTCTCAATTTATAGGAATTTGAGGGAAATAGATGGTTGAGATTGAAAGTTGGATGAAGGGCTAGGATTATTCAAGATCAATGAGGTGGCCATGAGGTGAAGGTCAAGTAGATGCCATGTAGATTAGGGTTTGACCATTCAAAGGGGGAAAGATTCTCACACATGTGTGAAAAATCTTTGAAAGTGACATGTCCATGACAAAGTGTAATAAGGTGTAAGAGAGTGTAAGAGAGCCAAAGTGTGTGAGCAACTTTAGAATCAGAAAGTGATGGCTCAATGACAAAGGTTAAGGGTTGTAAGAGGATGGGAGAACCAAGGTTGCTCACACATGTGTGAGCAACTTTGTAAAATGACATGTCAATGACATGGGTCAAAAGGTGGAAGAGAAGGGGAGAACCAATATATTGGAAAGTGACATGTCAATGACATGTGGGAGACAAGTGTGTAAGGGTTTGTAAGAGTGTGTAAGAGTCATATGTTACTAAAGTCACATATGACCTGGGTTTGGATTAGGATTTCTTAATCCATAGATTAAGGTTGTGCAAATGATTAGGATGAGATTAGGTGGGAGATTAAGATTAATTAGTGAGAAAGTGGGTTGACTTGGGTTAAGTTAGGGAAGTGAGGTTAGGTGAGGGTTAAAGTTAGAAGCCATGTGCTCAAATAGAATTAAATTCAATATTTAATTCCAAGTGGGATAAGAAGGGATTAATTAAGTAAACAAGATCATTTACTTAATTAAATGGAGGATTAGGATGAGGGGAAATGTGATAGAATTAAATAAATATAAATTTTTTTAATCAAGGATAAGGGATAAAGAGGAGTGTAACTAAATAAATGTAAATTTATTTAATTAAGGTAGAATAAGGCTAAAATTAAATAAATGATAAATATCTATTTAATTGGCTAGGATAAGGGTAATTGTTAGGACAATTTTAGGTGTCTACAAATACTTAGTTAAATACCTTGGAGTCGCAATTTAGGGCTTTGCGTAGATCTAACGAAGAATCTATCTCCAAATCTTGCAAACTACTTTCAAACTCCACTGGCTAGCTCTCTATATCTCTTGTAAACACTTGAATGATCAACTAATGTCAACAATCTGCTTTTATCCTTCAAATCTTTCAAGATATTGTCATCGCATTAATTTCTTAAGTGCATTCATGCCAAAAGTTGTTCCTGGTTACTTGCAAGACTTCATTATTTTCGTGTAATCGCATACATATTCATAAATTTATGTGCTCTTAACCATAGCTTCCTTATATCATATACTAGCTCATATTAACTTCACAAGGCTTAATTTAACTTACTCTAAATTCTATATTATTCTGATGCTTATTCTAATACATAGTTCATGAAATTGATGCTTAATTGCTTTGAGATGAATTAGGAAATAATTCACACTTATTCTCAAATACTTCACCTATCTGATTTCCTGGTATACTGAGTGTGCTCGCTTGATCTGTAGCTTTAACAAATTCAATTTCCTCCAAGTTATTGCAACTTTCTTTCTGACTATTGTTGGAGTTCACATTTCTCTTGGTATAGTTTGCATTTCTTCTCGGATTAGGATTTCTCATGTTGTTCATTTTGCAATACCTCGCTATGTGATCAATGTTATTGCATATCTAAAAAATTATTCCATTGTTTCCATATCTCGGTCCTGACTAACTGATTTGTGATCTACAATTTCTGGCAATGTGTCCAAATTTGTTGCATTTATAACACATAACTCCATTTCTTTTGTTCATTTCTCCAATAGGTCTCTTATCTGCTGGGTTAGTATTTATAACATTCTACTATTACCATTATCATTAGATCTAGGTTTCTTACAATCAATAGCTCTATGTCCAAAACCATGAAAATTATAACAATAACCAGAAATAGGTTTGAACTACTTACATGTACAATCTCTTTTCATGTGTCCAAAAGAATTGCGTGAAAAACATCTACCTTTAAATTCTCTTCACATCTCTCTAGGTGACTCATCTTGCTTAGGTGGGTTAGATATATCTTCAGATTTGTTAGATTCATCTAGTTTCTTTTCATCTTTATTCTCAGGCTGTTCTGGATTTGGTTCTTTGCATTTTTCAATCTTCTTTGAGAATTTATCTTCAATGTATCCAAGACCAGTTTTATCATAAGAGGGTTTCTGATAAGAAATCTATTCATTAATATTTTCACTACTGGGATATAGTTTCTCAAGATGTTGTTTAGACCGAGTTAGTTATCCTTTCACAATTGTGTTGTATTTCATAAGTTCAGCATACTGCAATTTTGTAGTCTCAAGTTCAGATGTCACTTTGGTAAGTTTAGATCTCAGATCTATATTTTTAGATTTTAGATTTGACTCATCTTTGTTGTTATCATCTTTCAACTTAATTTTAGATCTACAATCTTTAGCTCATGTTTAAGGATCTCATTTTCTTTCTTCAGTTTTGAAACTTCATCACAATCCTTGATTTGACTTGTAGGTTCTTTCTTTGATTTCAGATCTTCTAACTTTTCTTTCAGTTTCTGAATGTAATCTTTTGCATTATCATATTTGTCTTTTAGTGTATCTCTTTCTTCAGTAAGAATATCAATCTATTCAAGAGCTTCATTAAGATTTTTCTACAATTGATCCATATCCATAGAGATCTTACTCAAGTTGTTAGGCTTTCTCCAAATAACTTTATTCTGAGTAACTAAGCTCTGATACCAATTGTTAGAAATAGGAAATATTGAGAGGGGGGGGGGGGGGGGGGGGGGGCTGACTCAACATTTCACAAACTTTTACTTTTTTCAAATTATGGATAGATGAAATTAACTTGTAGCTTGCATAAGAAACCAAACTAAGTAAACTGAATAACAAGCATAACAATAAAATGAATGAACTCATAACACCATGATTTTTCTTGAGGAAACCCTCACCAAGGGAAAACCCTGGTGGGGATGATACCCACAATTGATCCACTAATCAAAAGTATCTGGTTAAGGATGTTGACCCTGTTAGGAGTCTATTACATACATATAGTGTCTCTGGCCTAGTTAAAAGACTTTAGGCCTTATTAGAAGCCTCAACCCTGTTAGGAGTTACTATTACAAAACAAAGATGTATGCAAGATGATCTCACTGCCCAAACATCAAATATACAATGATAACTTTAGATAAAAGGTAAGATACAAAAACCTTTTACTACTATCGAATAACTTTATTATTCTGATCTATCTTTGTAGGATCTTCGCTCTGATATAAAATACTTGCTTATTTTCTTTCTTACAACTTACAGTTTCACATCATAGATATCATATATCAACTTCTTACAAATTCTTACTACTTCACATTACATTATTCTCACTTCTATACAAGTTATTACAAAATAACTTCCTATCGGCTTTACAATACATTATACTCTTCTCAAAACATAAATTCATTATATGTTGCCTTAGGTTTAACATCTAGGATGTCCTCCCTAATTAGTTAAGTCATTATTTTGATAAAAAAAATAATCCCTTAACTCAATATAATCATATTCTGACTATTTCTCTGTTATGGTTGGCTCAACACTATCTCTGTAAAACATCGATATCTTTTTTTGTACATTCCATACAGACTTGTGCTCTTAGATGTAGCTTTGATATACATAGAATGATCAATGTTCAAGTGCACATGCACTGAACCTACTTCTGTGAACATCTCTAATCAAAATTGTCTCTCTGAAGACTGGTAAACATTGTTATACTTAGATAATTTTCATGTGCGCTCATACATAACTTCTTCCTCTGATCATGTTGTCTCAATGCTGAGTATATGTTTCCATAATGACAACATTGTGATATCCTACTTAGCCAAATTGCCAACATAGACATCGTTGGAAATGGAGGAGATAGAGGTAAGATTCCCTCTATCGATGCTATTGTTGTTAGCCCTAATTTTCAGATGCTTGTGGTCATTTCTAGTGAGAAGTAAAGGCTTATGGATATGGTCATGTTCCTTGTGGTCCATGATGTATCCAAACTCCCTTCTCATGTTTTTTTAAATCAGTAGTTGATTAATGTCTAGAGTAAAAGACTAAGATTTCACTTTTCTTTTTGTAAAATCTTACAAAAGGGGTTATTCTTAATTCTCTTCCAAAACCCTACCAGTCAAAGGGAAGTTGCTAAAAACTAGTTTTGGAATATTAGTGCCTATTGCTTTAGAGTCATTTCTTGGTCTCCAGAGGTTATTCACAAAGATATTATGACACTTTTGTGCCCTAGGTGGCTCATTGTCTACAATACTCCCCCATTTTTGTGGAATTTTATTCCTAAAGCCTTGGAACTTATTGGTAATGTTATCATAATGGATAAGTTTGTAACTTTACTCCCACACACAGATGTGAGGGTTTTGATTTCCATTAACCCAGGATTGGATATCTCCAATGAAATTAAATTTGATATGGATTATGGCATGGTCATATGCCCTATTATTTTTCTTGGAGGTATTAATGTTTGTTTCCTATGTAGGAAAGAGGGCCACATGAGGCTCAATTGCCCCTTGATTAAGACCAAAATCAAGAATTCTACCCATAATACTTTGTATAAACCCTTAACCCCCTAGAATGACCACATTTTATTACATAAAGAAAGGGGCTCTAAGCCTCCGCAAGATGTTACCTTGCAAGCCATCTCTTCAAATACATTTGCAAACAAATCTTCAATAGAAAGGAATCTTGATGCTCTAAAGAAGCCATATGTGAGGCCAATGACCCTAAGGGGAAGAACTTAGCCCCTAATGAGAATAACAAAAGTAAAAACCTTCCCAATCTAGGAGATCTTCTGGATATCTCCACTTTGAAATTTAGGTTTTATGAAATGCCATCCCATCCTAAACATAGGGGTTGAGCACCCAATAACTTCCTTTGGAAAAACTAAGAAAAACCCTATTGTTAAGAGGAGGTCTAGAGTTCATTATAGAAATGGTCTTGAGACAAACAAGGCCCCAATTGTGGGTTTAGTTATTACCAAGGTCCATGGCTTATCACCTTCCCCCTAAGGAGAGAAATGGGTCCCTAGGCAGTGTGGCTCAAGATGCTGACAGAGACTTGGAGGAGCCTAGAGGTTAGGTTGACAATAGTTGTTCACCCAACAATGCCCTCATTGTCAATGATGAGGAAGAGGATATCCTTGATATCTTAAAATTAGCTTATATGAATCTGATGCTTGTCTATCTAATTTCATGTTGGTGGTTATACCTGATATCCCCCTCCCTTAGAACCCATCAAGACCCTGTTTGGTCTTCAAACCCCACTTCCCAAGACACAAGTTTTTGTGCTTAGGGTGAAGGAGATGGGATGATGGAGGATGGAGGGAAAGAGGATGTTGTTATTTTAGAGGTCCTGGAGGAAGGAGAAATTAAAGATTGAGCTATTATTCCATATAAGGGGATTGAAGAAGGTGTTAAATTGGTGGGGCCAAAAGACCATGATACCAATCGACATATTCCTGATAAGCATTCTACTAGAAAAAAGAGGGGGCATGTTGGTATAAGGTTGGAACTCCCTATTGAGGATGAGAAAAATATAGAGGTCAAATCTAAGAAGAAGAGAAGGAGATCCTTTAGGTATGTTTCCTATAAAAAAGATAGTAAAATCCCTAAGGAAAAGCTACCTAAATGTTACAAGAGCATAAGGCTCCAATGGACATCGGTTCCTAGACTATGATGGCACTCCATTTTTCATCTTGGAATGTTAGGGGTCTTGAATCCCCTAATAGGAAATACATTATTAAGAGATTTATGATGATGAATAAGAATATTGATATTCTAAGTAGTGCCATTGAAACATGGGTATAGAATACTAATAGTTCGAAAGCCTTGTTTAAGGTAGTTGGAGGCAAGAGAGATAAATACAATAGGAGATTAGAGACATAGCTCCACAAAAAATTAACATCAATCAAGGTTTGTCTTTAAAGTAACCCAACATATCTTGAGGCCAATGTAGTCCTAGCTCATGCCATAGATTCTTTCAGGAAGCTTCAAAGCATTAAAGTCTGAGGAGCTAAGGTTAGAGCTAGGTTGAATTGGATTGATAAAGGAGACAAAGGGACCAAATTCTTCCTTCAAATGCTCAAATCTAAGGAGGCCAAAGATAGAATTGAATATTTGGTAGAATATGGAAATATAATTGCATGTCAAGAAGACATTTTGAAGGCCTTTTCCTATTTTTAAAAGAATCTTTTTGCATCAAAATATGATGGGATTAATATGGAGAGGGCTAGAGACCAAATCAAAAACATTATTCCCAATAGAATTAGCAAAGTGGATGTTGAATATTTGGATAGACTGATAATAGTGGAAGAACTCAATAAAGTCATCCTAGCTATGAATAATGACAGGGATCCAGGTCCATATGGGCTCCCAATAGAATTATACAAGAGAAACATCAGCCAGATTAGTGAGGATCTCTAACAGGTGTATGCTAAAGCAATAGACCAAAAATCTCTAGGATTTGAGATCAATTGTGGACTCATTATGCTGATTCCCAAGGAAGGGGATAAGACTCTTATAAAAAATTGGAGACCAATAATACTATTGAATGTCTCTTATAAGATCTTGGCTAAGATTTTGGCCAAAAGGCTAGAGAACATTCTCCCACAAGTGATTAACCCCACACAAACTAGTTTTGTTAAAGGAAGGTTCATTCTTGAAAATTTAATCACATGCTAGGAAATCATGAATTGAGAAAAGGACTCTAACCAGAAAGTATATATGATATTACTAGATTATGAAAAAGCATATGACAAGATTGAATGGAGGCTCATTTTCATGATGCTAGAGAGCCCAGGCTTCCCCAAATTGTTTTATCAAATGACTCAAACATTAATGAACAATGCCAAAGCATGGGTGGGAGTAAATGGTAATAGGTATGAACTATTTGACCTCTCTAGATCCATAAGGTAGGGCTTCCCTTTAACACCTTCTCTGTTTGTAATATTTGTATATGCTATGTATTACTTATCAAGGGATAAGTCAATTTATCCTAGAGTTAGAGGGGTCAGAATTCCTAATGAGGATGACCTAACCAATATGCAATTTGTAGATGATATTCATATTTTAATGGACTTAGTATAAAATAATGTAAAAGTGTTGATGCAAAAATTGGAGTTATTTTGTGCTATCTTTGGAAGTAAAGTCTCACTTCTCAAGTCCATTATGTTGGGTTGGGAGGAGTACCCTCCAGTCTAGTGTGATAAACTATCCCTAGCCTATAGAGGACCTAACCACCAAGTTAGATAATTGGACATTCCCTTCTTCATCTTCCTAGACTTGGAGGAAATGTGGGAGTGGATCAAAGGGAAGACTGTCAAGAAACTTGGTAAATGGAATAGTCATTTCCTCTCCTTGGTTGGTAGAATTTAGGATGCTCAAAACATTATGTCTTCTTACATTGTATATTATGCATCCTCATGGATTTTCAATTATCATTAATTCAACTTAATTTAGAAGAAAATAAGAGATTTCTTTTGGATAGATGGTAAAGGGCAAAGCAAGAGGCATACAATGATGTGGAAATGGTGTTCTATAAGTAAAAGCATAGGGGTGTTGGGCCTTAAAGACCTGAGAACTCAACGGATAGCCTTGACTGTTAAGTGGATTTTCAATGCTACTCATGGGGAGAAGACTTGTAAGGTCCTTGTTAGGCACAACATCTCTAGAGTTGTACCTAGTAAAGGGCCCTCTTGAAAAGGGTTGCACCTAGATGATATCTTGTCTAGTAACTTCCAAGTTAAAGCTTCAACTCAAACAATCTTTTATCAACAAAATTACAAGTTACAACCTAATTCCCATAACCTTTGTGCAAGCATAACAATAGCCATGAAAAGAGTAATTGTACCTTGTTGATTGATCATACCAAGAGTGTGAAGAATTAGTGAATCTAAAAGTACTTCTTCTCCTTTCATTATTGATGCCTTTGGATTGTCTTTTATCAACAACATTATTTTTGGATTTCTTCTTGTCTTCAACTTTAGGAGGGGGGAGGGGGGGGGTGGGTGGCAGCATGATGACTGAGATCTACTTTCTTCCTTAGAGTTTTCTTAATTATGAACTTCTTTCCACCTATAGCAGAAAACACCGTCTCAGGTTTAGACTCATTTTGAGCTATAGAGCTCCATCATATCTCATACACTAAGCTAGTAGGATACTTGGAGTGCCTTTGTCTTTTCAACATTTTATCTAACATATTATTGCTGATATCAAACTTTTGAAAATTTCTAAACTGAGATTTATACCTCTTAACTTCCTTTTTCAAAGAGACTACTTCTACCTCAAGTTTAAGACACTCAATATTTTTAACCTCCAAATAAAATCTTGTTACATCTTGTATTCTTTTATGTTCTTCAATTTCAGTTTTCAAACTTACAATCATGGTATCTTTCATAATTTGTTCCTTTAAAGATAAGTTATCATTTAAACTTCTTAAAGAAAAAACCTCATTTTCTAATTTTTTCACACCTCTTCCTTGTCTTTTAGTTTGACTTCTATTTCTTCTTCTACCTTTTTTTCTTTCTAAAACTTGACTCTTTAAAAAATCAACAGTCTTTTTAGATTCATCATAATTTTGTACTACAACTTTATTAACCTTGATGCTTTCTTGTAGACATACCTTGACATCCTAATTTTCTCTTTTTAGATCCTTGATCACATTTAGGGAAGAAATAAGTTCTTCTTCAATATCAACCACTCCTTCATCAATTTTCAAATCGGTCTGATACTCATTAACCATATCTGCATTACATTCTTTATAATCTAGTATGTTAAAACTAACATCACCATCTTGCACATCAGACAACCCTTTCTCTTTAGAAAAATATTTCATCTTATTGTTCCTACTCTTTGTACCCATGGTATTCCTTCTACCAAGATCAACCCAAGTCAATTAGACTTTTGAAAGAGAACCTTACTCTGATACCACTTGTTGGAATACTAGGATCACTAAGGGGGGTGGATCATTGATCTATATAAATAAGAATATTCTTAATCAATTAATAACTTTAACTTGATGTGATTAATATTTGTAGGATATCACTAGATAAAATCAACAACAACAAATAGGAAAGAGATCCAAAAACATAAGTATTACATCATGACATAAGGTTTATAGTGGAAAACCCATAAGGGTAAATTTTTTTTGTATATATATATATATATATATATATATATATATATATATATATATATATATATATATATATATATATATATATATATATATATATATATATATATATATATATATATATATATATATATATATACACTTAGGCCTTACTAGCTAAAATTCAAAGCACCAACCCCTTACAAGCTTTAGGAACACACACCCCAAGGTGCACCAACCCCTTACAAATTTAGAGCACCAACTCTAGGAGCACCAACCCACGCACCAAAATCATAGAAGAAAAACTAGTTCAGAGGTTTACTTTGTTTCTATACATATCACTTGATACAAATCATTCAATAATATAATGATAAACAAGATAACTTCAATCTATACCCTCAACACTGCAAACTCAGTGTTACCACTCTTCCTCTCATCAAAGCCAATCAATGATAAACATTGCAATAGATGTTCTCAAAAATATACTTGTATAAACAACTTACAATACCTCTGCATCAAACATTCCATTCAACAACATGCATACTTAATGTTGCCTCCGTACACCTCATTTGTAATGCTAATGTGCTACTATTAGGTCTATAATCGCATCGCCAATATTTTGCATCCTCAAACAAACTTTCAACCACAATCCTCATCAATTTTTTCTCTATAGAATCCCCTATTCATAGTGTTGCACTATTTATTTTTATCGATCAATCACCTCCCCTACATCCACGATCACATTTTCACCTTATCTATCATGAAGTTAGAGAAGTTTAACTATCCAAGAACTAAAATGATAATGACCCAATTATCTTTTCTATACATTATGTCTTCTTAATTGAATATTCTCATTCATCGCATGTGGTAGATGATTCATTATGATTTAAATAGAAACTGTATTTTTTTAAATAACTATTGTTTTATAATTCACTATTATTTGTTTAGTTTCTATCATGTTTACTTTCTTGTCGCCAAAATGACATGAATAGTGTAATCACCTGAAAATGGACAAAGACAATTAAGTACTAAATCAAGGAAAATCAAAGAAAATAAAGGACAAGATCAAAGCAATTGAATTGAATCAAACAATTAGCCAATCAAAATTAAAATCAAGCTTTAATTCAAGGTAAATCAAAATTGAGAGCATTTTAATCAAGTGAAATCAAATCAAAGGGCAATTAATTCTATTAATTGTATAGTTTTGAATTAAATCAAATTCAACCCATTCAAGGGGTACATGGCTAAATAAATGAATTAAAATCAATTAATAAATCCTAATTTCTCTCAACAACCCAAAAGGGGAGGAAATTCAATTAACCAATAGGATTTAAGAAAATGCATTCACATGGATCAAGCCAAATTCAATCTCAATCACTCAAAGTGAAAGAGCATCTTGTCCATTCATCTTGTCTACTTGTCCCAAGCTTTGAGGACATAAGTTTTGCATTGTCTTCAAAGGGTGGAACCAAAGACTCAACTCACACTTAATCATGATCAACACAACTACACCCCCTACCCTTGCATAAATCTATAAAAGGAAGACCAAAATCAATCATAATTTATAACCACACATCTGAGAATTACATAGAACCTCTTGCATTTTATAGCTAGAAAGGCAAATTAAGGCAGATTAGTTGTATTTCAGTTGGAATTGAACAATTTATCTTGTTTATCATTATCATTTCTCTTTCTAGGACTGTCATTAATGGTAGCTTGCTGAGAGCTTCACATTAACACTCTTAGATAAAGAGCCATAGGATGCTTAATTGTGCTTTATTTTCTAAATAGAGTATTAATTATGGTTTATTTAGTCTCTATTTGATTTATTGTATGATACTAATTCTATGAAAGTACATTTCCTTGTACACAAAATGGCGCCCGCCGTGGGGTAGAATGCTGCACTTTTCTAATCTCTCAAAATTTTTCATTTTTGTCAAATTTTTGTTTAACGCTCAGGTTTTTTAGGAAACAAATGTTTTGACAGCTCAAACAACGCTTCTGCACAGTTAAATAGTTCTTCTGAGCATTGTTTTAGTGCTTTCACAATGAAGTTGTGCACCTTTACATCGATCAACAACACTCTCAAATCTTTCTATTCTCTATCTTATCTTCTCACAATGCTTTTTCCCTGACTATTGAGCACTTATGCACATTTACTTAGCACTTTTACTTGATTTTTACCACCTTTGATAAATTTTGCAGTGCTTTTACTAGTTATTTCTGTGCTTTTGAGTAGACTGTCAAACTTCAAATAACACTTTTAATTAGATTAACAATGCTTTTAAGCAGTTAAATAGCACTTTTAAGCATTACAACAACGCTTTTGCATAAACTGTAAATTTTCATTATCTGACTATGATAAAATGATTTTCATGACCCTGTAGGATGTCTGACCACAGAAAAGCGAAAAACCAGAGAGAAGATTCAACCAAGGAGGCAAGGCTTTGACCAAGAAAATCAAGAAGGAGAACTTTGTTCACATCAAATCAGTTCTTGAGGATTCACAAGAGGAAAATCAGGTTTATGAGAACTATCTTAAAGTTGTAGAAGCATATAAAACTAAGTTTGTCTCACTTAATTGGATTTTCTCACCTTAATTCAAGTTTTTCTTAAAATTTGCAAATAAGGCCTTAGATTCAATTCAATCTTTACTTCTTCAATTTCATTTTTGGTTTCCTTCATTGTGGCTATTTTTGTTAACTAACTTTGTTGGAGGAAAAGCACATTGGAAAGGAATGATAGCCAAGGTAAGCTTAAAATGGAAAAAATCACACAAAAATGCCCCTAGCCTTTGCTAGCTACAAGGAAAGGTAAGCCCCAAACTAGTGAATTTTTCCCTTAAATTATGGCATTTGATGCTTTTGAGAATCTAGTAATTACAAAATAGCCTATCTTTGTTTGGAAAGTTTAGCATTTAGGACTATTCTCTTCACTTCTTCTAGTGAATCAAAATGCCAAAGGTGTTGAACTTTTTAATAAAGAAGAAAGGTTGAGGAAACCAAGCACATAAAATCAAAGCCCCTTGTTTGGAGAAGAGATTAGAAATACTCAAATCTCTCTAGTTAGTGGGCTAGTAATTGACCCTTGTTTATTGTGTTTGGGAAATTAAGAAAAAGTTAGGGATATGCTCTTCACCTTTTGGTGAATCAAATTCCCAAAAACTAGTTTTCAACTCCATTTCCTTGCTTTCCACGAACATGTTAGAACATTAGTGGGCTCGCCTCTCGAGAATTTTCCTTAACGAGGTCAGTGAGAGGGATAGCCCAAAGTGGGATACACTTTCTTTTTCCGCAAGATTCCAACCCACTATAAAATAAAATGCATACATCCTTAATGGGGTGTGTGACAAAAAGATACTAAATTTTTGAGCTTCCTCGAGTAGTCCTTCGGGATTGTGCAAAACTTTGATATACCGATGGTGGGAAGCCTCTTAATATACTTGGAGGATGAAAGTTTAGGATCCATTTTGAATGGAATCTATATTAAATCCTGGATAAATTAGCAAGCCTACCTCATTAGAGCCTTTTTAAAAAGCCAAATTTGACCTTAGGTAGATTGCTTGGAAGAATTTCTTGTGATAATTGATAAAATTATTGTATTGTGCTTGAAGGTCTTTGATTAGAAAAAGAAAAAATCCATTAATATCCAAAAATCAATTAACAATAACGATTCAAAAGAATATTCTATTCACAAGAATTCAAGAAATTTAAAAAGAAATGGAAACATTATCCAACCAATTCTCACGAAGAACATTGTTTCCTTATCTCTATGAGCCTAATATTACGTCCACGTCTACATATTCTTCAAACAAAAGGGCTATTACAAAATCTCACATTGAGTATATCTTTGATAAAAAAGAATATCATGAAAACCCTATATTTGATCAAGAATATCCTAATGATAAACCAATATTTGATGAAGAACCTATTTCAAAATATAAAGAGAATCTCATCTTTGATCAATGAAATCAAAGAGGAATTAGTCCCATCTCAACAATATTCATCATATGAAAATTCTTTGAGAAACAAAAATACATCCACATATCCTTGGGATAGATCATTTACTCCTTTGGGACAATCTTATGAATTAGCTTTGGAAAAACTTCTTGAAAATGATCTCATCATGTTGCCTCAAATCACTTCATATGGTTTTACTTTTTGAGTAAATATTGTGCATATCATAGACATAATGAGCATGAAACTTCATATTGCATGGAGTTGAAACATAAAATCCAAAATCTCATTGATGATGACATAATTGAAATTGAAAATCCTAATGACTCTTTTAATGAAGATACTACTCTCAAGCAAGATCAAACTTATGAACACATGTCTAGTAGTGGTCCTCTTATAGCTTTCACCTATTCCACCATTCCTCCATTTCATATAGAAGCAAAGCTATCCAATATTCCTCCATCAAACAAAGATCCAGATAGTTTTCATAATGGCTATGTATACCCTCAAGGACTACCTCTAAAAGAGATCCAAGCTAACCTACATCTTGCTGCAAACTTCTTTCATGCTTCAAAGGTTATATATTCCAAGCCTTCATGTGCTACAATTCCTATTGTACCTATTTCAAATGAACATCCATCATCTCTTGAAGAATCCCGCATGCGGATTGTAACGCCTCGCCAGGGAACCCAAGAGATTTGTAATTTGTTTTGGTTGTTGGTTTAATGTGAGTAAATGGTAATTACTTCTGCACTATTGTGTAGCTTGTATGTTAACTTTACAAAAACAAAATGTTCACCAAACTTAGTAGCATGTTATAGGTTAATTTCTCCTGGGTTCCCTGGCGGGGCGTTACATTTGGTATCAGAGCCAGGTTTCTACATTGGGAACTCTGGGTATGTACGCCTATTAGGTATTGTGTAGTTTAAACTTGAAACTAAACATAGACATAAAACATTTTGCTTTCAGACCATTGCTTTATGATTATGTTTTCTTTTGTTTTTGTTTCAAGTTATGATTGTGTTTCATTTTTAGTAAATGCTTCGGGTTTGGGGGATATATATATCCTTATCTATTTGTAGGCTTCCAGGAGTAAGCCTAATCCTAGGGGGGGTGGATGTAGTACCCACCCCTAGTTCAATTTTATAAATGTTATGATTATTTTAGGATGATAGATTATATGTTAGGAGATCATTGATGCTTATGATTTTACTAACCCCATACTTGCATGTGTATGGTCGATGTGTTTATTTTATATTTTTGTTTGACGTGCCTGATGTGGTTGAGGGACGGAGTTGTAGTTGCTTGCAAGATCCACACGATCGACCGATCCCCGCCATTATCTGTTATATATTATTGTATGTACATGCTTCGTCTTGTGATGACAGGTTTGCAGGTACATGACATCGTCTTCCCTGAATTAGTAGGAGTGAGCGTGCCCATAATTATTCATCTCAATGGTAAAGAGGGGAGATAATACACAGACCCAAAACCCTAACCTAAGCCTAATTTGTCCTAGGTTTGGACAAGTACCAATATGACTACCTTACCCGAATTCACCTAGTTGGCATGAATTCGTGGATCCCGTTCTTGAGTATGTGCTTGGGTTCGGTTTGCTTGATTTTATTGTGCTTGATTCAGTTGATTTATGATTATTTAGGTGATTTTATATGATTATTAATGTTAGGATTATAGTTGTATTCAATGATTAATTATGTTCCTATGGTTAATTAAGAAAATTAATCTAAAGTCAAATGTTTGATTATTTGGAATTAATTGAACATTTAATTGTAATTAGATTTAATTTATGTTGCATACTTTATTAAATTATTAAATATTTGATTTGCATGACTTTAGGATGCATTAAGTATTTAATATATTTAATACATATTTGAATTATGACATGTGCACCAATATTAAATTAAAATTGAATGGTTCTCCAAAGTAAACAACTTGTTTCAAAAAGTTAAAGTTGAGCTGTGCATTAAAAAGTATTTTTAATTTATTAATTGGATTTTTCCTCAATTTCTGATTTGGAGTTGAACTGTGAGTTAGCTTTTGAGTTGTCTTTAGGGATTGCATGAATTTGGGAATGGAATTCCTATTAGGGAAATTATTGCATTCATTTTGAGATTTAGATAGGTTTTGGAGAAGATTTTTGGGGAGAGCTTGTGTGCTTGGAATTTTGGGGATTTTGGATTTGTTGTGGTTGCTTGTTGATTTGGCTTCTTTGTGCATCTAGATCGGGTTCCTATTTGCTACATAGTTTTCAGATCCGCAAGTTGGGTTGAATCTCGGAGGGGTTTCTATTTTCAGAGCTACAAGGTTTTCCATTTTCAGTTTCTGGCATTGGATCTGAGGTAGGCATGGAATTTTGCCTGTTGGCTTTGTTTTCATAGTTATTTGTCTTTATCTCCTTGTTTGAAATTCTATGTATTTTATATTTAGTTAAACTGTGATTATCTTAGATCTAGGCATTTAGAGAAATTTAGTTTAGTTGGTTTTTATATTTTATTGAATTTTAGCATTGTATCGTTACTTTGGCAAAATTTCAATAGAAGATTGTTCATAGTTTTCCTAGAAAACAAATTGTTAGATCAGGACTATAGTCTAACTATAGGGAAGAAAAATAAATCTACCTTTGTTAGAAAATCAATTTTAGAGGGAAGAAACCCAATCCCGGTAAAAATTTATGCTTGCTGGAAGGGTACAGTCAAACTAGATTAATCCAGTCAAAAGAAGGATCAATTTTTGAAGCATGATTTTAATACAAGGTGTTCAATAAAATCTATACTAAAAAAAATTGAATAAGATTCTAAGGAATCCTAATTTTTGGGTATGTTTGTTGTTAAAAAATATTCCTTTGGTTTCCGTAATTTGGAAATTATTTTATAAAAATAGTAATTTATGCTATAGTGACTGTTTGTTTTTGTATATGTTAAAATTTATATAAATAAATTAGATGCCTTGGAAAGTTGATTTTAATATTAATAAACAAATTCAAAAAAATATAATTAAAGGTTTTCGTATGCATTGGAATTGGTTAAAAAAAAATTTATAAAAAAAAATTATTTTGATTAAATAGAGGTGGTGGCCACCACCTCCCACCACTTCCCTTGGCTGTCGTGCGGTAGGCGCAGGCCTGTCGATGGTACCTGAGGGTACCACGCGATAGGTTTGCCACCTGCACAGCGGCAGGGGAGTGGGGACCACTGTTTCCCCCCCCTCCCACATGTTATTGCTTATGGTTTTAATTTTTGTTTTTTTTTATATTTAAAACTTATATGTTATTTAATATGAATTTTGGTTAGATTAAAATTAATTTTTGTTATTAAATTTTGTTAATTACTATATATCATAATTTTTGTATTATGATTTAGTTTAATTTAGTTTATGTTTTATTAATTTTTTTTAATAAATAAATTTAATTAATTTTTGTATTATATGTTATTTAATTTAATTAAATTTAGTTTAATTAAATTAATTTTTGTTGAAAATGAGTTTTAGTTAATTAGTTTGTAAAAATTAATTTGGTTTATTTAGTGGTATTTTTATTTTTGTATGATAATAAATCAATCTTATTGATTTATTTAAAATTTGATTAGATGCTTGTCAATTTGGTTTTGATAGGATATATTTGTTCATTAAATTTGATTAAAACTAATTATGGTTTTTAATTTTGAATCGATTTAGTCTTAACTGTATGATAGGAATTTAATTTGAATATTAGATTTAATATTTGAAAATTGAAATTGGTAAATGTGGAATGTTCCTTTTTATAGAAACAATTATTTGCTAAATGCTTATGTATGTACCAAAATTGGGCAATTATTCTACTGAATTCCTAGAACATTAATAGGGAACATTTCTTTTGGTAGTGATATTAATATGATTATCTTATCAAGATTCTCTTATTAGTATTATGCGATCGATTCTCTGTTTGGATCATATTCATTATGAAGTTTAGATGCTTGTAATTCCTTTTCAGTCTTTAAGATGTGAATGTTGTCTTATCATTCTTGAATTGTTTTCATGTGCTTATTGTGGTTTTGGGCTAGAAGACCTAGGGGAAACAAAGGCTGTGAATGTTGTCTTTTGTACTTGTTTCAATTACATGTTTGATGTGTGTGCTTATTCTGTTTATCATCTATGTTTCGATCTTATGGGATCTTGTTGGTTAATATATGTTTATGGTATCACTGTAATCATGCCAGTTTCTTATGTGTGAAACTGCTTCTAGGATTACTTGGTAGTGTACCTGGTTTGATGTTTGTGAGATTATGAGCCTAGGGGAGGTTGAATAGGTGCATCTTAGGGTAGTGGCTTACAATAGGGGTCGGGACCCAAAGTGGTCAGTACCTGGGTAACCTATCATAAGTTATGTAATTAAGTAATAACATAGTAATTAAAATGTGTAGAGATCATTAAAAAGATAATTTAGAGTATGGTTATGATTAGAATTCCTCATTTCCATTAGAGAGTTTTCTAGTCCCACATGGATCGTATTGAGGGTTCGGGGCCCAGAGTGGCCAGTTCCAGGGTAACTCAATGCTTGAGAGTTCGGGGTCCACTGTGACCAGTCTGGGGTAGCTCAAGTAGATAGACATGTGATGACACTCCCATAGCATGTATCCTAGGTCATCTCCTGAGTATATGTTTATGCCTCTGGATTAGTGGGTCTTACCTTTCACTTTATTTGGTAAACCTTGAGTAGAGAGCTTTCAAGATTCCTTGCTCAGTGGTTTTTATCCTTGTTTGATTTTGGTCATCCGATTGGGGTTTGTTGTTATCTCCTCAGCACGGTGGGGTAGACCTTTGTGTTTCTACACGAATGGGTGGTAGTGAATTCTTTACCATTTGAGATTCGACATCCTGGTGCTGGTGCTATTGATACTTCTGTAGTTGGATGCCTTTATGGTTCTTCATTGATTCTTCATTGATGGTTTCTTATCATATCTTCATTATTGTAATCCTGTATTAGAGTATCACATGTGATACCTGATTTGGTCTTTGTACTTCTATGTTAAATTTATTATTACATACCTTGCGACATGTGCAGAGGATGTCAATTTATTAGTTATCATGGATGTCCATGAAGATTGTAATTATTGATGTAAGTTGTTATTGTATCATTTATGATATGGAATCATTTGTTATCATTCTTTAGTTGTATCTTTATTCTTAAGTAATTCTACGTCATGGAACCCTCAAGATTTGTAATCTATTTTGGTTGTTGGTTTAATGTGAGTAAATGGTAATTTCTTCCACACTGTTATGTATCTTGTATGTTAACTTTAAAAAAAAAATGTTCACCACACTTAGTAGCATGTTATAGGTTAATTTCTCTTGGGTTCCCTGGCAGGGCGTTACATGGATCCAAATTCCTACATTGTCCTTAGAAGTGGCTCCATGTCAAGAGACTAATCAAAATTGCAAAGAAACAAATCTTATGAAGGATCAAGTTCAAGATAATATCCCTCTTTATCCTATAGTTGACCAAAGTCCCATACCCCAAGAATCCCATGATGAACCCTTCATACCCTTCCATTTCTTTCAAGAATATATACATCCATCTCAAGCACCCCATATTCTTTCACTTCCTATATCATATCCATCTCCTAAGAAAGATCAAGGTATTCCTTGCATCTCTAATGAACTTATTGAAAATCAAAAGAAAAGTATTCTTCCTAGGCTATCAAAAGATCATTGTCAAGATCAGAGTACCCCAACATCCACTTTTCATAAGCCTGCATATCTGTCTCAAGATTCAATTGCTCCTATCAAAGTCACTCCTATCAAAGCTACATATAAGCCTATTGGTACAAAGATAAAGACAAAAGCCTTGGCCATGCAACTCAAAATAAAGATGTTGATATCCCCCCACATCCCATTTACCTCTATTTGCACATAAGCATATTCCTTATACATCCTCCAAATCCATCCTTGGTCCCTATATCCCAAAGTTTAAACCTTCATATCTTCCATCTATATTGGGTCCCTATATCCTTCCATCAACCTTTCCTACCATCCCTATCCCACAATCCACTTACCCTATATCCTATCAAGATCAACAAAGACATACATACTTGAGAAACCAAGGACCCATCCATATCAACCCTCCATATGAACCCATCCATATAAACCATCTATATCAACCTTATTCATCCACCAATCCCAAGTCCTTTGGAAGAAATTTGAATGTGCAACATAAAAATTAGAAATCCAAGAATCCACTTATGTATGAAGATCACTATGTCCAATCTAATTGACATGTGAAAGAAAGAGAAAAAGAAATATTCAAGAGACCACAAAGGTCCATCAAGAAAAAATAAAAATCAAAGAAAATGTGGGTTCCTATATCCCTCATCGAAGAAATGCATTCTAAAGCATCTAGAAGGAAAGAAAAATCAAAGAAAGAGTGGATTCCCAAGTCACTTTTGAAGGACTTACACACGAAATAGAAATCAAAGTTGACATTCAAGATTTCAAAGGCTTCCACTCCACATTCTCCCAAACACATTCCATCTCATACATCCATTTTGAGTCCTTGTGTCCCAAGATCCATATCCTCTCTTACGTCAAAATCCCAAGCTATTTCACCCATTTTTCCTCCATTATTCCACTACCCTTCAAGGTGTGTGTCAATGTTGATCTTGATAATACTTCTTATCCTCCTATTCATTATCCTTCCATTCCCTTTTTCACGCCCGCACATAGAAAGACTTATTATCCTCTCATTCATTATCCTTCCATTTCCATTATCCAATCCATTTCATAAAGCTTTAGCCACCCTCTACCTTATCCACCATATTACATTTCCATCACCCTATCAACATCCTTGAGCATACCTTTCAGTTTCCTTGGCCCATCATATAACACCTTTTCAAGGAGTATCCAAAGAACATGAGGCTTGAGTCCATCCAAAAAAGAGAAAAAAGATAAAAGAAAAAAAGAAAAAGAAAAAAGAAAAAAAGAAGAAAAAGAAAGGAAAATAAATCCATCCTATGGTAAAAACCACTTCTTGTGGCATCTTGGACAAGTACCATGATGAAAACCTAAAAAATAGGCATCATGCGTAATTCATCTCTCTTGCACTCTACACTTGGGGGCAAGTTTCATCCTTCATATCCTCCATCTTTCTACCATTGATCTCACTTGCATCTGTACTCCATCTTTCACCTTTGATCTTGACAAGGTTGAACATATGCATGAGCATTAAGTATCTTGACATGAGTTATCCTATTCATCAGCCTATTTACTTGTTTCATTCATGCTACCTTATCATGATCTTGCTTATCCTAAAGCCACCTTTCTTATTTCTAAGAAGCCTTCCCATAATCCCAGACCATTCACTCATAGCCTTCATCACCCCTTTATCATGATTGTGTGATCCTATCCACATTGATCCCTTAATCTTGATCCAATTTAAAAATAAAAGAAATGGAAAATATGTTATAGAAAGTCTCTTGGTATGTCCATTCCTTTGGATGATTGTCATGACACTAGGTCATTATTCCATATGCTATCCAACACCACATCATTGGCCTATATTGAGCTATTATTTTTTCCTAGCTTGGATAATCTTGAGGAGATGGTCCTACGGGTAACACACTTGCTTCATCCATCTTGGCCTATTCATCCAGCATCCAACAATTTACAAATCCATCTTTCATGTCCTATACCCTGCTAGACATTGGGGGAAATTCAATGTGATCTTGCTTGAGAACTAGTGATCTCTAAAAATCCAAAAAACATCAAAAAATCTCTAAAAATCCAAAAACATAAAAAAAATCTCTAAAAATCCAAAAACATAAAAAATATTTTAAAAAGCCAAAAAAAATAAAAAATAAAAAATTGCAAATCTTAAGTAAACACTCAAAAGCTGCATTTTCCAAAAAAGCATTATCTTTTCTAAATCAAACTAGGGGCACCAATCCAAATTCAATAAGCTTATCAAAATAGACACAAGTTGGCTCAAAATCATTGTATCAAAATTGCTACACTTGAGCTTATTGATCAATATTACATTTCAAACATCCAAATACTTGATCTAAACAACAACATTTGACAAATCAGATCAAAATCTAAAAAGGCTTAAACATAACTAAGGATCAAAGTGGATGAAGTTTTTGAAATAAGGATCTACAAACAAAAGCAAAAATGTTCAAAGTGTTACTAGATTTTTGGAACCATGTCTTTCTAGCAAATTGATGAAGTTTTACTAGATGAGAGATGATGAAGACATGATATTTTATTGATTTCTTCTTGAGTGCTTGTCAGGTTGATTCATAATAGTATGCAAATCTATCTAATGACATGATCATCAAAGAATCATCGAGGAAATTTGTATATGAAAGGGATCAATTCTTTGATTATTTACTTGAAATATTAAAATCTGAGGAAAGAGGTATTCATATCATCATGGTTGAACCAGTGAGGGTTGTACCAATTTCATGTTCCAAAAGCTCGATGATGAAAATAAGCTTCCAAATTCTGAATAGTGACAGTTAGTTGCATACATCCTAGATTAAATGCATTTAAGGTATTTGCCTTTCTTAGCTTGAAAATAGATTTGAAAAAGAGAAATAGAAAGGGGGTGGAGTTATCATCATCAAAAGACCAAATCAAGATACACAAAATGATCAATGATGTCATCAATGGTACATCACAAATGTTTTGAGATCTACATCATCAAATGTTCATCAAAATATAATCAAGGTCTTGATCAAAGTCATCAAATGTCCATCCATATAATCAAAGTCCTGATCAACATCATCAAAAAGGAAATGTCTGATCCAACAAATGATTCATGCTTCATCAAGGACATCATCAATAATCAATCATGTTGATCAACTAGGGGCTGTATGCACCCTAAAATGGTCGCCTAGACTTTGGGCCCCATTTATTCAATTTATCAATCCTGAATCATTTTTATCAATAATCAATATTTTCAACATTATCAATTTCTTGATCAAATCTTAATTTCGATCATATATTGGATTTTTATCCTATGGGCTAACCATTTATCCTAAGCCTTTATTTTATTAAAAGGAATATTTCCTCCCCTTTTAATTAAATAAAAAGCCCACCTTTTCCTCTTATCCTAAGTTGCACAAATAAAGCATTATTCCTATTTTATAAAAAGGAGAAAAACACTTTTTGTCTCATATGGACATAAAGTCAACTCTTATTTTCCTATTGGAGGATACTTGTGCACATGGATTGCTCCTCTTTCAAGCTCCACCACTGATTAAAACCTTTTGCCTCTTAATCTCCATGGTCCATTTCACCTCATTTCTTATAAAAGGAGAGCTCTCTCCTTCATTTGCATATCTCATGTTTTTATGCTAATGTTATGCTGCAGGTTTTAGGTGCATTTGGAGTTTGAAGACATTGAAGACTTGTTGCATTTCATTGTAGTTGCATATTTCCATTCTTAGTTGCATGATAATGGCATTGTTAGCTTAGTTTCCTTTTATGCAATAGAATAAGCTCACATAGTCTAAATAGGAAGCATTGTAATCCATTGTTATTTCTATTTCATAGCTTAGTTTGTACTCTCCTTTCATAGATTAGATTACATCCTCATTTTAGTTGCATTGCATTGCATTTTCATAGTGATTCTTGGAGATATTGGCATTGTTGCCCTTGTCTTCACTTGAATCTCTCATTGTATGGTTGACTAGCAAGGTCACAAGTTTGTAGCTCTACCTGAGAGCAATTTTCAACCTTGCAACTCCATGCATAAAGAGCTATGAGCCACTTTGTGAGGCCTCATTCTTGAGCAACCTTGCATGTAATGGTTCATAGAAGTGCACCATTTTAGTGTGTACAGGGGCAACCTAATCCTATTCATCACCTTCTCTTCTATCAATCCCTATTTTGCATCATGAGAACATCCAATCAACCCTGTATCATCAAAACATCTAGCTAATAATATCATGTATCAAATATCAATTAGTCACATCATCCAATTGATCATCTAACATCAATCAAGTTATCCTATCATCCATTTTCTCATCTTGAGTACATCAAATATCCTAACTCTAGATCTTGAGGAAGGAAAGTCATTGTTTTGTCTCTCTAGATCTTGAGAGTGAAATATCAACCCATCAAATTATCCTATCAGATTGACATCAACATCAACCAAGTGATTCTAACTAAGATCAAATGATACCAAACCATCATCAACTTATTTGGAGCATCAACATCTTATCAATCAAAACTTTTCTCATCAAATCCTGTCATGATCAGGGCATTTCCAAATTTCTATATCGGGAAACAAATCAAAATTTCCCATTCTCAACCAAATCATCCAAAAGAATTTTGATTCATTTTCCGAGGGGGCATACCATCAGATAATAAACATCAGTAGCATCATCATTGAAATAAGAGAATGACCATCAAATCAAAGTGAAAGCTTTTATCAAATTTTTTTCATAAATCAATCGAATGGGGCATCACATCAAATCAATCATCAAATCAAGTATCACATCAAAATCTTTCATTGAATCAATCATCATATCAAGGATCAATCATTAGAACGACCATAAAAAAGAAACAACAATTGAATGAACATCATCAGAACTGCATCAATCTCATATCAGATATCAAGAATTGATCATCGAATAATATCAAACAAACATCAAATTTTGATCATTGACAGAACCAGGACCTATCATCAACAAGATCAGAGTATTCTTTGAATCGACATGCTTCACATGTCAACTCAAAGAGGGGCATTTGTAATCACTTGAAAATGGACAAAGACAATTAAATACTAAATCAAGGAAAATCAAATAAAATCAAGGACAAGATCAAAGGAATTGAATTGAATCAAACATTTAGCCAATCAAAACTAAAATCAAGCTTTAATTCAAGGTAAATCAAAATTGAGAGCATTTTAATCAAGTGAAATCAAATCAAAGGGCAATTAATTCTATTAATTGTATAGTTTTGAATTAAATCAAATTCAACCCATTCAAGGGGTACATGGCTAAATAAATGAATTAAAATCAATTAATAAATCCTAATTTCTCTCAACAACCCAAAAGGGGAGGAAATTCAATCAAAAAATAGGATTTAAGAAAATGCATTCACATGGATCAAGCCAAATTCAATCTCAATCACTCAAAGTGAAAGAGCATCTTGTCCATTCATCTTATCTACTTGTCCCAAGCTTTGAGGACATAAAGTTTGCATTGTCTTCAAAGGGTGGAACCAAAGACTCAACTCAAGCTTAATCATGATCAACACAACTACACCCCCTACCCTTGCATAAATCTATAAAAGGAAGACCAAAATCAATCACAATTCATAACCACACATCTGAGAATTGCATAGAACCTCTTGCATTTTATAGCTAGAAAGGCAAATTAAAGCAAATTAGTTGTATTTCATTTGGAATTGAACAATTTAGCTTGTTTATCATTATCATTTCTCATTCTAGGACTGTCATTAATGGTAGCTTGCTGAGAGCTTCACATTAACACTCTTAGATAGAGAGCCATAAGATGCTTAATTATGCTTTATTTTCTAAATAGAGTATTAATTATGGTTTATTTAGTCTCTATTTGATTTATTGTATGATACTAATTCTATGAAGGTACATTTCCTTGTACACAAATAGAAACTTCATTCACTTTTGCCTTTATTCGCTATTTCCTAGCCAAAGCACAGTCAAGGCTTGAATTTCTTGCAAAATGACAATGTCGTCCCAGTTTCATGACTTCTTTCGAGATACTTTCAACTTTTTAATATGACAAAAAAATACTTCTTTGTCTTCGATGAACTCTTCGCATCAACACATGGAATTTTTTTTAGCCAATTATCATCAACTTACCTTTTATTTATTTCACCCTTGAACCAAGGCCCACTATCATTGATTCACATTTTAACTTATTTTGACAATGCTTCTTCCTAGTGAAAATATAATGCCCCGCTAGGGAACCTAGGAGAAATTAACCTAAAACATGCTACTAAGTTTACAAAATAATTTTTTTCTTAAGAGTTTACAAACAATAATGAATAACAAAGTGAAAGCAATATAACATAAATAAAATATATACTCATAAGTTTAACTCATTCAAATATTACAAATCTCAAGGGTTCCTTGATGTAGAATACTCAAAAGTTAATTAATCTACTTAAAATAATAACCATACAAATCTCTAGATAATATAAATAAATACTTTATCTTATACATGGATACATAGTACAAATGATACTACAAGGTATACATAGTGAAATGACATCCTCTGCACATATTTCAGGGTATGCAAACAATAACCAAATACAAAGTACAATATGAAATCTCAAGAGTAACTGATAAAATGATACAAGAACATAATATAAGAAAGATAAGAATACATCTGTTAGAAAGTAAAGTCCACCAAGATAACTGAGAGGGGGGGGGGGGGGGTGAATCAGTTATTTGATAATTATAACTTTTATCAACTTCAACAACAATATAATTACCAACCATAGAAAGATATTCATACACAATAACACAATGACACAAGATATGTTGACTAGGGAACCTCTTGATCAAAGAGTAAACCCCGGTGGGAATGATGCCCAAAAAAGATGCACAATATGAATATTCCTTGTGAAAGGATGGACTCTGTTAGGAGTCTTATGAACTACATTCAGTACATATGAATCCCTGTTAGGAGATTTTGAATCCCTGTTAAAAGATTCTAACCCTGTTAAGAGTTATGGAAGACAGAAGGACCCACTGCCCAAACAACTTCAAGGTAAGATCACTGAACACACTGTCCAACTAATATTTGTATTACTCAATAGAATAATACCAAAATATTACTGATCTCAACAATATGTTACCTCTTCTCTAACTGTGCCAAACAGTACTCACTGCTTCACCAGATCTCAATTTTAGATCTCTGTACTTCACATGTCTTCCTTCACAAATTCTCTTTCACAACTGCATTAGCTCTTTTCTTTACTTCATGCATACATCAACACATCCAACCATATTAAAACAAGGAAAAAAATTCCTTCCTTTATACCACACTCAAGTAATTACAAATGAGTTGGCATACAATTACAAAAATAAAAGTTTCCACATGCTACATCAAAATTACACAAAACTGTCGGCTTCCAATTACAATAATTATTCACTCGTGTGACCTCAAAGTTTACACTATCATCCACATTACTAACAATGTGTCTTCAACTTCCCTTTAACTATGCAAAACTAGATTCCATTCCGATTAGGAGATATCATCCGATTTCCACAAACCGCTACTCAAGAACACTGCCTGAATACTGCTTCCACCAAAATGCTCATAACTTCCATGAATAAATGAACTACTATCTGTGCTCTTAACCATAAAAATATAACACATCAAAGAGTATATCCTTAATATCAAATAACTCCAACTGCAATATCCCATGTGCGCTAATCCAAATACTGTCTACTTCTCTGCAAGTCTCTAGTAGATCACTGTGTTGACATCAATGACAATCATAGTCATGAATGCAACAACAACTGCTACAGAATGGCTGCCAAACATTTAGCATTCATTCCTAACAATCTCCCCCATTGGCATTGATGGAAACATAGATGAAAAAACATCCAATGTTCCAAAAATCCAATACTGCAATACTGCTGCTCTAGAAAAAATTTTCAAGTCCTCTTCATCAATCAAATCTTGCTTTGTTTTCTTATTCATATAGTACAAATGATTTTTTCATGTACACTTCTCCCCCATTGACATCAATGACATAAATCTCATTATTATGTCAACAACAACTCCAATGTCAAAAGACACTATTCAAAAAATACATTCACTAGTCCTCATGACTCAGCTCAGATACACATACTCCCCCATAAAGGAAGTACCAACATCCAGTCCAGAAGAAAGATAAGGCTCATATACCACTGGATGGATGCAAGCAACTGCATCATTTCTCAAAATTAGGCTAGGGCATAACCCCAAGCATACCTCTCAGATACTCAAATGTATCCTTAGGAAAAGGCTTTGTAAATATGTCTGCTATCTACTCCTTTGTACTTATGTACTCAAGTCTGACTTCTTTCTCAACAACTTTCTCTCTTACTACATGATACTTAATCTCTATATGTTTTGTCTTAGAATGTAATACAGGGTTCTTAGACATACTAACTATGTTGGTGTTATCACAATGTAAGACAATAGGTTCAACAAACTTTATTCCAATATCCTTCAGCATTTGCTTCATCCAAATTATCTAGTTACAATTGTTTGTTGCTGCTACATATTCTGCTTCTGCTGTGCTCTGTGAGATACAATTATGCTTCTTGCTTAGCCAAGAAACTAATCTTCCTCCAAGGAAAAATGCTCCACCACTGGTGCTTTTCTTATCAACATTGCCTCCCCAATTAGCATCTGTATACGCACATAGGGTAAAATCATCAGATTTTTCATACCACAATCCATAGTCCATTACGCCTCTTAAATATCTCAATATCCTCTTTACTGCTGCATAATGTGATTCTCTAGGTTCAACTTGAAATCTTGCTACAAGTCCAATTGAATATGCTATATCAAGTCTTGTATGAGTCAAGTACTGCAATCCTCCAATCATAGATCTGTATTTCTTCTGTTCAACTATCGGTGTTTCATCTGTGCTAGATAATTTATGTCCAGTTACCATCGGTGTTCCAACTAGTTTACAGTTCTCCATTCCAAATCTTTTCAACAAGTCATTTAGTTACTTTGTCTAACTTACAAAGATACCATCATTGTTCTGTGTTATCTGTAATCCCAAAAAGTATTTCATTTCACCAATCATACTCATTTTAAATTCAGTCTTCATTTCATCAGCAAATTTGTCACTAGCTTCATCTTCTTCTCCAAAAATAATGTCATCAACAAAAATAACTATAACCAACAAACCATTTTCAATTTCTTTTGTGTATAGATTGCTATCAACTGTTCCTTTTGTAAATCCCAATTTTAACAAATACTTGTCCAGTCTTGCATACCAAGTTCTAGGTGCTTGCTTTAGTCCATATAAGGCTTTCTTTAGTTTACATACCATGTCTCCTTCTTGAGTTAAAGGAAAACCTTTAGGCTGCTCAATGTAGACTTCTTCTTCCAATTCTCCATTCAGAAATTCTGACTTTACATCCATCTAATATACTTCAAATTTCTTATAAGCTGCATAAGCCAAAAACATTCTTACTGCTTCAATTCTTGCTATAGGTGCAAAGGTTTCTTCATAGTCAATTCATTCTTGCTATGAGTATCCCTTACATACCAATCTTTCTTTTTTTCTTACTACTTCTCCTTGTTCATTCATCTTGTTTCTAAATACCCATTTAGTTCCAATAACATTCTTGTCTTTAGGTCTAGGGACCAATTCCCATGTCTTGTTCTTTTCAATATGATCTAGTTCTTCTTTCATAGCATTAATCCAACTTTCATCTTCACAAGCTTCACTAGTAGTTTTAGGTTCAATTTGAGAAATCAAACATAACTATTCTTGTACCTTATTTCGAGTTAGAACTCCTCTTTTAATGCTTCCAATAATTTTCCCAATAGGATGATTTCTTGATAAATTCTTGTTAGGTGTCACTATCTTAGATCTCACTTTAGGTGTAGGTTCTTCAATGACTTCACTGTGGCTTTCATTCAATAAATCAGTGTCGGTCTCATAAAATAATTCAGTAGTTCCAATGTTAGGTTTAGGGTGAGCTTCTTCATCTGATTCATAATCAAATATTCTTTCCTAAATTTTGAACTTTTCATCAACTTTAACATTTGTGCTTTCAACAATAGTCTTAGCTCTTTTATTGTAACATCTATAGGCTTTGATTTTCAAAGAATATCCAAGAAATATACCTTCATCACTTATGGGATCAAACTTTCCAATATCATCATCTCTCTTTATATAACATTTGCATTCAAAAATTCTAAAATACTTAACTGAGGGTGCATGTCCAAACCATAATTCATAGGGTGTCTTGTTTGTGTCTGTTCTAATTTGTACTCTATTCATTGTATACACTATTGTGTTCACTGCTTCTCTCCATAGTATCTTCACCAAATCATTCTCAAATAACATAGCTCTTGCTGCTTCAGTCACTGATATGTTTCTTCTTTCTACAATACCATTTTGTTCAGGTGTCCTAGGGGCTAAAAACTATCTCTTAATGCCATTTTCTTCACAAAAGGTGTTAAACTCTCTAGAAGTAAATTCTCCACCTCTATCAGATCTCAAACATTTAATCTTCATTCTAGATTCATTCTCAACTTTATTCTTAATGATTTTAAACTTATCAAATGCTTCAAACTTTTCTTTAAGAAATGCAATCCACATCATCCTTGTAAAATCATCAACAAGAATCATAAAATACCTTTCTCCATAGAATCCTCTAGTCCTGGTAGGACCACTCAAATCTATATGAACAATCTCCAACTTTTTTGTAGATGTAAACTTCTTACTGGGAAAAGAACTTCTCTTCTATTTATCCATCACACATTCTTTCCAAATCATGTTAGTAGGCTTCATAATTTTAGGCAAATCCCTTACTGCAAGTGTAGTACTCACTTTCACAATGTTGTCAAAGTTTATATGACAAAACCTTCTATGCCATAACCAACTATCATCAATCTTAGTAATCAAACATGTCATCTCAGTAGGATTCAACTAAAATACATTACCTCTAGTTCTAGATCCAGTTCCAATCAGATTTCCATCTTTATCCTTTATCACACAAGTTTTCTCAGTAAACCAAACTTCATATCCCTTATCAAATAACTGTCCAACACTTAAAAGATTATGTTTCAATCTATCCACAAAATAAACATCATCAGTATTAGTCTTTCCATCAAGAGTAATAGATCCTATACCTTTAATCAAGCAAGGTGCATTGTTTCCAACTCTAACAACTCTTCCATCATAATCGTTAAACTTTATGAAATTTTTCATGTATCCAATCATATGATGTGAACAACCACTGTCTATAATCCAATCAAATTTCTTTTCAACTTGAGAAACTAAGGCTTTTTCTTCCTTAACATCAGTTTCAGGATTCTCTTCTTTAATTGCTACAAATCCTATGTCATCATTATTCTCAGTATCACTTTCATTAAGAGTTCTCTCTACACTAGTTTCAAAATCTTCATCATTAGCATAATAACATTCCTTAGATATTCTAGGTTTGAAATTGTTTTTATACTTTTTAACTCTCTTAGGACACTTAGATGAAAAATGACCATATTCTTGACAAGTCCAACATTTAAAAATTTTCTTACCGTCTGGTTCTCTCTTCACAAGCAAGGCAATACCTTCTTCAATCTTCCTGTCTTCTTCATTTCTAGATCTGCTGCTGCTAGCATAATCTCCACTCACATTGATGCTTCTTGAAAAAGTAGGGTGAACACTAAGAGCACTGAATGTTGTCTCCATTCTAGGCAAGTCTCTTGATAACCTCAGGTTCATCTCTACTGCTTCCAATCTTCCAAGAAGAGTCTCTCTTGTAAAGTTTGTAGTACAAGGTATAACTTGTTCAATCATCTATGTTCTTTGCTGGAATACATGAGTCAATGTCCTCAGAATTTTCCATATCACTTCATTCTCTGTCTTTGTTCCTCCACAAGATTTTATGCCTATAACAATTTCTGACATTCTACCAATATAGCTTCTAATATATTCATCTTCCATCATTCTTATATCTTCAAATGTATATATCCAATTATGTAATCTAACTTTCTTTGCATGTTCATCACCTTCAAAAGTAGAGTGTAAAGCTTTCCAAATTTCATAAGATTTTTTCAAACATTTTACCTGACTGTACTCATTCTCTGGAAGGGCTTTCAAAAGTGCTTCTCTTGCAAGTATGTTACACATGAATAGATTTCTCTCATCGACAATACATGTTTCAAGATTGTCCTCTTCAATGATAGTCTTATCATTCTTTGTAATGAACCAATAACCTGGTCTTAACATAGTAGGTGTGTCTTCATCTTTTCTTTCCAGCTATCAAAATTTACTCCATCAAACTTAGGGCTTTCTTTTCTGAAAATCACCATGGATCTCCTTAAGCTGTTAAACTTCTTTTTCAAGGACCTGCCGCTCTGATACTAATTGTTAGAAAGTAAAGTCCACCAAGATAATTGAGAGGGGGGGGGGGGGTGAATTAGTTATCTGATAATTATAAATTTTATCAACTTCAACAATAATATAATTACCAACCATAGAAAGATATTCATACACAATAACACAATGACACAAGATATGTTGACTAGGGAACCTCTTGATCAAAGAGTAAACCCCGGTGGGAATGATGCCCACAAAAGATGCACTAATATGAATATTCCTTGTGAAAGGATGGACTTTGTTAGGAGTCTTATGAAATACATTCAGTACATATGAATTCATGTTAGGAGATTTTGAATCCCTGTTAAAAGATTCTAACCCTGTTAAAAGTTATGGAAGACATAAGGACCACTGCCCAAATAACTTCAAGGTAAGATCATTGAACACACTATCCAACTGATATTTGTATTAATCAATAGAATAATACCAAAAGATTACTGATCTCAACAATATGTTACCTCTTCTCTGACTGTGCCAAACCACACTCACTGCTTCACCATATCTCAATTTTAGATCTTTGTACTTCACATGTCTTCCTTCACAAATTCACTTTCACAACTACATTAGCTCTTTTATTTACTTCATGCATGCATCAACACATCCAACCATATTAAAATAAGGAAAAACATTCCTTCCTTTATACCACACTCAAGTAATTACAAATGAGTCGACATACAATTACAAAAATAAAAGTTTCCACACGCTACATCAAAATTACACAAAACTGTCAGCTTCCAATTACAATAATTCTTCACTCGTGTGACCTCAAAGTTTGCACTATCATCCATGTCACTAAAAATATTTCTTCAACTTCCCTTTAACTGTGCAAAACTAGATTCCATCCCGATTAGGAGATATCATCCGTTTTCCATAAACCTCTACTCAGGAACACTGCTTGAATACTACTTCCACCAAAATGCTCATAACTTCCATGAATAAATGAATTACTGTTTGTGCTCTTAACCATAAACATATAACATATCAAAGAGTATATCCTCAACATCACATACCTCCAACTACAATATCCCCTGTGCGCTAATCCAAACATTGTCTGCTTCTCTGCAAGTCTCTGGTAGATCACTATGTTGACATCAATGACAATCATAATCATGAATGCAACAAAAAATGCTACAGAATGGCTGCAAAACATTTAGCATTCATTCCTAACAACATCTCCAATAATGATGAACACAAAATCTAAGGTAACAACAATGGGGATCATCCATCACTGGTTTTTGGAATATCAGAATCTCAATGGTAAAGAATCACTACCACCTAACCTCATATAACCAAGAAGTCCACTCCTCCCATGATGAGGAGATAACATCAGACCCCACTCGAATAATAATACCAAAATTAATCATGAGGTAGAACTAAGAAAGGAATCTTGAAATCTCTTTATCTCAAAAGGTACAACTCAAAATGCAAAGGCACAGAAACTAATCCAGAGGTAACCAACACATGTAGGAAACCTAAGATGTATATAGGGAAGTTCCATCACATACATCTAACCCTTGAGTTTTGTCCTGATAGCCTTTCTAGACCTCGACACTCAAGTGACCATATGCGACATCAGTAAACCACTCGTACAGAAAAGGTTACTAATCATGGAAGACCTCAATCAAGCATCTTCTTCCACTCCCATCCTAGTCAAGACCTCAATCAAGTACTCAGGTATGGATGTGGAACATATCTTATTAATTCATTTTAAAACCCCCCATTTAATGTATCATGTTATCACTTTATTAAGTTACTTATAATAAGTGATCATGGCAGCCACTTGTGGGCCCCGACACTTATTGTAAGCCACCCCCATCTATACACCTAGATAGCCTACCATAAGCTCATAAGTCATAAAAACATCTCAAAAGTCCCAAAATATATGATAATCAAATTCAATTCCATAAAAGAAACCTGGAACACAAACTAGTCCTCAAACCATAAACTCATACATACTAGTCCTCAAACCATCACATCACAAAGCTATACTAGTCCTCAAACCATAACATCAGAAAACACCCTCTCAAAGTGTTCACAAAATAATGAGTTTTAAGAAATTGTTAGATTAGGTGAAAAAACTAATCTCCCAAGAACACCTGCATGCATAACCCTGTCACATGGAAGAAGCAAAGAACAGAAGCAAGAAAAATCTATGGAGGCCAAAAAGCCAGAGACATCTTATGGACATGCAAAGAGAAATTGTATTCCAAGATTATCTAAAAAGAATGTACAAAGGGTTCAACCATATAGGTGAACAATAAAACCCTAAAGCTATAAAGCAAAAAAATAAAGCTAGATTGCACATTATAATTAATAAATATATTAATTATAATGCACCTAAAAGATAGCTTAAGTAAATAGAGTAATAGATGACTTAATTAATTAAACCAAAGTGATTTAATTAATAAGCATAAAGTATGATTACTCTAACACCCCCCCTTAAGCGTAGCTCAAGAGGGAAGCTAACCTAGCACAGCTATGAAAGCAGAAAATGGGTCCCGGCAACAAGGCCTGATCAGGTACCCAGTACAAGAAATAAACTAGATGAAGGAAACAAAGCCTCCAATCTAGGGAATGTCCCAGAGAAAGGAACAAGAAAGAGTATGAAGCATCTCCGAAGCATGAAGCTGCAAACACTGTCAGAAGAATACTGCTGGAACCCCCACTGAAATAGTGCATGACCAGGTAGAGAAGACAAAGTCTGAAGAGCTGATCAATCAAAGAGGTGACCTCCAAAATAGGAATGAACGAGTGTCTATATAGTAGATGATCCATCTCACCGAAATGCATAGGTGCCTAGCCACTGCATCCGCCTAGTACATAGGAACAAAAATTGAATACGTAGATCACTCAACCGAACCAAGGAAGCAATAGAACCAACAGGTGAACCCCCCCCCATAATGCTGAACAGGGAGAGGGGTGACAGGAACACTGAAATGCAATGCCAGAAACATCTGCAAGAAGAAGAATCAGGAACACCAACAGTGCAACAGAAGTACACGCATAGGATAAAGGGTGGTGGGGGGCCAGCGGAGTGGCTAGAGGGCGGCGATCTCGGTGGGCGGCGGGCCGCAGACTGGGTGGCACTGTCAGCGCCGCTGAGGGCGGCGGACTGGGCGGTGGCCGCTATCAGGGGCAGGCGGGTGGGCGGTGGCCGGGGGTGGGTGGCCGCCGAGCGGTGCCTGGGTGGCCGCTCGGCGGCCAAAATATATATATATATTTTTTAAAAATGCTGACTGTACCCACCTCGGAGTGCGTGCCAGGGCCGTACGGCCCTGGTATGCAAAATTTTTTTGCCTCAGATGGCAAAGATGTCCAAAATGGACAAATTTTATATGGATTTAGGGGTTCTTGGGCCTTCCGGACACAATGGTGGTGTCTGTTTTTGCCCCAAGGTGAGCCAAATTTTGGCTCCCCCCAGATCCACAAAAAAAAACTTTTGAAACCCTTGAAAACCTCCTGCTTCTGAAACACTTCAACAAAACACGAACATCGAGCAACAAGATGGCTCTGATACCATGTTAGATTAGGTGAAAAACTAATCTCCCAAGAACACCTGCATGCATAACCCTGTCACATGGAAGAAGCAAAGAATAGAAGCAAGAAAAATCTATGGAGGCCAAAAAGCTAGAGACATCTTATGGACATGCAAAGAGAAATTGTATTCCAAGATTATCTAAAAAGAATGTACAAAGGGTTCAACCATATAGGTGAACAATAAAACCCTAAAGCTATAAAGCAAAAAAATAAAGCTAGGTTGCACATTATAATTAATAAATATATTAATTATAATGCACCTAAAAGATAGCTTAAGTAAATAGAGTAATAGATGACTTAATTAATTAAACCAAAGTGATTTAATTAATAAGCATAAAGTATGATTACTCTAACACCCCCCCTTAAGCGTAGCTCAAGAGGGAAGCTAACCTAGCACAGCTATGAAAGCAAAAAATGGGTCCCGGCAACAAGGCCTGATCAGGTACCCAGTACAAGAAATAAACTAGATGAAGGAAACAAAGCCTCCAATCTAGGGAATGTCCCAGAGAAAGGAACAAGAAAGAGTATGAAGCATCTCCGAAGCATGAAGCTGCAAACACTGTCAGAAGAATACTGCTGGAACCCCCACTGAAATAGTGCATGACCAGGTAGAGAAGACAAAGTCTGAAGAGCTGATCAATCAAAGAGGTGACCTCCAAAATAGGAATGAACGAGTGTCTATATAGTAGATGATCTATCTCACCGAAATGCATAGGTGCCTAGCCACTACATCCGCCTAGTACATAGGAACAAAAATTGAATACGTAGATCACTCAACCGAACCAAGGAAGCAATATAACCAACAGGTGAACCCCCCCCATAATGCTGAACAGGGAGAGGGGTGACAGGAACACTGAAATGCAATGCCAAAAACATCTGCAAGAAGAAGAATCAGGAACACCAACAGTGCAACAGAAGTACACGCACAGGATAAAGGGCGGTGGGGGGCCAGCGGAGTGGCCAGAGGGCGGCGATCTCGGCGGGCGGTGGGCCGCAGACTGGGCGGCACTGTCAGCGCCGCTGAGGGCGGCGGACTGGGCGGTGGCCGCTATCAGGGGCAGGCGGTGGGCGGTGGCCGGGGGTGGGTGGCGCCTGGGTGGCCGCCGAGCGGTGCCTGGGTGGCCGCTCGGCGGCCAAAATATATATATATATATATATATATATATATATATATATATATATATATATATATATATATATATATATATATATATATATATATTTTAAAAATGCCGACTGTACCCACCTCGGAGTGCGTGCCAAGGCCGTACGACCCTAGTATGCAAAATTTTTTTGCCTCAGATGGCAAAGATGTCCAAAATGGACAAATTTTATATGGATTTAGGGGTTCTTGGGCCTTCCGGACACAATGGTGGTGTCTGTTTTTTGCCCAAGGTGAGCCAAATTTTGGCTCCCCCCAGATCCACAAAAAAAACTTTTGAAACCCTTGAAAACCTCCTGCTTCTGAAACACTTCAACAAAACACGAACAGTGAGCAGCAAGATGGCTCTGATACCATGTTAGATTAGGTGAAAAACTAATCTCCCAAGAACACCTGCATGCATAACCCTGTCACATGGAAGAAGCAAAGAACAGAAGCAAGAAAAATCTATGGAGGCCAAAAAGCCAGAGACATCTTATGGACATGCAAAGAGAAATTGTATTCCAAGATTATCTAAAAAGAATGTACAAAGGGTTCAACCATATAGGTGAACAATAAAACCCTAAAGCTATAAAGCAAAAAAATAAAGCTAGATTGCACATTATAATTAATAAATATATTAATTATAATGCACCTAAAAGATAGCTTAAGTAAATAGAGTAATAGATGACTTAATTAATTAAACCAAAGTGATTTAATTAATAAGCATAAAGTATGATTACTCTAACACCCCCCCTTAAGCGTAGCTCAAGAGGGAAGCTAACCTAGCACAGCTATGAAAGCAGAAAATGGGTCCCGGCAACAAGGCCTGATCAGGTACCCAGTACAAGAAATAAACTAGATGAAGGAAACAAAGCCTCCAATCTAGGGAATGTCCCAGAGAAAGGAACAAGAAAGAGTATGAAGCATCTCCGAAGCATGAAGCTGCAAACACTGTCAGAAGAATACTGCTGGAACCCCCACTGAAATAGTGCATGACCAGGTAGAGAAGACAAAGTCTGAAGAGCTGATCAATCAAAGAGGTGACCTCCAAAATAGGAATGAACGAGTGTCTATATAGTAGATGATCCATCTCACCGAAATGCATAGGTGCCTAGCCACTGCATCCGCCTAGTACATAGGAACAAAAATTGAATACGTACGATCACTCAACCGAACCAAGGAAGCAATAGAACCAACAGGTGAACCCCCCCCATAATGCTGAACAGGGAGAGGGGGTGACAGGAACACTGAAATGCAATGCCAGAAACATCTGCAAGAAGAAGAATCAGGAACACCAACAGTGCAACAGAAGTACACGCATAGGATAAAGGGTGGTGGGGGGCCAGCGGAGTGGCTAGAGGGCGGCGATCTCGGTGGGCGGCGGGCCGCAGACTGGGTGGCACTGTCAGCGCCGCTGAGGGCGGCGGACTGGGCGGTGGCCGCTATCAGGGGCAGGCGGTGGGCGGGTGGCCGGGGGGTGGGTGGCCGCCGAGCGGTGCCTGGGTGGCCGCTCGGCGGCCAAAATATATATATATATTTTTTAAAAAATGCTGACTGTACCCACCTCGGAGTGCGTGCCAGGCCGTACGGCCCTGGTATGCAAAATTTTTTTGCCTCAGATGGCAAAGATGTCCAAAATGGACAAATTTTTATATGATTTAGGGGTTCTTGGGCCTTCCGGACACAATGGTGGTGTCTGTTTTTGCCCAAGGTGAGCCAAATTTTGGCTCCCCCCAGATCCACAAAAAAAACTTTTGAAACCCTTGAAAACCTCCTGCTTCTGAAACACTTCAACAAAACACGAACATCGAGCAACAAGATGGCTCTGATACCATGTTAGATTAGGTGAAAAACTAATCTCCCAAGAACACCTGCATGCATAACCCTGTCACATGGAAGAAGCAAAGAATAGAAGCAAGAAAAATCTATGGAGGCCAAAAAGCTAGAGACATCTTATGGACATGCAAAGAGAAATTGTATTCCAAGATTATCTAAAAAGAATGTACAAAGGGTTCAACCATATAGGTGAACAATAAAACCCTAAAGCTATAAAGCAAAAAAATAAAGCTAGGTTGCACATTATAATTAATAAATATATTAATTATAATGCACCTAAAAGATAGCTTAAGTAAATAGAGTAATAGATGACTTAATTAATTAAACCAAAGTGATTTAATTAATAAGCATAAAGTATGATTACTCTAACACCCCCCCTTAAGCGTAGCTCAAGAGGGAAGCTAACCTAGCACAGCTATGAAAGCAAAAAATGGGTCCCGGCAACAAGGCCTGATCAGGTACCCAGTACAAGAAATAAACTAGATGAAGGAAACAAAGCCTCCAATCTAGGGAATGTCCCAGAGAAAGGAACAAGAAAGAGTATGAAGCATCTCCGAAGCATGAAGCTGCAAACACTGTCAGAAGAATACTGCTGGAACCCCCACTGAAATAGTGCATGACCAGGTAGAGAAGACAAAGTCTGAAGAGCTGATCAATCAAAGAGGTGACCTCCAAAATAGGAATGAACGAGTGTCTATATAGTAGATGATCTATCTCACCGAAATGCATAGGTGCCTAGCCACTACATCCGCCTAGTACATAGGAACAAAAATTGAATACGTAGATCACTCAACCGAACCAAGGAAGCAATATAACCAACAGGTGAACCCCCCCCATAATGCTGAACAGGGAGAGGGGTGACAGGAACACTGAAATGCAATGCCAAAAACATCTGCAAGAAGAAGAATCAGGAACACCAACAGTGCAACAGAAGTACACGCACAGGATAAAGGGCGGTGGGGGCCAGCGGAGTGGCCAGAGGGCGGCGATCTCGGCGGGCGGTGGGCCGCAGACTGGGCGGCACTGTCAGCGCCGCTGAGGGCGGCGGACTGGGCGGTGGCCGCTATCAGGGGCAGGCGGTGGGCGGTGGCCGGGGGTGGGTGGCGCCTGGGTGGGCCGCCGAGCGGTGCCTGGGTGGCCGCTCGGCGGCCAAAATATATATATATATATATATATATATATATATATATATATATATATATATATATATATATATATATATATATATATATATATATATATATATATATATATTTTAAAAATGCCGACTGTACCCACCTCGGAGTGCGTGCCAGGGCCGTACGACCCTAGTATGCAAAATTTTTTTGCCTCAGATGGCAAAGATGTCCAAAATGGACAAATTTTATATGGATTTAGGGGTTCTTGGGCCTTCCGGACACAATGGTGGGTGTCTGTTTTTGCCCAAGGTGAGCCAAATTTTGGCTCCCCCCAGATCCACAAAAAAAACTTTTGAAACCCTTGAAAACCTCCTGCTTCTGAAACACTTCAACAAAAC